>VXBQ01008821.1:142471-202648 GCA_013400175.1 Phainopepla nitens | reverse complement strand
GAGGGGAGGAAGGCGCGGGAAGAGACGCGGCGAGGGCGGCCCGTCCCTGTCACCTGCAGGCGCTGCCGGGACGGCCCCGGCCCCCGCTCCCGCCCCGGCCCCGTGCCCGCACAGCCCGCGGGGAGCCGGGCCGGGGCCGGGCTGTGCCTGTTGCATTATCCTTGGCGGGGCTGTCTGTGAGCGCCCGCCGCTATCTGAGGCCGGGGACCCCGGCGGTGCCCTGTGTCGGACTCTCTGCCCCGCCTGATAGCGGCTGCACCCTGCTCCGTTGCACGTCCCTCGCGGCTCCTGCCGGGGCTCTCTCCCCTTTTGTCTGTGTATTTTTAGGTCATTAGAGTGGAGGGGTAGGTAATCCCCAGGCTCAAGTTCCAGAGGGGCGGGTTCTGGACGGAGGTGGAGTCACTTTTCATTTAAATCCCTGACTATAAAATGGGCTTAAAGAGAAGCGGGATCTCAGCTGTGCTGCACAGACCCCGGCACGCAGGGTGCGTGGAGGCCCCCCGGCAGCCAGCGCCCTGCAGCACAAGCCGCTGCGATGCTCCACTCCGTCGGCGTTCACACCTTGCAGCTGCTCACCCAGGCGGCCGCCTGCATCCTCCTATTTCCCCGCTTCCTGCTCACCGCCGTGATGCTCTGGCTCCTGGATTTTTTGTGCATCAGAAAGAAGATGCTGACGATGCCCACGGCGGAGGAGGCGGCCAGTGCCAGCGAGGAGCCGCCCCCCGACGACCCCCCGGTCTGCGTGTCCGACTCCAACCGCATGTTCACGCTGGAGTCGCTGAAAGCCGTGTGGCACGGGCAGAAGCTGGACTTCTTCAAGTCGGCGCACGTGGGTTCCTTGGCCCCTAACCCCGAGGTGATCCAGCTGGACGGGCAGAAGAGGCTCCGCATCCTGGATTTCGCCCGCGGCAAGAGACCCCTCATCCTCAACTTCGGCAGCTGCACCTGACCCCCGTTCATGGCCCGCCTGAGGTCCTTCCAGCGCCTGGCCGCGCACTTCGTGGACATTGCCGACTTCCTGCTGGTGTACATCGAAGAAGCACACCCCTCCGACGGCTGGGTCAGCTCGGACGCAGCCTACAACATCCCCAAGCACCAGTGCCTCCAGGACAGGCTGCGGGCAGCTCAGCTGATGAGGGAAGGGGCGCCCGATTGCCCCCTGGCCGTGGACACCATGGACAATGCTTCCAGCGCCGCCTACGGTGCCTACTTCGAGAGGCTCTACATCATCCAGGAGGAGAAGGTGATGTACCAGGGAGGCAGAGGACCAGAGGGCTACAAGATCTCGGAGCTGAGGAGCTGGCTAGACCAGTACAAAACCCGGCTCCAGAGCCCCAGCACGGTGGTCATCCAAGTGTAAAAAGGACCTGGCAAGGAGCGCAGGGGTGGAGAGGCGAGGGAGGGCGGGAGGAGAGGTGGGGAGGGAGAAGGCACTGCGTCGCGGATGGCAGGAGCTGTCTTCCCGCGGAGACACTCGAAGGAGGCTGCTGTGCTAGCTTTCGAGCAAGACGTGCCATAGTCCTTTCTCTATTCAAATCATGTTGATTTGCCAGCCACGCTCTGTCAATACTGTATTTCCATGTGCGTTTTGTAAATAACTCTCTTTTTTTTTTTCTTTTCTTTTCTTTCCTTTTTTTTTTTTTTTTTTTGAGAAGCCTTTACTATTTTTTAAAGGAGACTCTCTTCCTACGGGATCTGTTCCCAGCTGCGTGTGTGCGCGGGTGTGTGTCTGAAAAGTTGTGTACAAGTGCTCCGTGCTGCCTAGCAAGTGCTAACTGGGATTTCTAGTATTTCTTTGTGATGACCGATTTTGAAATGGGTTTCTCTAACGCCAGGAAATCGCGTCTGATGTTGTCAAATACTAGAACTGCCAATAGCCAGAGCTGGACGGAATGTCCTATTTATGTGGGGGGGGTTTTGTAAGACGTTCGTTCACCTTCCTTTTTTTTATGAATTTTTTTAAATAATAAAGGTTGAGTAACTACACATCTAAGGTTGACTTCCTTTCTCTGTCTTCAGACCGCTACGTTCACTTTCCCTTTTGCCTACCTCGCAACACCCCCCCGCGCAGCTGAGGAGGGGCAGGCGGAGCGGCAGGCGGGAGAGGATGCGCTGCCGGGGGCTCGGGGGCGGCGAGCTCTGGCTCGGCGGCGGCAGGAGAGCGCACCGCCTTCGACCCGGAGGAAAGGGAGAGTACTAGGTGTCCCCATGGGGAAATCCAAACCTCCTGGGCTCCTGGGGGAGGAGACCGGGCAGGAGGACCGCGCGCTCCCTCAGTGACCCCGGCGAGCATGCCCCGGGTTGAGCCCTGAGCCCTGGAAGGCGAAGGTGCAGGGCTGACCGGCGCCGTGCAGGCAAATGAGTCCCGACCAAATACACGGGTTGGGGAAAGCCGTCCCGGGCGGGAGAGCCGCCCCGCCGAGGACACTTCGTCTCGGACACACAGGCTGTGCCGGAGCGGAGCCCGCACGGGAGCAGCGCGACCCGCACCTGCGGCTGGGCGCGGCTGGGGAGCTCGGGCAGGAGGGCAGCGCCCAGCCCGGCAGTGCGAGGCTCCGCCCCACCGCCGGGGGCTGGCAGCTGCGCTTGAAAGGTGCGGGGTGCGAACCTTGCTCCCTTGGATCCCGACAGGTGAGACAGGGCGAGGAGAGCATCCGCAACCTCCGCAGAAGCCGTACAAAGCTGCCCAGAAACAGTGGGTCTTTAAGGACCACCCGTGGCGCCTCGGAACGCCTCCACGTCCTTGCCAGCAGCGGGACGAAGCGCCCGAGCTGTTAAGCCCCTAAGTTTTGGAGCGACGTGCACGGCCCGAAGGCAGGGCAAGCCGCGGACGCCGCTCTCCGCAGCTGGGCACGGAATCGCGCCCGCAGTGCTAAACTAAACCTGCGGGAAGCTGTTTGGAAGGGCGTTATAGCCCCTGTCTTGACAATGTTCCTCTGCACCCGCAGTGTTCCAGTCTTTCAACATTCACGGTTTAGACCAGCACGCGTAACCGCTCCCGCCTCTCCCCGCAACAAAAGCAGCACTGAGTGGTCCCTCACAGAGAAATCAGGTGCTCTGACCCCCTCTCATCCGTCTTCCGCAGCTCCCCTGAAAATCGGGCCGCTCTGCTGAGGTGTCTAAAGATCCGGCTCAGGTGCCCGCTTCGGGCTTCCCGACCCGCCTGGCTCTTGCGCCCGCTCTGACGGGCTGGAAACCCATTCGGCCCTTCTTCACCTTTCCGCTGCCCCTAAGAGCGGACCCCCCGGCACCGGGCTCAAGGCACCGCTTCCGTCCGGCTCAGGTGCCTCCGGCTGATGCTGGGGCGGCAGGGCGAGAGCCCACCCTGAGGTGGTCTTGCTTCGCCTGGCCGGGCGCTGGGCGCCAAGGACAGAGCCCTCTGCGAGGTCCTGGAGCCTCGGCGGCAGAGCCAGCAGGACAAGCTGCGGCAGGGCATCACCCCGCTCTCCCCGCCCGGCATCACCGTGCTCCCCCCGGCACACACAGCGCCGGCCCAGCCACGGCAAAGGTGTGGGTGCCTGAGCCGCGGCCAGCCCCCGCCAGTGCCTCCCGCCTGGTGCACAGGCACATCAGCCTCGGCTCTCTCCCACCACCCCACGAGGGACGAACGAGCGCTCCTCCCTGGTACAAGACTCCCGAGCACGAAGGAGCCTCGCCCTGCCCCACCGCGGCACAGCAGAGCCCCCGCTCCGCCCTGCTGCCCACGGCTCCCAGTGCGGCCCCGGCCCGGGCCCTGCCCTGCAGCTCCTTTCCCAGCCCCATGCACGTCGTGCCGTAAAAACCAAAGGCAGAGGAGCAGCGGGTCTCCTCTCTCGGGTACAAGGGCAGCCTCTGTGTACGCGATTACCTTTTTTTTTTTTTTTACAGCTTAATTTTCCTGACTTTACAATAAAGCCATTCTTTGCTTCCTCACCTCGTTATCTCTTTCCTTTATCCGCTTTTGGCAAGCTTTAGTTGTAATTCGAAGTTATGGGCAAGACCCGGGCACATCCCCACCCCGGCCTGGCCCCCAGGACATTTTCCGGTCATAGAGACAGAAATGGTCACTGTGGGCTTTCATAATGACAGAAACAGCCTCATCTTTACTCTCTACTACTAGCAGATCTTGGTCAAAGGCTATATGAGGTCAGGATGATTTTTTTTCCTAATAAGTCAGCTTTCTAAAGCTACATTCCTCCTTTAAAGCGATCACAGAGCTCTTATTTATCACTTTCTCTTTAATCAGCAACAGAAGAAAAATTTGCTATGAATTCCTGGAATCCCTGAAAGAGATCACACTTTTCCTTTGCACAAATCAAAGTTATCTGCTCCTATTATATCCTCCACTTAAAATGAATCATAAGCCTCCATCCCACTGAGCTTTCTCGGGGATACTTGTTTAGCACAGACGAGAACAATACGCTGTACATCTAAAGAGCCCAGGGCAGCAGAAGCCTCTCCGACTGATACAAAGGATTGAGAAACGTCCTATCTTTAAAATACATTTTTAGTGCCTTTCCACCTCCTTAGTGCACGACAAACAGAAGTCAGAGCACAGAGAGATTTATCAGAGAGAGATATGAGTGGCAATTACATGTTCTGTCAATAATTAATTGAATTATGTCCTCATAATTACATACAGTGCTCTAGCCAGGAGGAGAAAGGAAAGAAGGAAGTTGTGGTGTGGTCAGAGGGGGAATCTCAGGACATGGTTCCAGTCATTAAAAATGTGATGTAACATTGCAATCTGGTGTATTCTGAGACAAAAATGGGGAAACACAAATGAAACCAACTACAAAAATATTGCTTTACTGCAGGGAGACAGAAAAAGCATTTGCCTTCATTGGTTGTTTTCATTACTATTTTCTGCTGGGGATTTAAAGGTACTTTGCCACACTAAGACCAAAGGTCTTGCTCATTTGAACAATAACATATGTGCTATAGTCTTTCTATTGTTCACCACATACTACCTGACTACACTGGATGTTTCTGGTGTTTGAAATAAAAAAATTAAATTGGTCCAGAAATTAAAATTAGTCCAGCAAAGCATCCTGTACTCAATACAAATGTAGAAATGACATATTCAAATAATCTTGCAAGAAAATTCTTACTCTGACACTTATTTTTCTGTACTTCTGCCAGTCATAAGGGAGATCATCATATCATTATTAATTTATTATTTACTAAAAGCTGTTAGAGTACTCTTTTGGTACACAAATGCAAGAAAACAAAGAGCTCGATTCAGTTCTCACACAAGTTTTGCACTGGTGTAACTTCAATGACACGGGTGTAGTCACTTCAGAACCACCTGGGTGTAATTATGATCAAAATCTGGGCTGTTGCACTTCCTTTGCTTTTCTAATGGCTCAAAACCTCTATTTTTCTACAGCATGCTGTGGAAGACAGGCAGCTGTTTGCATACAGAGCTCAAAAATCATTCTCAAGTTCCTCCTCAATGCCAGTGCCAGGGTCCTATATCCTGCCAAAATTTAGGCATGTCAGCACATTTCCTCACCGTTCTGCATCCTTCCTACAGCATGAGAGTTGTAAACCCCATGGATATGTGTTTCCTTCCACTTGTTAAGGCACATCCTCCTGGTGTCTTGAGCTTTAGATCAGGTAGCTTTTCATTCTAATTGCTTTTAAGATCCAGCTGCCAAAAGGGAATCTGACACCTGCTTCCCTCTTTGCAAATTTCTCTTTTCAGACAAATGTTTGATGATGCCTTTTGAAAAGGGGCATTTATGACCTCCACTTAACTGACTAACTCATGTATTTCTCATCTTCTTGGGCTTCCACCTGCTTCTTCAGAGATTTTGGAAGTGGTTTACAGTGGTAAATGCACTAACACTCAATGATCAAAAACATCTTAATTAGAATTGCAAACAGTATTCGTGCTTCCTAGGTGAAAATGCAATACAACAGAAGGTTAAAATCCTTCAGCCAGTATGTTTTGCGTAAGAATCCTTCTCAGGGCTTGTGCCCTCAAAAGTAAGGCTCCCTCAGTCTGGTCCATGGAGCTTCTGTGCCAATCAAACTTAGATTAGGCCTTTATGTTGTTTTATCTCTTTGGCAAATTAATAGCTCCATCCTGACTTTGATCATGGAAGCATTTGATTCCATTTCCTTTCAAGTAATAAATACCCTCCATTCTAAAAGGACCTTTAGGACATAGCCCTATGGGGTATGGTAGCTCAACTCCCTACACACCCCCCCAGTGCCCAGAATTACCCCAACCCAGAGGTGATCCCTTAAAGTCTGATAAAGGTATCCAGGAGCTGCATTTCTTACTGGAGTCTTCAAGAATGAACTGGCACATTGTTCCCATCAGAAGGGCATTCCATTACCCATTATAAAGTAATGGGCACTATGGAAAATTATAATCAGATTTGGATTTTGCTGAAACCCCTAGCAATGAGGGCAAGAACCATGACAAAGCTTTCATTCTTTTATGCCCATCTTCTCACCATCTTAGGTTGATAAAGCAACTAGTGCTCCAGTAGTCCGCATTTGACCGCATTCTCAGATTCCATTCCAAGTCACCCCAGGCTGAATTTTAAGGTCATATTTCTATTTTTCTTGCATCTGGCTTTTCTTGCCTGAAGAGTCAGACAGGCTATACATTCAGAATCACAGCATATTCTGAGCTGGAAGGGACCCACAAGGATTATCAAGTTCAACTTTTTTATGAATGGCCCATGTGGGGATGAAACCCATAACCCTGGCATTATTAGTACCATGCTCTAACTGATCTAATCCCTTACAGTAGACAAAAATTCAGTATAGTTATTTAATCACTACAGGTTGTCAGGCATAATTTCTCAAATTATGTACCACCTTGCAGAAATTAAATGAGGTGTCACTGCATAGAATCTCACTTCAAGTATCATAAATTTTAAAAGTTTTGTGTTGAAACATCTTCTAGAGCTTTCTCTGAGTTCATATAATTTTGCAAGCATAATTATGCCAAAGATAGCTTTAGTGCCAAGGATCTGATAGTGAGAATAATTCCTAAGAATTAAAAAATAATTTCATAATATCTAGATAAATTTAAATATATGTTTATTTTAAAATGCGTTTTATTAAATTATAAATTAAATTTTAATGTACATGTTATGACTTTTAAGAATTGTTGTAATGGAAGTAACCCTTAATAAAACTATGGCACTGAGCTGAAGAAATTCTGGAAGTTGCACAATTCCATTCAAGAAAAAAATATTTTTTATTTGATCACTTTCCATTTGTGATTAAGGACAATCAGTAAAGAATAGGGTGCAAGGCTGCTGTCAACCAGATTTGCAGCACATGGACACAGAGAACATACTGTGCCACTAACACACAGATGCATACAATTGCAGAGATCAAAATTAGCCCAAAGTGTATTTGGAACATTGGAAAGGGAGAGGCGGGGAGTTGTGCATTTTAAAGAATAAAATAATTATTTCAAGAAGTGATAAATATACAAAAATTTTAAAAAATTACCAAGTGAATTGCAATGTCTTCTAACTCAGAAGTGGAACACATCCACTGCATGTGTACTGGTGAATAATGAACAGTTTTGGGGAAATGAAAACTCAGTATTCTACTTCCCTCTATTTAATTTAATCATGTTTTTTTTCCTTTTAATTGTATATTGCCTTCTCTAGAATTCATACCACTGGGATGATTATGCTGGGCTCTAGTTTCTTTGATGTTCGTGCAGATCTGTGTGCATTTCTGCCAGTGTTTAGTTGACTGAAGTATCTCTGATACTAAATAATCTGCCATGATATCAAACCGAGTCCATTGTTCTATCTACCTGATTAGAGCAAAAGTGTGGTAAGCAAATGCAACAGAAAAATTTGGAACTGTTCTCTGGAACTGACTGTCCAGACCTCTCCTATTCCCATGAGATGTCTTCAGTTGATTCATTCAGCCATAATAAATTCCAGAAGTTATCTATTGGGAGGAACAGAATGGAAGAAAATAGAGCAGATTGAGGAAGAAATGTCATGGATCTTGCATTATGGTTTTTTTTACTAACTGCGTAAAAGTCTTCTGCTGCCTTTTCATGAACACAAAGATAGGTTTGGAGGAGCTCCATAGTGATTTACCAGTAGAACTGAAACAGATTGGTACATACCATGGAAGTACATCTGTTTTCTAAAGCTGGACAGGAAGCTACCCAGAGAGATGTATATTAACACTTCCTGCAGACACTGCTGGAAGCTAGAAAGATCTTTTTTTCTTTTACCACATATTCTGGGTCACTATGAATTCACTTTGGAATCTTCTGGTTTGTTAATAAATCTAATCCCAAGAAAAGAGACTCAAGAAAAAGGAAAATCAGAGCTTATTCTGTCTTTCCAGTTATTGAGCAGTCCCACCGACTCACAGTTCATTCCTAGATCTGTCTAGCCCCTCTTGCTCAATGCAGTCAGGCAGTGGTTCACAGGCCAGGCGATGGGGAAGAAGCCACCGAGGTCTCTGAGAGAGACCACAGCACTGTGCTATTCCCTTGCACAGCACTGGGAGCTGACAGACATGCACAGATAAATATTGTCTCTGAAACCTGGTGCTATTTTTGCTACCAGGTGAGCAATCAGGGCATTCATTGCAATTCCCATGTCGTTTGTTTTTAGACGATGGATGTGTCATCATTGCAAAATGGAATTTGGGGTTTTTTGGAAAAGAAATCAACACTTAAGTCATATTTTTGGGCAAGTCAAAAGACACCCAAGGGTATGATTGCCTTGTATGCTGTTCTTTTTAATAAGGCCAAGGAAAAGCATCACTGGTTGGGATCATAATCATCTGCTGTTTTAATGCAGACAATCGAAGAAGTCTCCTTACTGATGGCTGTAAATTCATCATTATGGATACCACTCAGAGTCATTTGGCATGACATTTTTTATGCATAGAACAGAAAAGTGCAGTATTAGCTCCTGAGTGATTGGATGAGTTGTACATCCATTAATGCGCATAACAGAAAATGTTTCCCAGCTCCGACTTATCTCTCCTACACAAACTGAGAAGATGCAGACTGACTTGCTGCTGTTTAGTCAAATTTTTGGCCCATTTTTTCATTCTGTCCAAAGTCCTGTGTATTTGAGAACCTACTATCATCATGCATTGTAGATTTTACTGCTGACTCTGAGATTGTAGCAGAGTGGCTGTGTTCACATACTATGATATTCACCGGATGACAGGCAATAGGACAGAAAATTAGTTGCACTATCCCATAATGAATAAACATTTCTCAGTTCATTGCTTTGGGAAATGAAGGAATTGGTAGATCATAAACCCAAGAAATCTGGAAAAATTTTTAATCAAATTTTTTATCCACCTGATTGCCAGTTCAACCTGGTTAAAATCCATGTGTCATTCATTTGAAAACTGAAAAATTAGTCCACCAAGAATTCATTATAACATAAAAATATTAAAGTAAAACAAAAAAACCCTATGCTCATTTTCATAATAGATTATGTTTTCCATTTGAGATGTTTCATTTCTGAAATGTAACTAGAGATTAAATTTTCCAGAAAAAAAATTCATTTTCCATTTTGGCCGACTCAAAAATATACATTTTCCAGTTATTTAAGTGAAATAAAATATACATTATTCAAAATATACATTATTCTCTGGTCTGTAGTGTGTCTTCCTGTTAATGAATTGTTCAGGAACTGGTTAGGATCAGTTAATTCATACAAACACTTAGTCAATCAAATTACGTAAAGAAATTTCAGCCAAGAAAGTGTCAACTAATTGTTCACTTAGGATATTAATTGACTGTGATATAGAACCATCACTTACATGAATGGTGTCATATTTGCTCCCCTGCTGATTATACGGCTTTTTTTTTTTCAGAGGGGAAATGCCAAATATCAAGTAATGGCATTTTTAGGTGTGAATTATCAGACAAATAATCATTAAATGTTTACAAGATAAACAAATTTTCTAACCAGACAGCAGCATTACCTACACTTAAGCCATTGACACATTTTCAGAACTCTGAACCAACATCTTTTATTTAATAATATGCACAGACTAGAGTTTCTAGGAGAGACCTAGATTATAAGAATGCTCTTAAAAATAATAAATAAAAAAGCCTACATTTTAGCATTTAGGCTTCCAATATAAGCAATAGGGAGAGCTCAACCCTACCTCAGCTGCCAGATAGTGAGGACTCACTTAAAGGAGGATATTCTGGTACAAGCCCAGCCCACGTCCATGGATCTGAACCTGGAAATTCCGTAACCTGAACAATGGCACAGCCTGTGAAATACAGAAACCATTTTCTTGGAACTTTAAGGGAAGAGGTACTGATCAGCACTTGTGGCAAATGCTTGGAGAAAGACTGTTCACTTTCCTAGCAAAGCTACTTACTGAGGATATAAAACAGCTGTGTTACAGTATCAAGTAAAATATCAGGTACATGCCATAACTGTGAGGCTACTATTTAATTCCAGATGACCAACATTCTTCTTTATTTTATTCTAACCAGAAAAGCTATTTTGATTTGAGAAAGCTTCCCAACATTTAACCAATATGTTCCCTCACAAAAGTAATTAATTTATCAGAAATTTATGCAAACTCCAAACAAAAACCCCCACCAAAAAAACCAACAAAATCCTCCCCCCCAAAAAAAAACCCAAAAAAAGAAAACCCCAAAAGAAAAAAAAATAAAAGAAAAGCAAAAGAAGAAAAGTGTTATCTAAAACTTTTAGGTCAGCTCTAGGATAGACTTTTGGACTCGCTTGTAATTGCTTTCATTGTCTGACTGGTCAACATGGTTACTTATCTTCCCCTGCTGTGCATATGACCAAGTGTTGTGTAGGCAGGCCAATAAAACCTCAAAAAGCAGTGAAACATTCCCATTAGTGCAAGTAACAGTTCTCAGTATAAGTAATTGTCTTGTCATATCTCCCCAGGCCCATTCTTTTCCTCTCTTTCTCTCTCACTTGAATTTCCTCAGAAATGTTCTTTCTCCATCAACATAGCCTCATGTTACTTCTCTGCAGCTCTGCTGCCCTCCATTCTAAAATCTGGCATTACAGTGGAACTTCCAAGAATTCCATTCTCTGAAGCATTATGAGTCAGACTGTAGTCCTCAGCAATATTTTTAAAACACCAATGTTTTTTTAATCACTCTTGAGACCCACAGAAGAAAGTAAGGATATTATCTTGCTAACTTACAGTCATGGTTGTTTTTTCTATTGCCACCCACACTCTCTCATCTTTCTCCAGATACTCTGATCCAGTCTCTCAATAGTGCAGGCATATGGTATTCAGGCATGCCAGAGTCTGACTTCAAGTTTTAGTAATTTTTCTTCCTGTAAAAAGGATAGAGGGACATTGAGCCTATGACCATTTGAGAGCTTTCTTTATGGGAGAGTTTTATTTGGGTTTATACTTTAAAAAAAGTTTATATGCTATATTGTAAAACTATCAAAGAAACATCAGGTCGAAGCCATAATTCATTTTACCTGAATACCAGCAATGCCATGTTTCTGGTATGTCAGAGGCAGCACAGAAATCACTGGTCCAGCAGTGAACATAAGAAGGGAAGAATTTATGCCTGCTTCTGGAAGTGACTTCAAAAAAAAGCATTTTAACACAGGAGATGGTTATCTTCAGGAGCTGTAATTGTAAATACTATCCCTGATAAGAAAAACATAAATCTTTTTTCTACTGTTTGAAGAACTTTCCATTTTAATTAGGAAAAAAATCCAAGTTCCTAAGCTATAGTAAAGTTATCAGTTCATTTTCATTGTGTGTCAATGCTTGCTCCTTTTTTTTTGAGCACGAGGGATGAGGCAGCTTCTATTACGAAAGAGTCATTTGCAGCTTAGGACACAAATTGAAGTTCCACAAATTGCTCTTATCTGCTGTGCAGATGCTCATGTGACACACTGAATAAATATACCTTAAGGTAAGCACGTAACACTGGACAATGGGTGTTCAATAAAGAAGATCCCTAAAGAATAACAGTTATCTGAGCTCTGTAGAGATCAGCTTTTGCGTGAAGCACTTGAGGATGGCTAGCTGCCCCATGATAGTTTTTAGATAAAGCTGCCAGAAAATAAGAGGATGAAGAGACCTAGATTCTAAATTACCAGCTGATCATGTGAAGAAAGTACATACTTAGGTCTCAAAAGTTACTGAAAAATGGTCAGTGATCTTGTCTGTGCAAGAGATGGTTGAGAGAACTGTGAAAATAAACACATCATTGAGAAATGGAGGTAGGATGAGTGAGATTTACTTAAGAAAAGGTGAGAACAGTGTTGAACGAAATAGAAAAGAATCCATATTAAATAGTAGCATTAATGCAGCAAGCCAAGAAGCTACGAGTGATCAAGACTCGTCAAGAATCACAGTTAGATGAAGGATTTTATACACATCTACTCATGTATTTATTTGTCTACATAAAATAAAACACAATCATACTGAAACTGCTCATTTTACATCCAACTCATACAGAGCTTTTCTGCCTCACTGCCTCATACCAAAAGGCATGGAAAAGCAATAAACTTGTTTTTCATTTTGGTAGGATTTTGCTTCTACTCTATGTGTCTCTAAGAAATCTTGACTAATTTTTTTAATTTGAGTGTACCAATAGTAAAATTTGGAATCTGTTTTAACTGCTGGGCTGCATCCAAAGCAGTGTGGCCAGCAGGTCAAGGTAGGCCGGTCTGCCCCTCTTCTCTGCCTTCATGAGACCCCACCTGGTGTTCTACATCCAGCTCTGGGGTCCTCAACACAAGAAAGACATGGACCTGTTAGAGTGAGTCCAGAGGAGGGCCATGAAAAGGATCAGAGTGTTGGAGCACCTCTCGTGCAAAGAAAGGCTGAGAGAGTTGGGGTTGTTCAGCCTGGAGAAGAGAAGGCTCCAGGAAGAGTTTATTGTGGCCTTCCAGTACCTAAAGGGGGCTTATGAAAAAGAGGGAGTGCAACTTTTTACACAGACAGGACAAGGGGGAATGGTTTTTAACTAAAAGAGGAGAGATTAGATGTAAGGAAGATATTCTTTACCCAGAGGGTAGTGAGACACAGGAACAGGCTGCCCAGAGTTGTGGATGTCTCATTCCTGGAAGTGTTCAAGACCAGGTTGGATGGTGCTTGGAGCAATGTGGTTTAGTGGAAAGTGGCAGGGGGATTGGAATTTGATCTTTAAGGTCCCTTCCAACCCAAACAATTCTATGATTCTAAGATGCTGTAACTACCAGGCCAAGACATTTAAAAATTGTTTTACTCACTGTGGGGGTTTTTAAGATAAAAAAAGAAAAATTTCTAGGAAATAGGTCAAAATATTAACACATATATTAGCCTAGTGTTAAACTTTTAAATCTGTGTTTCATCTCACTCGTGTCAGTAAAGTTGTTAATTCTCAGTGACAGATATCCATAAATCTCAGTGAATGAGTATGCGGTACAACTCGGCTAAACATCACATTATCTAAAAAATTCATTATCATTATAGATTCAGGAGCCTATTTAAATACAGGCATCCAGTTTTGAATGTTTGTCATAAGAGTGTAGCAGTGATGAGCTCAAATATTTGGTAACTGCTGATGTCATTGATGTCATTGATGTCATTGATGTCATTGATGAGAGATTTCGATTTTCTACAGAAGATGCTGTTACCAACAGAACACCTCCTTAAGCCACTTCTGTTTCTTATTTTTATTATTTCTAAGAAAAATATTATCCTCACCATCTCTGAACCCCCTTCAGCGTGTTCTTGGGAAGAACAGACACTACAAACAACCTGTGGTCTGGGCAGCACACGTCAGGATTAGCAAGGAAAACATCATCAGTCAAAGAACAAGAGCTAAAGCTTCCAGGTTACTCTGAATCATTCTCCTGAGTGGCCTTTCCTACTACCTCTTACTGGCTTTTCAGGAATAATTAGAAACAGGCAGCAGTTACACCATTTCTGTAAGTTTAAAACAAGCTGAAAAACAGAATTGAGTTGTTTGTTGCTATGTTTTCAAGAGCAGAAAATGTCAAGAGCACAGGCAATTTCCAACTGAATTTACTGACGCTTTATTCACTGCTCCACAGGCAGAAAAGCCAAGTGACACAATAGGGAAATCTAGCTCAAAGTGTGAAGTATGAAGGCCTGAAAATGAAGATTGTTGTGAAATTTAGAAACGTGATACTGATGTGAATGTGCATGTCTCTAAAGCAGTATTTTCTGTTACAGATCTCAGATGTGTATATGCCAGACATAGCTGAGTGAGAGCCAAAGCCTAGATTAATTTGCTTTCTGTAAAAGTTGCCTACATATGTATCTGAAAATCAAAACACAGAAAATAATATCAGAGAGCTCATAAAGACAATAATACTTAATTAGTTACAGGTTAGTAACTAATTCGTAGAGATGCAGGACCTTACCTTAAATGATTCTTTGTTTCATTTTGCTTTCCTTGCCTAAAATAAACTTCAGGAATTTGGTTTTCATTATAAGCATTCTTTAATGAACTCTCTGGTGCTAATTATTTAGTCAGAAATATAAGTGGTATTTTGTTCACTTTTACCTTCTTTTTCTATGAAAAAAACAAACAAGCAAAATAATACTTGGGGGAAATCAAAGGGTAAGCATCCAAATAATTTAGAAGACAAAGACTGCATGTTTTAACAAGTCTACCCTAGTATGGCAATATGATGGGAGTTACAGCTGTGACAGAGATTTTAACTGGAGAAGAATCAATGCAGATCTGCAGATAGGAGTCATGTCTCAAAAATGTATTACGCTTGTCCAAAGGAGCATGTGGATAAGACGATCTGGTAACTGCAGTGTTGCAACTCTATACGTGGATACTCTGGTGCCTATGTCATGGATTTCCATGGAGCTTTGGGAAAATCCGCAGGCATTTCAGAGAACAAAGCTACCATGGCACAAGAGGAATGGTCCTCTTGAGTATTACTAATTTTTTCAAGTCAGGAGAGAAAAGAAGGAATGAGCAGCCAGTTGTCAGAAGGGAAGAAGTTGCTCGCAGGGCGTTACAAGGTCTCTGCTGGAATCTCTGCTGTTCATCCTGCTCCTGCGTAACCTCAAACACAGAGTGAATTGAAACTTTATACATTCTGCTGATGATCCAAAATTACTCAGGACAGTCAAAACTAATGTTGCGTGAGGCAGAGTATAGAAGCACCTCACAGTCCCAAATGACTTGATGGTAAAGTGACAGATGAAATTAAATGCCATTTCTAAGTAGGAAAGAAAAAGGTGTGTACACATTTTTGCACATAATGCCTGCTTGATATAACTGAACAACAAATTCTACAGAGATGTTACTGACTTAATTTAACTAACTATTAATTTATATCCATGATTCAGGGTGTTCCTGACAGTGCCTTTTGATTTCATTGGTGTCTTTTAGACTACCACAGTATTTTTTATAATTCCATTCAGAGATTAATCTTCTCTGTCTTCAAGAGCTTCATAAATACAAAATAATAATCTTTATAAACTATATAACTATCATAGAATGAAAACTGATATATTTCAATTAAAAGAATTACACAAAATGCTAAAAATGTGTCAGATAATTCTCTATCAGAAAACTGTCATTTCCATTGAATAAACTCCTTCTTAAAAGAAATTAAATTAAATTTATGCATTTCTTGGGAAAGTGGTAAAAGCTTTTAAAATGTAGATATATTTCAATCAGACATTTCTGGAAAAGAAAGGTTCAAATTTTCCCATTATAAAAAATTGCAGGTGTTTAAACTGAATGTCTTCATTTTAACCAAATAGTACAATTTAAACAACCCAAAGTAGTTTTAAATTGTATTTCCCCCCCACCCCCAGGAGATATTCAATAATTTCTCTTTCTTGTTCTCAGTTGGGGTGACTTTATTTTACAAAGCATAAATTTTTTTTGACAAACAAACAAG
Source organism: Phainopepla nitens (assembly GCA_013400175.1). Classification (NCBI taxonomy): domain Eukaryota; kingdom Metazoa; phylum Chordata; class Aves; order Passeriformes; family Bombycillidae; genus Phainopepla; species Phainopepla nitens. Next base: position 186,788 of record VXBQ01008821.1, on the reverse strand, counting down.
TTCATTCACTGACCAAATTAGGATCTGTTTGTCCATTACGTGTCTTGAGTGGACAATGTGACAAAAGCTACCTTTGAGAAATTCTTAATATCTTCTGTATAGAAACAATATCTGTCTAGAAGTACCTCTTCATAGATTAACTTTCCTGGGTAGAGCATGTCCTTGTTGATTACTGTTCCCTGAAATATCTTTCAAGAGGTTTGTGCGCTTGTAGTGGATGCTGAAACAAAAAACAGAAGTTTCCTGCCCCAGACAAACCTTGGCTGAAACTAAAATTTTACTGAAAGATGAGGAAAAATACTGAAGAAAACCCCACCTAATTTTAATAGAGGACTTCTTATTAATCTTAAAGTTTTTGGTAGTAAAGCACTGAACTATGGTCTGAAAAATTGGCTTCACCTGCTCAGTCAATCTGCAATTGTACATACAGTGCAACTAAAGCTCTAGGCATATGAATAGTTTGTACTTGTTCTTAGATTTCTTCAACTGCTGTTCTTCACCCTTGCAGGCCCTCTGTTATGTATGAAATTAAAATGTCTTAAAATAACTCCATGCACTAAAAAATGCCTGGAGAGGACTGTATAACCTGGAGAAAAGAAGGTTCCTAGTGTAAATAAATACCTGACAGTGTGCAGGCTTTCAGGGGTGCCCAGTGAACAGGACAAGAGGTAATGGGCATCAACTGAAAGCTGGGAGTTCCATCTGAACATCAGGAAACCCTTTTTCCTGTGAGGGTGTTTGAGTGGTGGCACAGGTTCCCCAGGGAAATTGGGGAGTCTCTATCCATGAATATATTCAAAAGTCATTTGGACATGGACCTGGGCAAGTTTCTCCATTTGGCTCTGCTGGAGAAAGGGGATGGTACCAGATGACCTCCAGAGGTTCTTTCCAGCCCCAACCGTTCTGTGATCAGTGATTCTGTGAAATATCATTCAAATTTATGAAAGATTAAAGAGGAAAAATGAAAGAATAAAGGAATACTTAAAACCATCATCTTAAACAAGAAAATCAAGGAAAATATGCCTGAGCAACTAGAGCAGCAGAGTCTTACTGGTACATTTATTTATAATAAGTACTTCATAAAACAGCTAGGATAAAATATAAACCGCAAGAAGGACATATGCATCCACAGGTCATAGAAGAATTACCTAGATAATTCATGAATCACTGACAGCCAGACTGGTATGCCAAGAGGAGCAGGTACTGAGAAATGAAAAAATTCCAAAGAAAGAAACATGGTTAGTACTTTTCACAAGGAAGTCCAAGAAATTCCAGTACTTGCTTTCCAGTATCTCTTCTCCTTCCAGAAAAGCAATTGGATATATGCTATTAGGAAAAAAAAATTATGGACCCAAGAAGATACCAAGAGCAGACTAGAACCATAAGCAACAGTAGAAAACAAATAAGATCAAAAGATCACAGGATAAGTCAGGTTGGAAAGTAGCTCTGAAGTTTATCCAGTCCAGCCTCCAGATGAAAGGAGGGTCAGCTGCGAGATCTGACCAACTTATTCTTATGCAGCTTGGTCTTGAAAACCTTTGAGGACTGCACAGTTTCTCTTAGCAATCTCTTTTGATTCATTAGATTCTGATCTGTTCTTGACTGACCAAACTGTAAAAAAGTTTTTCCTAAATCCAGCCTGACCTTGTCTTTTTTTAACTTCTGCCCATTATCTCTAATCATCCCATCATGCAGCACTGGCTCCATCCTCCAAGATTCCCTGAACGCTGTATCTTCTCCATGTTGAACAAGCCTCAGCTTCTCCTCTTGAGGAAAATCCTTCAGTCCCTGACTATCTTGGTGGCCCTCCACTAAACTTGCTCCAGTTTTAAATTGAAATGACAAATCCTGGACAAGATGTATAGCACACTCACTTCAGAGATAATGCAGTGATGAATAGTCTTTTCACAAAAATTTGGAATTTTTCATCATCATCTTTCATCTAAGAGAACTGATAATATATAAAATACACTATTTGAAAAGATCTCTCTGTTCAGGAATGAAGATTAAGTATTCCTTAACTTTTATTGATATCAAAGTCCCAATTATACAATTACATTAAAGAATATAGTTGCCTTTCTTAACAGGGGTAGACTTGAGCACATGTTAAAGCACTTTCCTGAATCTGGGCTAGAGTTTTTATATGTAAAATATAATCTGTAGCTGGACTTTATATCTGATTACAGTGCCTTTCAAAATGTTACCCACAAATGATTCATATTTTCCCAAACCATTACAAAGCCTTATGATCTGCAAAGTAATTAAAAGACCAAAGCAAAATGTAATGGAAGAACATATATCAAGTTTGGAAAGAAGTGGTACCAAAAGTGACAGTGTTCACTCTCTTAAGTATTACTTAAGATTCCATTTGCTATCCATGGTGACAGATAAACAGCACTTATATTTGTAAATTATATTGTGCCATTATTAATGTTAGTGAAAAGAGTGAAATATATTGCAAAGGAGTCTGAAAATATCAGATTATGGAAGTCAATGCTGCTTGCCTTGCTGATAAAAAACTCCTATTAAAACAATAAGGTGTGCAAAATTTGGCTGCTGGAAATAGGAAATAAAGGAACAAATCCAAAGCTCACTGAAGTCAAGAGGAGACATTTTTCTGACCTCAATGGGCCTTGGATATCACCCAAAATGAGATTCATTCTGGAAAAACGCAAGCAGAAGGAAATAATAATTCAAAAAGTATCTGGGAGAGAGATGTTTGCAAAACCTGAAAATCCAAGAATACCTAGGAGACTTTGTGTAATATATGATACGTGACAAGAGCTTATGAACACCGTTACAAGACTGTACCTTTTCTAAAACCTTATTAGTCTAGAAATAAGGAAAGAATAGAAGATGGAAGAAAACCCATTCCATCTGAATAGGGAGCAGAAGTTGCAGGGATATCACATCACAGTGCAGGCAGGTTATTTTGTATGGAATTTAAAATGTGCCAAGCATCAAATAAAAACACATCACCAAAGGCATTTGTCCCATGTAAGAAGCCACTAATTTCTCAGTTGTTTTCCCAGATACAAGTCTGCTAATACCTACAAAGATCAAATGCACATGTTGTTTATATATAGGAATCCATGGTCAGCCTTCAATAGGACATAAGTGTCACATCTGTGATGTGGTCCTCTTCTCATTTGAGTGATGAAGGTGTTCATTCCATTATATACAAACATCCTGTGCTAACCCAAGGATGTCCTCCTTTGGTGGAAGGATACCCACTTTCAATCTCCTGTACACCTTGCTGCTGTCAGATGGAGAAAATGATTCAAGGATATACATACACCTCAGTGAAAGGGAGGTCTGACCTTATTGTCAACATCAAATAGACTCAACATGCATGTTATAAATTCTCAGGATTCCTCAACAATTATTTCCTACAATTTCATTGATGAGAAGTGGATAAGGACATCCATAAGCACATGCTATATAGCAGAAGATGATACAGGTAGTTTCCTCCCAGCTGGTCTGCTGAAAGAAGCACCTATTCTATCTTCACTTATTCAGTGAAAGAACCTAAGAATGGTTTGCATAAAGAGTAAACTCGTCATATTGGAAGACTGGCAGGCTAACTAACGCACCCAATGAAATTCAGAATGGCTTGATCCTTCTTCTCTGTCACTACTGTTGCTGTTAAAGAGAGGAAAACTTTATTTCTCACCAAAATAACCAAACAAATCACTCAAACCCAAAATGCAACACAAACCATGTGTGGCTCAACAAATAAGATTGATGTGGCACTGCAATTGACTGCTTCATTGGTCCTATTGGTTCTATATAATTTTTCTTGTATGACAGAGATAAGAAAGGGTGAAAACAAACTGAAATTTCTGAATAAATATATTGGAATAAATAATTATAAGATGATTGTGATAACAATAACAAAGCTCCAGTTTATTCTAGAATGTCTTTAGGTTCATGCACTGTAGATTATATGCTATGTAGTACCATCATTTCTGGTTTAAAATCCTTCTATTCTTAGATTTTAAAACAAGAATTGTTATTTTTTTTGGAATTGTATAGCTGACCCTTCAGAGAAAATGTTGGAAAACATTTTATTTTGAAATATTCATCCTTATGCTTCATATATTCTGGGACCACTTCACATTTAAAGCTCATTGGCTTTTGCTAGAAAATTATGCCTCAGCATGACTCCAATTCTTTCACTGGGCTTAATCCTGTGAAATCCTGAGCACTAATTTTGATCAGTTCTCACGTTTTCTCTGAATCTAATCTTTTGTGACATCATAAAAAGTTTGATGGAATGAAATCACAAAGAAAGAATTAATTCTCATGGGCAGGAAGAAAAAGGGACACATAGATTTTAAAACACAAAGATTGTAAGGAAAGTTCTACAATAAAAATGGGAAAAGAGAAATTATGAATAAAGTGATATACAAAAGAACCCTTCTGAGTAAACTGCTTTGGAAAATCTTTTTATAAAGCCCCAGTAGGTTTTTAGAAAGTAGAGCCCTATGCTTTTTACTCTAAATCCTCCCTGATTTTATAACATTGATGCTGGAAAAATCAAATCTCTTGCCTGAAAGCTATAGTTTCAATTAACGAGGATGTTAAGCATTTTTTTCAGATATATGAAAAGAGTGACAGGATTATAGACCACCAAATTGGTGGTATTTTAAGAATCTGACAGGCTCAGCACCATGTGCCATTCTAGCCTCTCTGTGTATCCTTTGTGGTTAAAACTCTTAAGCACTTTAAATTCTTTTGGTCAGTATTTTTTTCCTTTTAGGGCAGACAACTAGAAGCACATTCCAAGTAACTATTTATGGTGTACAGAAAATTATAAGATACTAAAATCACCTCTTTGAAGGTGTTTCCAGGCGTTGTATAGTAAAACAAATATTTTATTTGTACAAAAAAAATCTTGCTGTTTTAAAACTAGAATATAATTATCTATGTTCCAAATCAAATGAAAAACAGTTACAGCATGAAGACACAGCAAAATAATACATGTCAAATCCTAAAGCCTTTACTTGGACAAACCTCCTATCAAGCTTTGATGGCAGCTTTGCCTGATGAAATATGGCTGAGCCAGACCTGAAATAAGCAAAAATTTAAGAAGCCACACGAGTGGAATAAGTTATGGAACAACAAATGAAATATTTATTTTTGTTGTCTGGGAAGTAACGACAATTTAGTGCATTATTAGTATGAAAGTAGAAGTCCACTAAACCAGCAGTCCTCAGATACATTTATCCAGATACAACAGAGGACCGAAAAGATGTTTGAAGAAACAGATGACTTTCCAGAATATTTGATACAGGCTGGAAGAAATATGCGAACAAATTTTTCAAATCATCAAGCTCTGGCAAAAAAAAACCTGACTGCAGCTTTGCATAACTTCATTTAAAAATGGCTCCGTCCTCTCATGTTTCTTCTTTTCCAATGAATAAGGCAAAAGTGTGGACTGGTCCTGAGCAGATGACATATATGCGTGTTGGGGTTCGTGATGGGGAAGAGGCCAAAGTTCCCATGCTGCAGCCAGGAAACACACCTGGATGCAGGTTCCTTGGATCCCCACACCTGGGCGAGAGCTGGTGGACGTGTAGCCCAGCAGACTGTCCCACTGGGCAGAGCAGCACACTGGGAGACAGGGAATGAGAGGAGCTGCCAACCACCTGCAGCTGGTATATCAGGTCATGCAGCAGGAGACAGATTCTGGCACTGTGCTAGGAAAGTCTGTAAGACATACCCCTATCTGTGGGGGTGAGTGGATGCTGGAGCCAAATCTATGAGTCTCACACTCAGTGCACAAAAACTTAACAGCTCAGATGGATGGGTAGAATCTGTATCAGTATAGAAACTGCATGGCATGAAAGCTTTACAGTTCTGCAGAGGAATCTGGTTCTGCTCTGTACCATCTGTGCACCAATTGTGTGGATTGTTTGTTGAGCTTTGTTTGGTTGGGTTTTTTCATTAGAGAAAGATACATAAGTCAGTAAAAAGAATGCACTTCAGGTCAGTTTAACTCCTGAGCTATTCTTTTTGGACCTTGCCACTGCTGATTACAGGTTCAAATTTTGTACAAGGGTTAAAAAGATGATTGGTGCCTAGTTACTGTTTTCTGCACTTTATTTCATTTCAAAGACAACAATTTAATTTCAAACTTTGCTCAAATGAGAGGGGGAAGTGGAAAAAATCTGGAAGTAGGGAAAAGGTAAGATCAGAGCTCTGATTTTCAATACTAGATCTTTACAGCTGATGATACATTTCTATGTGCGTGTAATACACTTATAGTCTGTTCAAAACATAATGACCTTGTGATAGTAAATATCTGGCAGAGCCAGACCATGAAGTGGATGCTTCCATTTGGTTTGTGCTTATACCAATATTAATATGATGCATTTGTTTCACATGTGTTCTTACAAGAGACACACAAATTAGACTGAACAACTCTTAGCAACAAGGAAATGCAATAAGAAAAAATAATATAAGCTTATATATACACTAAACATTTATGTAACGATGCATGTTCTATGCACATAACAATAAACACATACAAACACAATACAAATTTCAGTCTATGAGCATGTAGTAAACGCATTTCAGATGACAATTTAAAATTAATGTCCACAGGTACTCCAAACATACTGTGGCACTCTGGGAGTGAAATCTGAGGCTATTAAAACAAATAGGAGCTTTGCTTTATCAGGATTTTGCAGACTGCAGAAGTCCATAGCAGGATCCAAGAGAATCTTTGAGGAAATTTAAGATCACATGACACCAAGGTGAAAAAAGGCATCACTCCCATCTGCTTCTCCAGAGGCTTCTCTTGATTTACAGGAAACACAGCACCTTATGCTCTCAATCAACTGAAAGTAGCAATGGAAGAGATGGAGTAAGACTTGCATAAACATTGGTAAATGTCTTACAGGAATGTTTTTTAAAATCATGATGTTCTTTTCTGGCTTCTGGGGTTTTGGCAGGAGCTCCAGTCTCTAAGCCCGTTTCTGCATACACAGTTTAATGATGGGCTTGATTAAGAGACAGTAATTCCCAAGAGGTTTAGCTATCTTATTTATTGAACATGAGTACAATGCCAAAATCAAATGGTTACCTCCCAAACCAATGCAAATTCATAGATGCAAAAGCATAATGGATTCTTCATTTTTCAGGTTTTCTGTATATCTACTGTTTTCTGCTGTATATAACCTATAATACTTCATAATCTAAGCAATAACCAGTCTGGCCTTGCAAGACCTTTTGCCAAACAACAAGTAGCAAAAACGTCAGCCTACATCTTCCCATGAGGGAATTACATTGAGGTCCAGTTATATTTGTCCCAGTAACTCTGCCTGCCAAGTGAGCCAGTTTCCCTCAAATGAGAATTTAAAGGAAGAACACAGATTTTGGCTCTGGGATAAGCTAAGACAAGACTGCAAAGGCAAATTCTAGACAGTGAACTCTGTTACCAGGTAGTTCAGGAGTCAACCTCAAAGTACAACAAGGCAATGAGTTCATAAAAATGAACTTGTTGACCTCCTACACAGGATTACAAATTTTCAGCTAGGTCAGTAGGATTTTCAGGCATATAATATACCTCAGGACAGGATTTAATATGCTTTCAAAACTGGCTTTTCATAGCTGAAAGGCAATATAAAGAAAACATCCTTGACATCCCCTGTATGTAACTAATGGCAATGAACTTCAGACTAATTTACCATTTTCTTTTTCCTTTCCCTGGCAGACTCAAGGAGAAGAACCCTCTCCTATGGCTCTACATTCCATAAAAACTCAGTTTCTTGAAGTCTTCTCTCTTGCAGGAGAAAGTGGAGATGATCCACTGCAACTCTACCATATATTCCTCTACTGGAATAAGAAATGTTTTCAGATCAACAATTTAAGGAGCCAATGGAGCATCTGTGAGCCAACATTAAAGTCTCTTTTCAGCTGTGAGAATTCCATGCTTTCTAAAAGCCTTGCCTTCTCACAGGAAGATGGCCAAAACCTCCCAGATAGGAGTTTGTTGCAGAAATCTACAAGTTTGGATCACTAATTACTGCTTTTGAACATATATCTGTGAACATGAATACATTATTTTGTATGTCTTGTTTGTCTTTTATTATCTCCTTCAGTTTGACTTCCACCTGAATTCCAGTTTATTATGAAATTTTGAATGTTTTATTTTTCATCTTTTTTCAGTCTTGTGGTTGTTCTCATTCTGGCATTTAGTGATTTTTTCCTTCACTTGTTCGTTTGTATTTCTTTAAGGCAACGAGCCATTCCTGTGGTGCTGGATGGGGATGGGGAAAGTTACCAACAAAATTTTTGATGCACGTGCGGTAAAAGTCCTCTCCCCACAAATTCAGGTTTGTAAAAGGTAACTCTAGGAGGAGTTTCTAGAAATAGTGGCACATTCTTTCCAGAGGTAATTGTAAGGTCTTGATTTGTCTCAATTACTCACACATATTATATGCTTATTTATTTTTCACCTAATATGATAATGTAACAAGTACGTATGCATATTAGACATATGAATATGAGTGCAAGCATAACATTTTTCAATATTCCAAGTAGCACAATAAATTCGCAAACAGCCTAGTGCTTGCAAATACCATTTCATGAACAAAACAAGTATCTGTCAACCAACTAAAAACATTCATGTACAGTAAAACACAAATATGTTCCTTGTATCTTAGAACATTTTTAGAAAATTTTTAGACAATTATATTTCTCACATAAAAGTATTTTCATCTAATCTGTCTATATAAAATTTTATATTCTGTTTGCTGTACTGAAACTCAACAGTGTGATAATCTTCAAGAAAAAAATAGTGAAATGAACTAGATAGAGAAAATCCTTTCTTTTTCATTAGTATGACAAACTGCAAAACTCAAATATTGAATCTGAGAAACATAAATTATATTGTAGTTAACATAAGTGTGATGCAAAACACACTGATATATTTGGAAAACAAATGAGTTTTACAACTCACACAGAAAGTCTTCAAACTAAGAATCGAAAACAGCAGAGAAAAAAGCTGGAAAGCAATATAAACTGTGTAAAGGTTAGTGATGGTGCAATGAAACTTTGACTATTGTGTTCCATGTCATTTCAAGAGATGTTTAGCTGAAAGAGAAAGGTGTCAAAGACAAGCAATGAAAATGTGGTTGCAGGCACAATATGACTCTATTATAAGAAGAGACTGAAATGAATAAGTGATAATATGACACAGGCATCAGATAATTAAATTTTGGCAGTAAATGCCAAGAGCAGTTATGTCCACAAAGTTATTTCACAGGAATTCTCAGCGAAGAAATATATAAAGAAAACTTCATGGTTTTGATCACTACTGTAAATATAACAAAGAAAGAAAATGGAGGGGCTCAGTCATAACCTTCAACTGCCTGCCAAAGTAAACAAGAAGGCGTTTGATTTTCAGCCAATAAAGATGAAGTGAAAAATGAAAGTGGGAAAGCTCTGCATAAAGCTTTTTCTGGTAGAGAAAGACAGGCAGATGTGCATGATGCTTTATTTATGGCTTTGGTAGAATACAAATGATTGAAAAAAGAATTTAAGCCCTTTTAAAAAATATTAAAAAATTAGAAAGTATTAGTCCTTCAGATGTTTGCTGAAGATGTTAAACAAGGCACAGAAACTTTGCAAAAATGGAAAATCAGTTGGGAAAGTGCACTTTTCTTTAGCAATGCTGTTTCCCATAGAAGCTAAACTCAACTATGGGATTAAGCTTCCAGCTGCATTATCAGATTAACTAACGTACATTTTTTTGAGACAAGACTATCAGAGAACATTGATAGATGATAGATGGGAAAGAGTCAGCAAGACAGTTAAATGAACTGTTTCTGGAGTTAACACCTTGTATAACAGGATATAAATCAGCAAAGTAATAAATTCTGCAAAACACTTCTTAACACATTTCATGAGATGATCATTCATATTTCCACAGATGTTTGACAAAAGTAATTGCATTTTCCATTTTGGCCATTACACAACTTCCTCAAATCAGTGTCAAAATTAGCCCTCACACTGCTTCTGCATATGGATAAATGATCAGTGTTTCCTCCAGCTCAGGATGTATTGGCACACCACGCCACTGCATGCAAATTAAACTTGTTTTGAAATCAAAATCAACAGTAGTTTGATATTGGAAAGATATTTTTTCTAAAATGATTCACAATTTAAGGGTCATTCAAAGGCAGAGGTCAACAATCCTCAGCCCAATAAGACTCTACCAGATTGTATAGCAGGAGAGAGACGCTGACCTTTTAGATTCAGCCTGCTGCTATCCATTTTTTTGGCCATCCCTTTCTCTATTTCCTACTTGCTTTCCCCCCTTAAGTAGATATTTAATGATTTCTTTGATTTCTTTGATATTTAATGATTTCCCTTCCTGGTATAAAGGTAAGAGAAAGGCAAGGTTCACTGTTAAAAGCGATAAAATGCTCATTTTCCATTGTTATAGAAAAAAAAGTATGGTTCATTGGTAATTGTCGTATTAAATACTTGATGTATTCTTTGACACTATGACAGATCATTGACTGCAAATACTCCCAGAAATTTTGTCTTCTAGCCAAGGATGAAACTTAAAACATTACTTTGTGTCAAAATTGAAAAGGAGGAAACTGAAAGATGCAGAGTGAATAGAGAACAATTGTAATACTGTCTTACATTCTCCACTGTGTTCAGTATCATGTCAATTAAAACATTCTTATCAAGATATTTTCTATATCTTTCCATAAAGTATACAATTATGTCCTATGACATGACCTAAGAAAACACAAGACCTTAAATTATAAGGAAAGACAAGCTGAAGGAATTATGGAAAAGAAATACTTCAATAAGCAGTATTCACTGCTAGAGAATCTAGAGAAAGAACCAGAAATTGACTATCAGAAGTCCTACCTATTCAGGAGGAAGCATTTAAAAATAATTTTTAAACATTTTACAGTGACATGTATTTATCTTCCACGTACTGAACCTAGTGACAAAGAAGTATAACACAAGAAACAAAGCCAATTTTAAGGAAAAAAAAATGTTTGCTATTCAAGCCATGGATCTAGTAACAGATGGAAATTGAACCTTTTAGACTGTTCTTACCATAATGACTACTTGGAGAACTTACTAAGTCCAATTATAGCCACAATTAGCACTTTTTAAGGACATAGATGTATAAAGAACTGAGACAGATCTAACACCAATAAAAAAGTACCCTGCTTTCTGTTATGTTGGCTTATCAGACTCTGCAACTGGAAAAGGATTCATCTTTTTCACCACTTCCCCAGATTTTCCCTGTTCTGGCTTCCAGGGAATGGATTTGTCTTCATGATTTTTAGTGACACCTTCAGTTCTCTAAGAAAAATGCACCAGGCAGTTTTTTCCCCATGATGCAAACCCAGCACAGTGCCCTCTATCCCATTTGTCCACCAATAACAAGGGACTGGGCAGAGTCAGAGGGCACAAAATGAATTTTTCCAGTGGTTGTTGGATCGTCCCAGCGGGGCAATTGGCAGTCAGCATACCTGGGGTAGGCCAACCCATAGCACTCTTCTACTGTCAGAGAAGTTAAATAGAACTTTCTTCCCTTCCCCTTAGGCAGCTCCATGGTATATCCCACTTGCAGCTCAAGGTCCAGCAATGTCTCTTAAGCTACAGTGCAGACAAACAGAATCCTAGCACTATTTAACCATCACTTTCCAACACACTGTATCTTCCTATAGCTCCTTCTCATAGAATTTCATCTTATGTCGTTTATAGACATATTTTAGTTAAACATTATCTGCAGAAGAACTACTAACCCACAAAGCAGACTGAATGCCTCTTAAAAAGAAGAACTTCTGACATCAGGAGGTTGTTGATACACAATTATTGTTTATTTAAAGAGCTTCTGAGAAACTGTGAGAAGGCTCATTGCTATTTATCCCAAAGCATGGATGTTAGCCTGCAGTTGGAATGGAAACAGACTAATGTTTCCAATGAAAAAAAACCCTTCTAGCCAAATTTTAATTGAAGCTAGATAGCAATTGAAATATTTTTTTTGCCTGGGGAATAGAAGGCTCTGAAAACAAAATTGTATCAATGAATTTGGGATTATTTTAATACCAAAAGTCTAAACAATATAAATTATATACAGAAAATTATTTAGAAATTCTTTTGTGAATAAAGAAAAGCCAAAACTTTTTTCCAGAAAATACTGAGGTAGATACTGATGTGTTTTTCCAATGTGAAAATACTTATCTGTTGGCAATCTGATATCCCCAGCTCTGTCTGCTCATGATCATAGACTAATTCTCAAAATTAATTCTTGGGATTTTCATTCCACAGTTTTAAAAGGAGTATCAATGTGTTCTGGAGGCTTTTCTGTCTCTTAGAATTTTACGTTAGTCATTAAACAATCACCTTTCATTCTATGTACTGTTTACATCTTGCAGCAATGCTTCTCTTTGATAAATAGTGGTCCAACAAATATTCTGGAACAGATTCATTGTTTATCACTAAACTCACAGACTTGTCTAAAAAAGAAGAGATGCTGTTATTATGTAACTCAGATTATAAAAAACATTAAAATGTAAGGCACCCAAATGTGCAATTGTCATCTTTTTTCTTTACAAGACACACATACTAAACTCTATTTAGCAAAGCAGTTTCAAATTCTTAATTCTTCTAGGAAAGCTTTGTACAGAAACTTTCTCTGTAATTCATACCTACCTTCACACATACACCTTACTAACTCCTAGCTAAATACTCTGGATCAAGACTGCTACTGTAATATTCTATAAACAAGGAGCGTCTAGAAAATTTACTCTGAAAATGTTTGGATCTCTGGAAATATCAAAACTAGCTACTTTAAAGTTTGCATAAAATCTGAGATCATGGCGAAATTAAAATGCAGTCAATAGCTATGCAGAAAAGTTGTGGAGGCTTGGATGGGGTGTGTCTTAGTACTGCCTAGACTAGAGATATTATACATTTTATACATGATATTCCATCATGCTTAAAAGACAAGAACATCATGAGCCCTGAAGAATTGCTTTCTAAGGGTTAGCTGTAATGCCATCACATAGAATATTACTGTCATACGTTACTATCTATTCAATTCAGTAATTAATTACCTCTGACAGAAGACAGTTTATTCACTTCGAAATACTGGTTGACTTCCTCTCTCAAGTCTTTTGATTGCTAAACATGCTGAAGCCAGGATGCCTAGCTTACCAGTTATTTCAATAATCTCTTTCAGTAGCCAGAGTCTCCATCCAAAATCTGAGTACAAAATGTTGAGAATAGGGGCATCCTGTATCTATTGCAACTTCTCTCTTTGGGAGGAAACATAAAATCTAAAATAAATAATGCATGGCCAAGCCTTACAGTCTTCAAAGCCCATGAAGGCACAGATCTTCTAATATCAGTGATGAGTAAAACAATGTTCCCTCTGCAACTGAAAACTCCTGGCCAACAGAACTGGTCTAAGAATTCTAAAGACTGCAGAGTGGAGCTTAATTCTGGAAATTAAAATGTAGGAATGATTAGACAGCAAATTCTCTATGAGTATTGTATATCCTAAGGCGGCCGGTGTTCTGTAATTATGCAAATCAGCACTGATAAACAGGTTAGACAACAGAATGGGAACCTAGGTCTGCCATATCAAGAACAGTCAGGAGTGATGTCATGGCTGAGAGACCATCTGGCCTTCATTAAAAATAGAAAGAAGTATTAGGACAAAAGAACACAGAGAAGAAGCCATTTGAATCTGTGTCTGGAAAACAAAGCCAAATAGTTCAGCGGCCAACACAGCAATGGTGTTGAGAAATAAGCAAGTCCACTTAGGCTGAGGAGAGAGGAAGTTGATCCACATAAGTCAATTGAAGAAGCAGACAGCCTTGGAGTAAAACACACACATACCACTGGGTACTGATATGGAGAATTTAGACTCTCTGGCATGAGCTCTCTTTTTAATGATCAGAGAGATGAAAACACAAAAGCTTTCTTAACTCCTGAGAAGGAAACCTCAAAGTCTAGCTGCCTTTTGCGCAGTACTTGCATCTTGAACATTCAGCAGAGAAAACCCCTGAGAAACATGGCCCTAATTGAGAAAACAAAGGTAATCTCACATGTAGGCCTGGTCATGTGACGAAACCTTCGTGCTTTCTCCACAACCAAAATGAAGCTTTGGACTAAATCTTCAGTTTAGGAGAAGCAAATCTATTAATTGCAAAGGATTCACAAATCATTCCCTTTCAATAAGAGAAATTCCTTATGTGAAGACCTACAGCCCACCTCTACTTATATCACAAGGACAAAATTCTGAATTTTGAGTGCCTGTGATGTAGCAAACCCATTGTAACAGGTAACATGGACCTATTTCAAGAACTTGTTGTTTGAGAACAGATACCGTTTAAGACCAGAGGGCATATCTAGGACTCGATTTTTTTTTTCCACAGCAACAATAACCTTTGAAGAAAGGGTATAGTCTCTAAAAAGGTTGATCAGGCAGTAAATGGAAACAGCAGCGCTAAATATGCAAGGCATTTGGGGGGCCTGTTTCTTTAAATAAATACAGATTTGGGGCAGGTGCCAGACTTAGAGGGAGAACAGAAGTTTGGGGACTGTTCCTCATCAAAGAGATTATCCAATAAGAGGGAAATACCAGAAGAATCCCCTTCCCACAAGGTAAACTGCACGTCTGTTCTTTCCTGAAGCCACAACTAACATACCATGCCTAAAATATGAAGTTGTTCAAAGGAGTAATGACACACATTCTTGGTGCACACAATAGCGCCCTTAAAACTACAATAGCAATAGCCCTGAAAATGTAAATAATGTTACAGTGTTTATCTCTGTTCTTGGTCACACAAAAAATCTACCTCAGAAAATCTGTTATCCTTCAATGTGTCCAATTGAACATTGGTGTCCAAGGTCCTGCTCCTGAAAAGAAGGTCAAAGCAGAAAGCTATTAGTTTCAACAATGCAGAATCTAATTCTACATTTAACAACAGATGAGAGACTCATATTTTCAGGTAGATCATTAGTCAAAGATCAATTTCTTAAGTACAGTATTTATTGTAAAAATACTATGTGAACATTATAAAGGGTTAAGCAGAAACTTTTTAAATCAAAACACTTATCAATTCTTTCCACTTTTATCCCTATTCATATCATAACTCCTAAAAAATAGTGAATTACTTAAACAGTTGCAGCTGGTACAGAGTGCGTTTGGAGTACCCATTAATTTCTAGAGCTTAAGCAGCAGCATGCTTTGGCTTAAACAGTCAGAGGATGCCACAAATTTTAAAAAGTGTTAAATAACACGTTCTTTATTTATTTATTTATTTAATAAGTGTTTTCTACCTTGTGTGAAAAAAAAAATAGTAGCCAAACTAGCCAAAGCGGGAAATTACACAGTTTCAGAATTAAGAAAGGGTGGGAAAAAATATAAACTACATTAGATATGACCAAAAAAGAGTGGAATGACCAATTAACTGAGGTTCTAAAAAGACTTAGAAGTTTGATGAACACTACTTGGCTTTATTACTTCAATTACGTCTAATAGTATGGGGACAGAATAGGAGGAAGCATTGTTGATGGCAAAAATTATTCAGGACAGTCAAATATAAAACTTACTGCTAGCATTTGCAGAATTATGTGGTACTGAGCACAGGAAGTAAAATTCATTAACTACAAAGACAGTATCTCTGACTTTGGAATTTCCTGAACTGCAAACTGCTGGAGCTGGGGAGAATATTCTGACAAAGTAACAATACATGATTGCCCTGTTTGAATGCTTTTTTTTCCAACAGTATTTTATTTTAGTCGGTGGCAGAGGTAGGAAACTGTCCGAAGGTAACCTCTAGTTCAACCCAGGACAATCATTCTCATGTTTTTAAATTGGATTGTGGTGGAATAAAATCAATAAAGGCAGCATAATACATAAGGCAAAATCATATAAAAAATAATCCCTTTATATTATCATAATGAGAGGTGGTCTAAAGACTCATTCTGGACAATTCTTTGAAAATAGCAGTTAAATATGCACCAGGAATCAAAAAGGTACACAATATAAACTACTAGGAAAGAAACAGAAATAATTCTAAAACAAAGTAAAACTACCATGTTCTCAACATCTACAAAGTATGCAGTTTTGACATTCCATCTCAGAAAAAAAGACCTGCAAAACAATAGTTTTAACTCCTATGATATTATAGTGTCTATAAAACTATAGAAACAGGTTCAAAGACAAATAAAAGTGTGGAACAGCTTCATATGGCTGCTCAGGGCCTGGATGGGTGCTCTGTTCACTGGGTAATAAACTGGCTGGATGGCTGGGCCCAGAGAATAGTGGTGACTGGATTTACATCCAGCTGGCAACCAGCCACCAGTGGTGTTCCCCAGGGATCAGTCTTGGGGCCAGTCCTGTTTAATATCTTTATCAATGATCTGATGAGGGGATCGAGGGCACCCTCAGTCAGTTTGTGAATGCACCAAGCGTGATCTGCTGGAGGGCAGGAGGGCTCTGCAGAGGGATCTGGACGGGCTGGATTGATGGGCCAAGGACAGTGGCACGAGGTTCAACAAGGCCAAGTGCCAGGTCCTGCCCTTGGGTCACAACAACCCCTGCAGAAAAGGACCTGGGGGTGCTGGTCAATAGCAGCTGAACTTGAGCCATCGTGAGCCTAGGTAGCAAAGAAGGCCAATGGCATCTTGGCCTGTGTCAGCAAGAGTGCGGTCAGCAGGACCAGGGCACTGATCCTCCTCCTGTACTCAGCACGGGTGAGGTCACACCTTGAGTGCTGCATCCAGTTTCAGGACCCTCAATTCAGGAAGAAAAATTGCCAGAGAAGGGCACTGGAGCTGGTGAAGGGTCTGGAGCACAAATCCTATGAGGAGCAGCTAGGGGAGCTGGGGGGGTGTTTAGCTTGTAGAGGAGGAAGGTCAGGGGAGACCTTATTGCTCTCTACAGCTATTCAAAATGAGGTTGTAGTGAGGTGCAGGTCACTCATTTCTCCCAAGAAACATGTAATAGGACAAAAGGGAATGGCTTCAAGTTGTGCCAGGGGATGTTTACATTGGATATTAGGAAAAGTTTCTTCACAGAAAGGGTGGTCAAGCACAGGAACAAACTGACCAGGGAAGCTGTGAAGTCATCATCCCTGGAAGTGTACAAAAACCATGCAGATGTGGTGCTTAGGGACATGGCTTAGTGGTGGAACTGGCATTGTTGTGTTCATGTTTGGACTTTATGACCTCAGGAATGCTTTCCAGTCCTAATGAGTCTCTGTTTCTACAAAAAGAAAAACAAAACAGAGGAAGATGATTCACTTAATAAAATCTAGAAGATTGAAAGCAAAAGATGACTAATATTAATGTTGGGATACCTAAAGTCATTAATGCAATTAAAGAGGCTAATAGAGAAGAATAATCTGTTCTTAAGAGGAATAATTTTTGTTGCTCTGTGAATAATGAATCTTACCAACAGAATTATCACATAGCAAGTGAGAAGCAATATTAAGCTATACTGACCTTCAGTCTCATTTCATGTGACTGACCTGATATTCTAAATTACATGAAGTAAAAGGGGTCAAGAACTTATATATAAATATTCCTATAAAAATAATATAAATAGAGCAGATGCTTACAATTACTATTATTTTATATATATTTATTTTTATGGAAAGAGCTATAGAAAGTTGAATCAGATTACCAATTAGAGTTCAGAAAAATGCCAGCCACAGTAGTTTCCTGTACATTTTTACACCTTCTTTTGAAAGCACAAATGTATCAGCAATTTTCAGAGACAGGATACAGGACCAGATGGAACTCTTATATTCAGATGAACATAAAGTACAAGCCTCTAAAGTTCTGATTTTTCATAATTCCTGAATAATTTTCATCTCATAGAGCCACATATTATTCCAGTCAATATATTTATGAGGTCTTGTTTATTGTTCTGTATTGTTGATGTTTCTCAAACCTGTACCCCAGGACTACTTCTAAAATATACTTCTTGTTATATCCCCCATGTTTTATTTTCTCTTTTAAATTCCAATATGACTTAGGCACACTGAGTAAACAGATTTAACAAGCTGAACTCAATCGTGACTTCTCCACTTACATTTTTTGGCAGAAAATGCCTTTCTGAGTTTCTATTTCAGTAAGAGTCACTTAATACATCCAAAGCTGAGTAGGCTTTGATCCACAATTACAAAGTTAATATATATGGAGAAAGAATAATGCTGGGAAAATGCTCTCTTGGCAAATAAAAGCTGGAGCAAATTAATCTCACAAATTTCCCACCTTTAATGAGTTCAAATCTTGCCATCATTAATAATACTGGAATAGTTATTAACATTTATATAAATATAATGAGGAAAGGTCTTTGGACCTGCCAGCAGGATCGAAAGCTAGTGGAACTTTTATCACATGAGCAAGATCAAAACCAAAGCAGCTATACTCCTTTTTTTTTTTAATTTTGCTTTAAGTAACTCCATAGCCCAGGCATCTGACTATCGTCTTGACTTAAAGTCCTTGGCTATAACCCAAAGACAGGTTCAAATAAGGTTCTTTGATTCCACACACATGCACATACACACGTTCTTTGAATCCCTTCTCCTTGCATGCAGGAGTCAACAGGAGTTAAGGGCAGTGCTTTAAAGTATGCTCAGCACTTTGCAGGATGTGGCCCTTTATCCTTATTTGACCCCTTGTTCTTGCTTAGTTCTGTTTTTACCAGTTCTACTAGTAATGTTCCTCTGCAACAATAAATACTGCCCAAACCCCACTGATGCCTACTGCCGTCTTTCCTTGAAGTCCTCCTATATAGCATCTATCCCCAAGTCACTAAATGTAGTTTCTATATTTATATCATTAATTTTAGAAACTAAGGTAATTCTGAAAACCAAGACAATAAAATTCTCACTTCAATCTGCAAGGCTGGGAAATTATTTAGTAAATACATAATTTTCCTCTAAGATATTGTTCTGTTGTAGTCTGTAAGGAGATGTCTATTTATTTTTTAAAATATCAGGACTGAATTCTCATTGCTCGTGATCCTAAAATGTGGATTAAATTTTATCTTGTCATCCAGTTACTCTAATTTATTCAGACTGGTAATCTGTCTAAACTGAAAACTTTCTGCCTGTATCTTTAGGTTCTCATTCAACACAAATGACAGCATTAGATTAGTGGGAAAGAGGAATGACATCTAGATCTTGTTCTGACAGTCACTTAAGATGCATCCAGGACTTTATCCAGGACCTCACAGACACCATAGCAGAACTCAGTAGTTTGAGCACAGTAGTTTTACAAAATTAGTGGCGATGAGTACATTAAAAAGTCATGAGTCTTTTGGACTTTGTTTATGGATTATCAAATCAACTATTAAAATTTCCTACAAATCAGCCACTAGTGCCCAAAGGTTGCATTTTTAAATACATGTTTAGACACCAAAACAAAAGTGACTTGAGCTTTTTGGAAGATAGTCAGCAATTTGACTGTTTGCGAGCCTACAAAGCTGTTAAGAAATCACATTTTAGCACCTAGGCTTGCAATTATGAGTTCAAATCTTTTGGACTTTATTCTTAGAGGTCATACTGCTTTTAACTATGTAGATATTTAGCTTATAAATTCCTTGAAATTTCTGTTATTAAAGTAACTAATACATTTCCCACAAAGTTTTAGAAGAGCCAGGACAGAAGTTTACCTGAATTGTGGAAACAGCATTACAGAAGGAATTTCATTGTTGGCTTTTTAACAAGAATGTTCTTAATTTCAATTTCAGGAAGCTAGGTAAAAAGAAGAAAAAGTTGTCATCCATTTGAGACACATTAGTTGTTTAAATTTTTTAATTTTCTGCTATAATATAATAATTTTTTTCTCCTATAATATAAGTATAAACACTTTGTGTTTTGTTTCCAAGTAAATTAAATGTGAATTGAGTTTTCATCTTTCCACAAGTCCCTTAGTAGTTATGGAAAAAAAGCAGCTAGCAAGACAGGGAAGAACACCCCTACTGTAGTATTTGGCACTCAGGTTAACACATCCCAACTTCTTTAACAGATCTCGTTTTTAGTGTTTAACCATCACACCTCCTTTCCAGGTCTCATCCTGTTCATCTGCAAGAGATACAATATTCTTATCAGAGTAATCAGATATTTACTATGCTAATATTTTTAAGCGCTTACACGTTCTTACATTATTGGCACTAAATAAATTAAAACTGCTGCATACAACTTGCAGACTCCTTATTTAACAAGTCTCATGAGATAGTTTATTAGCAAATAAATTCTCAGTGAGAAAATGAGGACATTGCCCACATATTAATGTATAAATTCAATATTTTAAGAACTCCATTCATAGAATCATCTCTATTTTGGAAAAATTGGCACTAGAAATTGCTTAGCAGCAGTCCCTACTATTGTTATTTGCACCATAACCCATATCTGCTGCATTATTAGTACTAATGCATTAATAAATCAGAATGTATTTTTATATCAGTAAGATACAGTAGATGATTCCTGTATGCTTATCAGGAAAAGTTATGGTGTGCACACCAAGTCATACATTACAGATGTTGGATGATGTTATAATGTAACATTATATCACATTAAATACAGTCCAGAAAATGAACTAAAATAAAGAGATGGGATGCAATACCCTGTAGAAACGCTACTTTCCCAAAGTCTGTTTTATAAACTACAATGATTTTCTATTTTTAAGTACAATTTAAGAGACAAAATTCTACAAGCTGCTTTAAAATATTTAAGACAGATATGAGTGATGCTCACTAAAGAGTTTTGGAGCCACCAATGCCTTTGGAGGAAAATAGTAAAGCTGAATGGTCTAATGGTTGTTTTCAATCAAAATTTATTATTCTTATCCCGTGTAGGAACTGCATTTTAACATATGCCACAGCCCACTCCTTCCAGTGAACCAGAGGTAGGAATCTAAAAAATGCTGACCACTCTCCTTTCAAATGTGATATTGCTGCACAATTGCTGATCTCAAAACAGGCTATTGATTCACCTTGATCCAAACATACTTTTTAATCTATACTATGTAAAATAATTGTTGATATCTATCCCTAGTTTTGGAGCATTTAAATGTAATCAGTTTCCAAACTAAAGACTATTTTCACACTCAAACACACACAAAAAAAAATTAGGCCAAAACAATTACAAGAAAATAAAAAATACTTCAATATGGAGCACACTCCATAATGTTACATAAGCCATAGGCACACATATCCAGAATGCATAAGGATATTAGGTCCCTAAGTCTTAATAGTAAACACTCTTTCATTCATCATTTGCCTCGTTCTTGATATCACTCGGTTTTCAGAATCCTTCTTGTAATATGAAATCAGTTTTTCACTGAAATCAGTAAGGAATTCAAGGAACAAAGAGGCAATTCAGGAAAAAAACCCAACCCTGTGCATTTGCCATTATATTAAATGGACTAAAAAAAATTAAGAAAAATTTTAAGCAATCAAATAAATACTAAGGGAAGTTCAAACATTCAAGAAAAATGGAAGTTGTAACATACTCTAAAAAGCACCTGATTCTTCAATTGCAGACTGTGTGTATGCACTCAAAATTCACAATAACAGAAAAAGGAATGAAAGGGTAAAGAGACCACAGTAAGGTCAACATCTTAGGCTCCTCATCCAGGTGTTTTACTTCTGCTGATAAAAGTGAAAGGAACTTATACAAGGAATATTTCCTTGTATAAGTCAGTTACTCTGAGACACCTTTAGGGGCACATTTTGTGATCATTCAGTATAAACTCCTACAGCCTAAGCTAGTGACTAGATGACTTTTAAGGTCCCTTCCATACCAAACTTTTCTATGACTCTATGAACTGAGAAGCAAGCACAGAACATGAGCAAAACAATTCCAGTTGGTGGACTGCCTCATGTGGATCATAACTAAGGTGAAGAATTTGACTGGTCCTCCTTCTGTAATGCTGCAAGGGCTGATGTAAAACTGAATTTAGAATCTGAAAGCTCTAAGGTTCTCCCTGCTGGTCCTTTGCCAAAAACTCAGCCCATTACCATTAAAATATTTTGAATCATCCTTCAGCAGTTTAATCATACAATTCTTACAGAGGCAGTGCTCTCATATAAATCTGCTTATTTACTGTAGTGAAGCTCAGAAACATAAAATCCTGCCCTTTGTCCCCACTCAGGCATCCCCTACTATAAAATATTGTCTATTCAAAATTCTGAAGTTTTTTGTGCAGCTAGTATGCACCAGTAAATAACAATAAAATATGCAGTTCCTTTTAGCAACAGGAGTACTCTTCTACAAATCTCAATTCTTTTTTAGAATGATTTGATAAATCTGTTAATGCCAGTGAGAATTCTGCTTGTGAAAGAACAGCCACATCAGGGACTAGTCAGGAATACGGAAAAAGCAGAGTACTGTGACTAATATTGTTAATGCCTCTTTACACAAGATTACAGAGTCACATTCTCAAATCCTGAGGGGAATTTGGCTTAGTAGTTCGCCCTCTCTGGTACTTTTAAAGAACAGAATGTAAGGTGCTAAAAATATTTTTCTGGCAAGAAAATTATCTGAGACACTCTTGGGGGTTAAATAACTTCACAGTAGGCAGGTCCAGGCACAGGAAACAGTTTGGAAGGTAATGAAGAAGCTGCAGTTTGTTGTGATTAACAGACAAAGCAATATTATGAAGTCATGTTCTCCATTCCTCAAAAGAAACATGATCAATGACAAACCTTTTGCATGAAGTTTCTCAAAGTATCTATTTAATGTTTTTTCTTTGAATAGCAAATTACTTTGAAAAGTGGTATTTTAAACAAGACATGTAATGAAACAATGGTTAGAATATAGAGTCCCATGGGATTTCTTTAACCATCATACAATATTCAGAAGGCATGAGGTTTTTTTATTACCTAAACAAGCAAAAAATCCACACGGCCTATAACATTAGTATTTAGCTAAATATCTTTAAAAGTACTATTGATTTATGTTGCTAATTCCTCTATTAATGAGTTTGTGTTCTCAAACTGTAAAGGAGCATGTGGAATTTAATGATTGATTTTTAAAGACAATATCAACAGAGAATGGGTATCCTGTCCTGAGGAGAACAGGAAGTGACATAATTACTTAGAAAAAATTAAGAATTAATGTTATTTTAGATTATTATATCAACACTATTGCACTGTTTAGTTTAGGCAAAATGCTTCTTGTTCTTAAAGCACTTTGTCCTCTCACACTCCATTACCAGCAATTTTTGTAGCACTGTTTCCCAGGAGAGACCTGCTGAAATACAGAAATAGTTACTCCCTGGAAAGGCTGTATGACTCCTCTGTCTGGTAGCACTTTTGTTACACAATATTTTGACCAAAACATTTAGAATTCTTGCTTAATTTAGAAATTTGTTCTTATTTCATATCAGTTTCATTTGTTAACTTATTCAAATATAGAAATATGATCTCCCATCACAAATCAATATGTTGATGACTTTAGTACCATATTCTTCATTCACTCTTGCACTCAGCAACTTCTCCTTTAGAGAAAGGTAGTAAAAAAATATGCATCTAGAAATGGTGCCATTTCAAGCTGAAGAAACAACTCCCCTCTCACATCAAAAAATTCTCAATTTAAAACATAAGGCATTAAATTTAATAGCAAATGGCTCCTAGGGCCAGATAATGAATGATTTTCACAATGGTGAATATTTATTCTCTTATTCTTACAGTCTCAGCTCAACAAACAGGACAACTAATTTTTTAAGTGACCATATTCTGGCCTCCTGTTCTACTCGGTAACAAATTAGTAGTTTTGTTGTTTCATACTACTGAGAGTATGTAATATTACTTAAAAATGAGAAGCACGTAGCTTCTCTTTCAACATCCCCAGTCAGCCTCTCTTTTCCTCATGTAAGATTTAAAATCTCTATCGGTGTGAACCTGCCTGCAGCCCAGGTCTCCACTGAATCCCAGGAGGAGCTATGCCTTTTACAAGGAAGATTCTGATTCATGCCATATCTAGAGATATTTGTTTGAAGGTCTGCAAAGTGAAAAAATAATGCAGTATTTTTTCCTCACAAATACAAAGCTGTACATTGAAAATAATTTGATTTTCAAAAACTATAGCCCATGAGTTGATACAAAAATATACCATCACACACAGTAAAGTATTTAGTAGTAAAACAGCTTTTTTTAGTAAGCACATGTTTTTTCTGACTTCACATTATGGAAATCACAAGGCTCTTTTCTTCTAGAAAGATTAAGTGATTGGTGCAGAACCTGACTGAAAAAAAAGGACTCTGCTCTTGTAGTTCTATAGTATAAAAGCTACTTTACAGCTACACTTCATCGTACTTTAGGCTCTTATGCAGCCTATTCAAACCAAATAAATTCTCAGCACATACTTATATGATCTGTCTATTCAATTTGTATTAAAAAGTAATTCTTAATACTTTCCAGATATTTAGCTTGGGCAGCAATACACATAAAAGTGAGCTGATACTCGATACGTTTTTCATCAAATCTAAATTACAGCAACTGAAATCAATGAAGACAGATTTTCAGATTTGTTGTCATAGCTCTGCCACATACAGTTTGTCTGCTTTGCCTAGTTTGAGATCTCAGGGCCCTTTGTTTAGGACTATTGCTTCCAGATGTATGGGATAGTGTCAGTGGAGAGAAAGAGAAGGTATACTTCACACTGGTGCAATTGAAATTGCAGTGAAAAACACACTCTGCAAATCAAAGTCAATCCCTTCAATGTATTTATTTGTCCCCTCCTCTGTTACATGCTGAATTATTCTTTCTTATGTTTTCAGTCAAACTCCAGAAAAACAGAGATGTTTTGCCTGCACAATTTCTTAGACACAGGACTCTGTGCTGCCCTATTCAGGGCAAGATAATAACCTCCTTCACTGAAGAACACCTGCCCTACTGAATTGCATTCAGTGAAGCCATCTGAAAAGTGACACATTCACCATATGAAAGATCTAATATTCTAAGCACTGCATACAGTACATCATTATACCATGACAGGGGCTGTTTCACGTGGTTGTTAGTGGAAACAGAGTATAGCTGTACCAGACTGCAAGTTCACATTCTCCAGATTGTCAACTATTACCTGCATGTGACATTGTAGCTCTTCATTGACCAGAAATACATCTGATGATTTTATGTCCTGTATTTCTTCACAGATTTCTAACAGAAGTGAACACTCTGCCATTATTGGACTCTCTTTTTGTGCAAATCAGCAAGCAGCATGAATTTCAGAGGAGCTGATAAAACGAACCATGTTATAGGTCACCAGAGAAGGATATTATCCAAGGAGCTTTCACTATTCTTCCTGTGTTATCTGCCCTGCTAACTCATTTCTGCAGAGCTAGCAGTCAAGCCCCATTTGAAAACAGGATATTGCATAAGAAAATCTGTGTTTATTACAGAGCTCTTCTAGTGTCTATCCCATACTTCAATGAAACACTAAGAAAACTCTGCACTGGAATCCAAAACAATAAACCATGAGACTTCATAATCAAATATAATGTTTCCAAACGTTTCAGAATAATTCTTAAATTCCTACATTTGTATTTAAGGTGAGATTCTTGCATTTTGAACATGTGACACTGCGAATTATAATTAACATTTGGTTTTATTGTACTTCTTATTACAGTATATTTTTCAGAAGAAAATTTTAAAAGGGCAAAAAACATACCTAGAAGACAATAACATTTCAACAAACACAGTCATCAAGTGTATGCAATTTTTAGTAATAATATAAAATTAATTTTGTTTTAGCCAACAGGAACACTAAAACATGTAATAACCCATATAATACTAAAACTCCATTTTCTTATGTCCTTAAGTTATTAGTTCTGGATACACAGAATCAAGAAATATAGAATTCAAGAGAGTCAAGCAAGTGGAAATAGAAACAGGAGACAGATTCCCCTGGTGGTACTGACCTATCAAAGAGAATGTGGAACTTAAGTAAATTTTTTTTACTCTTTCTACATCACAGGTTTATTTTTACACAGCTCAAGAGATAAAGAGCATTATTTTGGTTCCCTGTGATGTAGGACTTGTCTTCATATAAACAGATCACAGGCTGTCACAAACACACAGTTCCCTTTTACAGATGCTCTAAAGCCTTTCCCCCAGGATACCTGGGTATTATTTCTTCCTGATATAACTTTTTATTTCTTTATTTATCTGCAGAATACACATAGCAGAAGCAGAAATTCTGTGACTCCTGTGTATTTCACATGGACAATGCTCAACTTTCAGAGAAGAACTAGAGGGAAAAAGAACAAGTCAATCTTCACTGGCAATTCAAACATTGCCAACAAAATCACTGGTTGGTGCTTTCTGCCATTAGCCAATCTGCAATGTAAAATTCTAACTGAATTTTTGGGGACTGGACACATACGGTTAATTCATGAAACACAGTGTTCTGCTCTGACATATAATATTTTCTCACTAGCAATGTGAACTGGAATTAAACTCATAAGTCAGAAGCAAGAGGATCCATAACTCACCATAAGCCTCTGAGTAAGACCTTTCAAGTGTTGTAACACCTGAACTCTTTGCATGGCGTTTTTAAAAAAGCAGCGTTCACTGCGCAGTTACCCTCAGTGGTGCACTCCTTATAGAACGAATAGTTCTTACTGACATGTTAAAAATAGTTGTTGCCTCATTCAAGAGAATTGTTTCTTGACTAGTTATTGTTCTATGGCTACAATTATGTTGTCACAAATTTGATGCTTTCATATTGCAGTTTACCACTGCAGTTTATATGACTATAGCAAGCACTGCTCAAGAGGATAGTGGAACAAAGGGAACAAGAAAATGACTTCTCTCTGTGCACATGAGCTGTCCAAATTAAGTATTTCCTTTGGTCCAAGTAGAGACTTCAGAGGGAAAAAAAAGCCACTGCAAAATTTTGCAGTATAAATTGAATGTTGGAGAAAAGAATACTGCATTTTTATATTCTTATTTTTGCTTTTGTTTTTCAAGGACAATTCACATGGAAATTAAGAAAATAATTACTTTGAATTCTTTGTACAGAACTGAAAAGCACAGTAGGAACAAATGCACTTGTGAACTAAAAAATTAATTTATAGAAAACAAGTAAGTTATATAAATGATATCAATGCCAGTAGAAGCCCTTTCGTATCCAATGTTTATATTTTAGGGAGCATCAAATGGTAGCATATAAAAGGTATAATGCTACCTCCTAAAACATGTCTGATAAATCTGGGTATGGAGAAGAAAAATGGAAGCATTGTTAAGCCAGGTATGTGGTCCTCTAACTGGACCTGATACACAAGTGAGCTGGCTGTGTGTCAAATGGTCTTCAAAAGTAAAATCAGAACAGTGGAAACATCAACATGTTCATTCCCATCTGTTCTGCTTCTCACGTGCAGTAATCACTCCATACCAAAAGCTAAAGTTGTGTCTTTAACTGGGTCTTCTCTCTTTCCTGCTTTCACTTGGCCTTGTATCTATGTGGGGCATGCATGAATGGGAAGCATCAAAACCACCTTATTCCCAAAATACACCATGAAATATTTAGATAAGATTTCTGCAAAATGTGTCAGAATATATACTAAAAAAAAAAAAAAAAAAACAAAAACCCAAACACAAAAAAAACACAAAAAAAAAAAAAACCCACACCAACTAAAAACCCACAAAAAAGATGACATAGGATTTTTAACATAGCTAAATCTCCAAACAGAGCAGGAACATTTTTAGAGATGAGTGATAAATAATTTAATTTTTTGTGCTATCTATACTCACAGTAAGCAAATACACTTTCAGTCTAGACCGGCTCTTTTAGTGAGTAAGTTTAAAAAACTGATGCATTGAAATCTCAGAGCTTGTTCTCTTACATCAAATTTTTCCTTTCCTTTTTTTTCCTTAAGCCATATGCTGGATTTTTGAAATTGCAAACTGAAAAAAAATAAGAATCTTTTATGTGCTTGTGGATAACAATATCTAGAGACAGTCTCACCAGGAGAGTTAGATTTTAATAGCAGTGTTGAAGAGGAGACTAAAAATCAGCTGGTGGTCAACCACATTAAACACCACACCTATGAAAAAATGACCTTAGCAGAATACAAGTATGGAAGTTTGACAGTCTGGAAAATCCCAAGAAATCGTGTATATGTATATATGTATATATATATATATATTCTGATAGTGACATAAAATATATGTAGTGCTGCTGATGCTGGTGGTTGGAGCACATGTTATCATTGCATTGTATGCAGCATTCAGTTAATTGCTCCTTGTTGTGTTATGTAAATCAAAACTCTGAATTTATGAATAATAACCACTACACGCCATCTTTTCAACACACATAAACCCGTCCTCCGCTGTCGCTGGAGCCTTGTGTTAACACATTCTGCCACTAGAGGATAGTGTTGCCATATGACTATGCACACACGTTAAGCACAACGAGCAAATGAAATCAAGGTGAAGTTCAAGTCGCTTGTTTTCTAAAGCCAGGGAAAAAATTATAATTCAATAAAGGAATTTTTTTTCCCTGACAAACCCTGAAGCCCTTTTTTAAAATAAAAATCAGAGATCTTTACATAGCATAATTATTTATTTGTTTATTCTTAGTAAATTTAATATGTAATCTTTGTAATCTTGATTATGTTATTTGTTTCCAAGTAAATGAAATTAATGCACCTCAGGCTGAGTGTGCTACCTGGGAGTCTCTTGGAAGGACACAGCCTTGGTGCAGGGGTCTGACATAAAGCACTGAACTTTTTTGTAGTGGAACCTGATATGTGTGAGAGTTGCAGGTATCAGACTTGAAAACTGACTGAGAGTGTTCTGAGGACAAGGAGCCAGATCAGGCCAAGCTCGGGAATACTCACTTATGGCATTAGCAGGAATCAAAAACTCACTCCTCTAATACATTATTTACACCTTCACTTCAGCAAAGCCAAGATAAATTAGCTGCAGATTTCAATTAAAATATGCAGATCACACTGAGGAGAAAAACCTGTGCAAGTTTCAGGAATATGCTGTATTAAACAAAAAGCCATCATGAATTGCTGCCATCAGGAATAAGAAAGAAAAGGAGGAGATACTGTCTCTCTCATCCCCCACAGTTTTATCAGACACACTACATAAGTTTCTCCATGTTCAAAATAAGAAGTCTAATTTCTGTGAGAAAAAAATCAAAATCTAACTTCAGTCTGGTGATGATATGAAAAGTATTCTTCCATGAAGAGGGCCAGGATGTATTTTACATACTTGTTTTCAGCAGTAGGAATCTACAGTGGGATACAGTCAACTCATTTAGACCTATGATGACCTTATGACGTTATACCACACACTGAACATCACACACTTCAGAATCAGAGAGCATTTTTTATTAAATGTTAAGTGCTCACAATTTACTTTACTAACATTACAGTCCCTAAAGTAAGGTGTCTATTTACTGAGTTATTTTGTATTGCTTTAATTCAAAAAGTCCATAGGGTTAGCAATTGTTAGTATTTAGAGAAGAAAAACAACAGTACATGTGGCTTTGAAAATGCAACCTACAAGAAAGATGAAGAATCTGAGAGGGCAGAACTTTAATTCTCTTTATACATGAAAAAGGTAGTTACAAAAAGATGATCATTTATTGCCCAATGTATTCACTAGAAGGAGGACTGGAAGAAGCACAGGAAATATTAATTAAATAGTACATTAAAAATAATTAAAATATATATAGTCATAATTCTACCAAGCAGTAGCCTCACTAAGAAGGCTGTAAAACCTTCTTTACCAAAGTTTTTCAGTAAATTTAAAGGTGCTTGTCGTATATTATTCAGGCAAAAAAAACTGACATGAGTAGTAGTTTATAGTGGATTATCTCTTCAGGTGTATTCTACCTTTCCTACATACTTGTAATTTTTGTATGATCCTAAACTGTTGCGAGACCAAAGTCTCTAGTCATTTGCAATCTTAGCAAAACCAGTACAAACTGGGAAAATGGTATTTCATCTGACAGGTCCACTGTGTTATTAGCAATAGTAATATGACATTTTTAAGAAAAGGGATTTGAAGTAGATATATACAAAAGCTGTTCATAATTAAGAAAAATCCATCCCCGTTCTTGATGGAGTTCTTTCGGTTGTAAACACGTACTTCTCTATGTCCTTGTACAAAAATGACCATGTAAATCATTCTCTCCTCTTTTCTGACCTATCAGTTCATCAATAATATTGAGCAACATCCAATCTTGGAAACTCTACAAACAATTTCTGAAAATTTTTTCACAGTACTGAAACCAGTCGCTAGAAAAAGTAAATAGTAGCTACTAAAAACAAAAGAATCCAAATGCTTCAGCCTTGTCATGCCACAACTGAAGCATTCTTCTTTCAAATAGAGTTATTTAAATTCAGTTAGGAATATAATTTCATTAGGTCATCTTGATTTCAAATGAAACAAATTTGAGTAATTTTGAACCCAGCAAACTCCAAAAACATTTAACAGAGATTTTTCCTGTGAACCGCTTCATTATGCATTATATTTCTACAGATATAATCATCTTACTGTGGTTGTTTTCATTAACATATTTTAATCCCATTTTAGCAAACTTTTGTATTAACATGTTAATAATCAAGCTTTACACTTTACCATTTGAGATTATATTTAAGCAATAAAATTCTGTGTGTGGTCTCTACATTCTAAAGAAATCCACAAAATCTATCAGATCTTTTATACTATGAACTGCTTCATTCAGATAAGAGTTTGGGGTTTTTGGCTATGACTGCTGAAACTGGTTTTAAGTTGCAGTTCACATTTTCTTACAAATTAATTTCATTTTCCTTGAAATATTTGCAGCAGCAATTTAATTATATACAATGAAAAAGCATGTGTCCTGGGTTGTTCAATTAAATCATTGTTACTACTATTACATAATGTTATTATATCTGCACTAACAAGCTATTTGGCTGTAGGTATAAGTGTTTAGGAACATTCAGTCTTGCTTTTAAATGTACATGATTAAGCAACTGTGAGTAGATAACTGCTGGCAAATGATCTTTACAGAAATGGCCAAGAGCTTTCATAAAAAAAGAGTCCAAAAATATTGTCAACAGAGATACTAAACTCTTATCTATGAAGTATTTTAATCAGCATTGAGTGGGTTTTTTGGGCAAGGAGACCTGAAACAGAATTTCAGGTTCTGGACCATGACCACTCACACATTACCCACAGTCATCAGTATAATTATTCTTGAAATTTAATCAGCAAGTCACAGAGATATTAAGAAATTATTTTCTCTCACATTTCCCCTTTCAATCTCTTGGCTTTTGCGATATGGCTATGAAACATTCTCCAATTGCCAGTGACTGTGGAGGACCTGGATTTTTAATGTTGGAGTTGCAGCTGGCTTTTGTTATCCAGACACTTTTTGCATAACTTAATAATAATAATACCAAGAATGTTTCATATCCCACCTTAATACCCATCTCATCTGTAATATAAGAGCTATATCTGAAGCTGAGTTTGACTTCCGGAATTTACTCATACCACTAAGTCAACCAAATCTGTGAACAATGACCTGAGGCTGCTGAACGAGTTAGTTATAGTGGTCAAAGTGGTGCAGTAGATGTAGCACTACTTATACTAGCAAAAATGAGACACAATTTGTCCCACTTGAAGAATAACAATAAAAATATAGAATAACAATAATAATAACTTTCTTGCAAGACTGCAAGGGAATCCCCATCTAAACCAGTTTAAGACTCATCTGTACCTGTTTATATAGATCACCTCTTTAGAGTTTCTTACAGAAGTATGAATACCAGGAACAGAAAAAGGCCTTGATGCTGGTCCTTGTCCTGAAGGTCAAAATCTAAATGAGCCATCAGACCAGCAAGGAGACCAGTCTGCAGCAAATCCTTAGAGATGCTGTAATTCATGCTTTCAGTTACCTACCAGGCACTGGTTGCCATAGCTATAGCTCCTCTGTCCCTGTGTACAGCAGTAACACAATCTTGAAGCCACAAAGGCATAAAACCTATAGAGATCTGCAGCAGAGAAAAACAGCCAAGCCTTTGGTGGTTTTGGCCAGTCATAATATCTGATATTAAAATTCATTCAAAAAATAATAGGCTAAAAAGAACTTTTACTTCGCAAATGTCTTGAATCAAGGACAAAACCTGCATGCCATTTTCTCCCAGGCACATAATTATTCTGTAAGTGTATACAAACCACTTTTTAGAAGGAAAAAAAAATAAAAAGATCAATACTTGGAAAAAAGCAACATTTCCAGAGACATTAAAAACTTAACTGTTAGTACAATCTTGTTGTGGCTGCAGGCTTTAATCTGACAACTTTTCAGATTAAAAGGTATTGTTCAGCAATTTATAAACTAAACAACTCCTCCAAATGATTAGACTGTAAATTATGGGTTTGAATAGCTTAAGTTCTAATGCAATAATTGTATTGTGCCTGGTGAAACTGTTAATTAAAAATGTTAAAACACTGTTCAAAACAAACAAAATTCTCTATATATTTCTGGCTCTTTTTCTAGCGCTGACTTTAACAGAACTGCACCAATGCCAGCATTCAGCTTAAGTCCAAAGCATTGCATTACTAGTTTCATAGCATTAAGTAATTCATATTATCAAGTACTAGATTAGTTATTTTAATTATAATAAACTGTTGTACAAGTTACTCATCTTTGTTCACATTCTTTCTTTTGGAAAACTATTTTGAAACAGTATAAATTCTTATGAAAACAGTAAGCTAACTCATACTCATGGACCATCATGATCAATTTCACATCATATGCTTGAATTCCTTTTATCCTCTAAAACAGAAAATACAAAAAATCAAATGGCAACTGAGGAGATGCTGGAGTTCAGAAGCTAAATAATGCTGATACAGCTCATGCTGGAACAACTAATAGCAACAGAAAAGCTAGAGCACAATCCACAAATACATTATTAATGACGTTTTCTTCTCCAATCAGCAGATGGCTACTGAACAGCTCAAGTGAATGGTAATAGGATACACAGCTTTTCATCTCCAAGTATCTGCCTCAGCCCTGTCTCAAGTGGGTTGTAACTGAAAGGTACTATTTGACAGGCATTCAATAGCAAAAATGTAATAGCCAGTCTCAGTCTAGAGACTGCTTTTCCTGTGCAATCTGGTTAACAAAGCAAAGCATGTTATTTTCAAACTCAGGGTTGAGTAGGCCAGGAGACTTGATTATCCTTTTTAGATCTAAAGGGTCAGCCCATCAAAACAATTTTGAAACCCAGGTGCAAGTGGGACAATGGACTCTGTGGTCAGTTTCCATTAGTGTCCATCAGGTGTTTTTTTCAACTATTAGATTAACTTTTAAACACACAAACAAACAAACAAAAAGGCAGCAAGAACAAGAAAACAACTTGAGATTAATGGGAAAAAAATTAGTGTAATGAGACAGACTATTGCTTTTACAAGGTTTTGCATGAAGGACATAACATCTTCTTCTGCACACTCAAGGCACAAAAATTTTTTGTATGGATACAAATATACAGTATGGATGCAAAACCTCTGTACTTTCAAAAAAAGAATTAGTAAATTGATGAAATCAAGTGATTGTAACTCTCTTCTGCAGGAAGCTTGGCTTCCGCTGTTCTCAACAGAACTCATCATGTTCAGCTGTCTCCAAAAGCTTTGAATTTATTAGAGGCTTCTTTTTATGTTTACTGAACAGAACCACACTTACATGGGAATTCAACTGAAATTTAGGGAATTTCAATACAGACTCAAAGACTGCCTTCATCACCTCAAATATGATAGAAAAAATAGTTTTAATGTAGAAGCCCTCTTGTGAATAGAAAATTACCATCAGGGTATATTTGGAGTAAGCCTAGAAATAGACATCTCA
Source organism: Phainopepla nitens (assembly GCA_013400175.1). Taxonomy (NCBI): domain Eukaryota; kingdom Metazoa; phylum Chordata; class Aves; order Passeriformes; family Bombycillidae; genus Phainopepla; species Phainopepla nitens. The sequence continues at coordinate 152,925 of VXBQ01008821.1, read as the reverse complement.
AACATAATTAATCAGTCAATTTCAAACATATGGTCAGTATCATATGAAAGGTTTTTTTATGAGAATATTTTTGAAAATGTATCAGGAATGAAAGGGAATTACACATGTAAAAGTGCTGCAAACATCTAGCAGCAGGTGATAGAGCTGTTGAGTCAGAATTCTTAGAAATACAGCTTTGTTACCTCAACATCCATGGACATTAAATTCATTCTTTATCTTCTTTCATGTCAGTATAGAACACGAAGACAGATGCTAAAGACTGCTCTCTGACAGGATTAAATCCTTCAGGTTAAAGGTGGCTGAATACATAATTTAAATCTGTATCTCTGTATACCTATAAAAACCTATTACAATCATACCTCAATAGAACAATTCAAATTTAGTTTGTATTTAAAGCCACTTGTTATCACTGTTATTAGAATCACAGTCCAGATTGCCTCCTTCCTTGTTCTAGGCACTGCAGAGGCAAATTGCCATAAAGATAGACAAGAGAGACAAAAGATGTGAAAAACAAAAAGAAACTCAGAGATTAACTTGTCAAAATCACATTGCAAATTAATGGTCAAATTAAGAACAGAATCCAGATCATTCAAACCCCAGTCTGTTGCTGAGCTCACAGAGTATTCCCTCAGGCTTTTTCTAAGACATTTTTATTAGTCTTCAGTGTTTACTGGTGGTAATTAATGTTAGGCTATAAAAAGACCTTTTAAATACAAGGCATCTGAATTTACTATCTATCAAAATTCTACTTCCTCTGTAACATTTACAGAATAATCAAGAAGTTGACTAGGAGGCTCCTGAATGTTCACGCTGCATCAAATGTATTCAGGGTTCACTCAAACCTACACAAGCTTCTCGGGCCATCTTCTGCAGCCAACAGCAAGCACAGGAATGCAAGGGGCAGTATCAGGTGATGAACTTTATCCTTCAGGCCAAGCAACACTGACCTAGACACAGCTGAGAAGCCTGGATAAGCACCAGCAGAGCTTGAACACTCATGGCAGTGACTAGCGAGCCTTTGCATCCCTTTACTTATGTATACTTAAAGAATTTTACTATTTAGTTGCTCAGCTTTTTGGTCACATTCCCCTCATTCTGGTTTCTAGGCCACAACTTGTGCATATAGCTAATTTAGCATTTAATTGAATAATACTATATATGGTGCATACTGTTTGGGAGGTACATAGCAAAACCAGATCTTTCTGCAAAAAGGACATTTCCCTACTAGTATTTCAATTACAGTGCTATAATGCTTCAGCCTTGAATTAAAACCCCTGGTTGGTTTCATAATACAACTAAGTAAAAAAAAATCTTTAAAGGCACTAGTTCATCTAGTTTCTGACATTCTAGATAAATATTAAAATACCTTGACATATTTAACAGAATTAAAATTCAAATCCAAGTCGGTGCAGTCAGAAAAAAAGCTAATTAACTTGGGGCGATGAGTAGGATTTTTATATAAATGTATGTAAAGAAACTTTTATTTATATATCTTAAAATTTATCTTTATATATCTTATCTTGTTTCTGTTCACATTTTATTTACCTTATTATCATTATCCTCTTTACATATATGAAAGAAGCTTTAAATGTAAAGTGCCCTGGAAATTATGAGCAGGCTCTTACCAATCTGCTTCTTTTCTCTGCTACCAATAGAGATTCTTCATTTCAATTTATATTTAAAAATAGATAATTTTAGTTCAAATGCCTGCTAATTCTTCCTTTGGGGAAAAAAAAAAGTACATGAGGAAACCAGGGCATTTAGTCTATAAGTTAGAGAATACAAAACAGGCAAAGGACTGCCCATAAAACTACCTTGGTAGCCCCAGTGAAAGGAAGAGAACAGCTTTCACAACTGGTTCTTGAATCATCTTGTCACATGTATATGGAATACTTCTCTGAACAGGCAAGAAACATATGAGAGTCTTCAGAAAAAGTTGAAAAGAAATACATGAGAATAGCAATAAAAGCAAAAGCAGAGAACATACAGCATGCTGGAGACAGGAGATGGTTTGGGAAATTAAATTCTAGGAGAAGAGTTGTGACTGATTAACTGTGCTGACATTGATACATGCCATTTTCACAGCAAAAAACTGAGAAGAGCATAAAAGGAGCATAAAGTTAAAAAAACACGAACCTCTGTGAAGGGAATGCATGAAGTATAAAGATTATGTGTCATGGTTCTGTGGAATGCATCCAGGCAAAAAATCTGTGTCAAAGGCCTTGTTTTATGACTTCTTAGTAACTGTCTACCCAATACTTCTAATCAACTTCCTGATGTTCAAAAGACATTCTAACATGCCTAAGAACTGATGACAAAATGTAAATAAAACTCATATCTATGCAAAATTTCTGAAATAAATACTGAACGTAAGATGCAAACAAATTTAATGTTGGGGCAAAGTCTGTACAGGAATACCAGATAGTCAGTACAGAGCACGATATAAATACAGATGGAAGAGAAATCTGCAGTTAAGATTGGTCTAACACTTCCTATTGTAAGGAGTCTGGTTTGAAATGCTTATAAGCTTTGCCAATGTTTAATTTTTACTCTGTTTCAGAGTATCTGATTTTTTAAGCCTTCAGTAAAAATGGAACTGACACCTTCTAAAATGTGACTAAGCAAAAACATTCTGGTTTGATGAAGTTGATTGATTCTTAATAACACTTACATTGAAAAACTGTATTTAGAATTATGAATTCCTCCATACAAACAGACGGGACTGGAGCTCCTGAACTGGGTCCAGCTGGAGGGCTACGAAGGTGATTAAGGGACTGGAGTGTCTGTTTTATGAGGAAAGGGCTGAGGTAGCTGGGCCTGTTTAGCCTTGGGAAAAGACACTGAGGGGGACCCTCAGTGAAAAGCTGAGAGGGACCCCATCAATGTCTACCAGTGTCTGAACAGAGAGGGGCAAGAGGATGGATCCAGGCTCCTCGTGGTGGTGCCAAGCAACAGAACAAGAGGCAACGAGTGGAAACTGATGACCAGCAATTCCACCTGAACATGAGGAAGAAGTTCTTTACTGTGCACTGGCCATGCATTGGAAGAGATTGTCCAGAGAAGCTGTGAAGTTTGTCTCACTGGAGATACCCAAGAACCATCTTGATGAAGCTCTGTGCATTGTGCTCTAGGAGGACCCTACTTGAGCAGGGAGGTTGGATCACTGTGGTCCCTTCCAATCCAATCCATTCTATGATTCTGTGACTCAGGACCTTTACCAGCCAGTAAAGAATCTACGGCTGAATTTGAAGCCAAGGCTTCCATCGCAACAGATAAGGAGATCTTGAGTGCACCTGCACTATCAGTTTGAATTACTGCCTGGTTTTGTTCCAAGGTCCTCTTCATTAGCATTCACCCTGTGCAAATGTTTGATTATTCCTGGAATACTCTCTGAATCAAAATAACAAGGCTTGCTCTTAGAAAAATTCTAGAAGGCATTCAGTGACCAGATAGTTCTAGGAAATGGTTTGAGAACAAAATCTCTTGGTCCAATCCTCCAACAGCATCCTTGCAAGCCTTTGCCTGCCATGACCCTGTACCATGTCTCTCTGATAATATGGTATAGTAGGAGATAAGCGTGTGTGCCGCAAGCACTTCTCCTTTTATCTTGGGCAAACAAAAAAGAGTTTTGTTATTAAAGAACCTTTCAAAATTGTTCAGATGTCTCACATGCAAAGACAGACTTTAAAGTGCCAAGAGGGAATTAGTCTGGCAGAGGCCTCTAGACTATCACATCTTTTGAAGACAGGGAATGCTGACTGTAGGAATTACCCTGACTACCAAAACAGACCTGGTGAGGCTGCTTCATGCTGAGGGGTTTCGGTGCAGACCCAGGCAATGATGCTTAAACCCAAATTTTATCCCTCTTAAAGCACACAGGAAGAAGTGGCCTAATGGCAGGATGTGAGCACTGCAGAGAAGCGATGTCTGCGATGCAGGCAGAGACAGTGGAAGGCCTGCAGGATCCGTGAGATCCCTGCAGAGCCCGCTCGCTGCAGCGGCAGGCAGCCTGCCCTAGGGGGAGCAAGCCGAAAGCGCTGCGGGTGGAAGCGGCTCCTCGCGTTCTGACAAGGAAGCACGGATGGCTCCTGAAAATCAGAAATCCAGAGTGTGCATCATCTCAGAAGATGGACACTTCCGAGCATACACAGACACGGACCCTCATGAGTCCACAAACTACTGGTACTTGCAGGGTTAAGTCCTGAGTATGCCTTCTGAGTATGTCTTTCAACTCTTCCCACACTGAGATAAAAATATACAGCTATATTAGCTATGACAAATCCTAAAAACAGCAGAAAATAGGTATGGAGTGTAGAAGGAGAAAATATTGTATGGCATCAACAGGAGGTACAATTAATTGGATCTCTTTGTTTATTCTATAAATACCAATTTAAATATGATAAAAATGAAAATGTAGGAGTTTTAGCTGCAGTCACCTTTATGTTACTAGTCTCACTCATCTGATACAAAATTAATCTTTCCTTTGATATCGTGTGGGAAGAAGGAATGCTAGTACATGTATGGGAGCATTATACTTAATGCAGCAAAAACCCGGAATGAACAAAGACTGCTAAAAATTGCACCAAAACACACCATAAAAATACTCAATTTGGACATGAGAAAGAGATGAACTATCAAAAATAAATATGTCCCTTCTACCTCCTAAATGCTTGGCAGAGACAATAAATTTTAAACAGATTATTATATCATATTTTCAAGTAACACCTCATTATAAAGACAAAAAACAAACCTTCAGAAATAGTGAAGATGTGAAAGCAGACATCCTAATTTATAAATGTCACAGACAGAGTTGCACCTCTTTGAGGTTTTTTCCCTGAAAAGATTCAACTCCATGACATACAGCAAAGTCTAAAACATCAAGCGATTTGTACAAAATGTTTTAATGTGACTATTTTTGTAATTCCCATCTCTCTGGAATTTGGTTATCAGCACACAAATTCAGACACTTCCCATAGGAATTGGCATTCTGGATAATTTGTCAATGGATAATTTGTCAATGGTTTATCCAGCTTAATAGCCTGTCTTTTACTTTGATCATCATCCGAATTCCCCCATGTAGGTCATTTTAATACTTAATAACCACTGTGGTAACTGTGGCCACAAGCAGATAAAAATGTTTTAACTATCATTAGATATTATTAGATATTTTTGTGATATGTTATTTGTCCAGACTATTTCTGAATCTCTGTATAGAGATTCAGGTATAGATGCCTGTCATGGTTTAACCCCAGTAGGCAGCTCAGCATCACACAGCTGCTTGCTCACGTACCCCCAAGAGAATAGGGGTGAGAATGAAATGGGTAAAAATGGAAAACTTCATAGGTTGAGAAAAAGACAATTTAATAATAATTAAAAGAAAATACACAAAGAAGAAAAGGAGAAAAGGAGAAGAAAAGGAGAAAAGGAGGAAAAAAAACCCAAAACAATTGCTCACCACCAGTCAGGAGATGCCCAGCCAGTCCCCAAGCACCAGCCAACCTCCACACACCTCCACCCAGCTTTACTGCTGAGCAAGATATCATACAGTATGGAATATCCCTTGGGTCAGCTGGGGTCACTGTCCCAGTTGTGTCCCCTCCCAACTTCTTGTGTACTCCCAGCCTCCTCATTGGTGGGGCAGTGTGAGGAGGAGAAAAGGTCTTGAGGTTGTGTAATCACTGCTCAGCAATAACAAAAACATCCTTATGTTCTTAGCACTGTTTTCATCACAAATTCAAAGCACATATAGCCCCATAAAAGCTACTATGAAGAAATGTAACCTTATCCCAGTTAAAACTGGTACAATGCTGTAGTAACATTCTGCATGAGCTGTCCATTCTCATTATTTATGTTTCTCAAGTTTATCTTAAAATTAAGTTGCCCCAAACAGAAATCCAGAATCCACATGTTGGCTATAAACAACATCTAATACCAGGCCTGTTTCCAGCCATACGTGACATTTCCAAGTGGTGCAGGAGCTCTACTTAAATTCTGGACTGGGCACCAAATGTGGCCCACTTTATCAGAGCTGTATTTGTATCTAGTCACATCTCCTTCCATGATTTATTAACTGAACTTCCTAGGTGGAGCTCAGGAAGTCCATTCTCTCTGGCCCTGGTCTCCTGTATGAACCTTAACCCTGTTATAAGCAGTCTTGTGTCCAGCCTTGCCTCCTTGGCTCCGATCTGTGTTATAGGAAGTCTTGACTCCATTCTGGTCTTTGGCTCTTTCTCCTGTCACTTTTGAGTGAATTTTTTGGGTGGATGCCTGAATTCTTGCCTTGCCTTGTCTCAGACTGGTTCTATCACCATCCTGACCACACTGGGTCAATGCCCTGGTAAGAGAGGCCTGCCTTTGCTGTAGCCATGCTCTGCTTCCAGCTCTTTCTCTCTCATGGAGCATCTCCTGCTGCTCCCCAATACAACACAAGCAAGCTGACTTTTTTTTTTTTAAAGGGAAAAATCTCCTAGCAAACATTTTCTAAAATGCTATAATTGCCTTAATAACTACTAATATTCATTACATTCAAATGAAGCCTTTTTAATTTTTTTTTAAACTTAAAGGCAAGGAAGAGAATGAAAAGGATTTAAAACAGACAAAACTCAGAGAAATTTGTATTTCAATGTAATAGTTCCACAATCACTGAAAATTCTAAAAGCTAGGATTCAGATAGCATAATTAATCACACATGAACTTTTTTTCATTTTTTATTAGTCCAAATCTTACAAAAATACAAAGTAATATTACAGCTAGAAGGCATCCAATATGACACTAGTACACATACATACGATTAATTATGGTTCTGAATGTGCATCTCAGGTTCTGTGATGCCAGTAATTGCCATCTGTAATTATGTGGTCACATATAGGGCTAAAATATCATGTTGTTTACATGCACGAAGTTCCAAGTTTGACCTGTTACTAATTGCCTCAAAAGAGTCTTTTATACAGCTGTGAATAAATTGTTCTGCAACATTTTCAATGCTGCACATTGTGACAGCAGGACATCCAACACTAATGGATTTTAAAATAATTGAGGAGAATTGAAGCCTTACAATTTAGATGGAGAGCAGCACAAGAATTATTTAATGTGATTCAGGGTAAGCAGAATGAATCCACGCTTGTAGAGAAAGTTCCTGAAAGATGTTTAAGCTTTTCTGTGAAGCTGAATATACTGGTTTTGCAGCTTTTGATGTTAGATTGCATAGAAGCAGAATCTATCACAGGTGCTGATTAAGTAGTTTGTTCTCTCAGTCAGTTCCTTCAGACATAGTCTACCAGTTCCACTACTCTTGCCAGGAAAGTTATCTTAAGTAGTATTTTGGCTCATGCAAGCATGAGAAAAAAATCTGTTTTTATTTCAACCCATCTATTCCAGCCTCTTTACTGCCATTGGTCCTTCAGGTTTCAGTTCTCTGTATCTGACACAGTGTGCCAGAGGACAAAAGTCTGCATCAGTCAATGAAGAGATGTTTTGAGAAACAGCCTGACAATGTTTGACAATTATGTATAATGATGACAGTTCACTGGCTGCTAAAACCTTGTCCACAAGTGCTGTTGCATAGTTTCAGCTGAGCCAAATTAACAGCTTCCTAGCAAAAGGTCCCATTGTCTCCTGTCACCATTGCCCAGTTAGCTTTCTGCCACTTAAACAAGCTGAACTGGCATACCACCCAATTAAACCAGAGACAGTGCATGGGAAGCAATAAAGCCATGCAACTGGGGATGGAAGATGTTATCCCTGACACAACAGTGATCTGTTCAGTAAACTCAGACCAGAGCATGACTGCTCAAGCACTGTAAAGGGATTAAAAAACAAGCAACAAAAACAAATTAAAAGCAATCAAACAGACAGGAATATCCAATACAACTGGAAAGAACTAATTGTGTAAATGTTCCCCTTTCATTGGCACACAGGACACTTGGCCCAGTTTCAAGCCATTAAATATTATCCATGTGTTTTACACAATACTTGACATTATTTGGTGACTTAACTTTTGCAAATTTAGAGAATTTGATCTATGCTACATGCATTAGTTTTTGACATTTTAATCAGAGTGATAACCTAATCAGTGTGAATACGTTCTGGTTTTTGAAAACCTGGTTTGCATAAAATGTTCAGAAGTTAATGCAAATATTAGTATAGTCATATTCACACTCAAATTACATCACCTTATTTATATAGGTATTCCTACTCCATAGCAGAATAATTAGGCCCACAGCACCATACCATTGTAGTAAAAGTAAGATTTCATCACTTACCTTAGTCTCATGTTTTATGAAGACACTAGAGCATACAGATGGAACTATTTTTCTTGTAAACCTCCTCCACCCACTGAGTATTTCATACAATAGAGCAGGCCTTGAAAAACACAATTGCTTTCTGTTACTGGTGAATTAGACTCTGCAGCAAAGCAAGGTGAGGGGAAGTCAAGTTTTCACAAGAGTTTCTACATCTGTGGTCACAAAGAAAACCTCATAAATGTTAACTGAGTCAGTGCTAACTTTTGAACCTGTATCCAGTTCAACATATTGATTCAAGGTTTCCCAACTAACTGCAAAATAAGGACAGTCAACTTCTGCTGCTCCTATTCAGAAGTATTTGGGTAAGAACGATACTGACAGTTTTTCCATTATTTAGAAAAACTATGAGCACTAGCAGCACAAAAGAGGCCAAGAGCCAATCAGAAACTCATTAAGCTGCTTAAACTGATCTAAATCTAGGCTGTTGAGGTCACATCCCGCCCCCACCACATATTTCCACCCCCTTTCCTTCAGCCAGTGCTAGTGTTTACAGAAGCAGGTGGTGGTGCGCCAGTTCAAGGCAAAAAAACCAAACCAACAAACAAAAAAACAACCCAAACAAACTCTAAACCAGAATTACACCAACACATCATTTTGGGAGGATAGTTTTCAACCTGATCAATTCTACGAACAGGTTTAAACTTCACAGTACCAGCATCAGTGCAGGGGAGGGACATAGAAGCACAACAGCTGGGACTTAAGAGTAGCTTAACCTTCTACAAAACTGTAACCCAAAAAGAAATGGAAGCCCTTGGGTTTATCCTTAGCTGTACAAACCCTTTCACACACTGATCAAACTCCAGACTACAGATGGAGGTAGATTTCTTTCCTTTGCTGTCTCTTAGTATTTCAAAAATCCATGTTATTCTGTTGGTCAGAAATGTCATTTATTATAGCAACTCATTCATGATTGGTTCTTAGCAGAGGCACAACAGTGATAACTGCACCTCATTTCTAAACTCTCAAACCAGAGAAGATGAGAGAGAGGATAAGAGGCAGACATAATTTGTTTCCTAGCACTTAAGAAACAGGAAAGAAAGAGGACTGAAGTAAGAGGAAGCAGCTCTCCACAGTCAATAAATTTCTTTGCAGTGCCTGGAAAAGGGAAAGTTTTTTTGTCTTTTTCGTCACAACAAAAGCAGCGCTCAACTATAATGGATACAAGCTGATACAAGTATCTAACATTAGATACTATCCCATCAGACACAAACATTTATTAGGTTCCGTATCCCAAAAATGAGAGCGTATCTGCTTGCTCGTGCTGGATTTGATACTCACAGGCTGGGTAAGGAACGAGATCAATTTCACTTTTACACTGTATTTATTAAGTCGTAGTTTTTCTATCCTTTAGCAATACAACGCAATTAGAATTTAACAAGTATGTCCAATCTAAATCTAAAACATGTTATGTCTTGATGCTATGATGAGTGCTAATGTCCTCAGCTAACAGTAATTTGTGGCTTGATGTGACCATAGGAGAAATATCATTTGTAAATTTTCCAGATGGAGTATTTGGATATTTCTTCTTTTGTCTAAGATTGTCCTAAATTTTGCATTCTGGTTTTGGGAGATTAAAAAGTGATTTGTTTGGGAAAAAAAATTGTCTCTGGTACGGGTGGGCATAATGAAAACATGCGCAACTGAACCCAGGCTTTTAAAAGCAATCAAGATGTCATTTCAAAACCAGGCTGCAACTTCGCACAGCTCACCTTCCTCATCCTCATACTGCAAGAATATATTGAAGTCCTCAAAATGATGATGGACACACTGGATTTGTAGGAGAGGGCCAGCGAACTTCAGGTATGCCCTATATTGTTTTATCTTTTTTTTTTTTTTTCCCCTTAACGTTTCCGCTCCCGGGGACGGGGGCCCGGGACACCCACGGCGGAGCCCGTGCCCCCGGCCCAGGAGCGGCTGCGGGGACCCCTCGCTTCCCACGGGCTGCCGCCGGCTGGGAAAGAGCCTGCCGGAGGCTGGGGGCCCTGAGGACGCCTCAGCCCGTCCCGCTGCCCCGCTCAGCCCGCGGGAACACCCCGAGGCGCGGCCGCGGCCCGGGCGGAGCGGAGGAGCCGCCCGGAGAGCCCCGATCCGCCGGGAGAGCCCCGATCCGCCGGGAGAGCCCGGATCCGCCCGGAGAGCGCCGGAGCCGTC
>VXBQ01008821.1:61162-141935 GCA_013400175.1 Phainopepla nitens | reverse complement strand
TCCCTCCCTCGCTGCGCTGTGCCGGCCTCCGCCTGCCCCCGGGGCCGGGGAGGGGGCAGCTCCCGGCGGGGCCTAGGCCGGGGGTGCCGAGGCGGGGTCCTGGTACCGTCTCGCCGGCGGCCGTCGGAGGCAGGGAGTCGGTGGAGGGCGGCCGTGGGTTTGGCGTGCGGGGGAGTGCTGGAGGGAGGGGATGGGAAACGTGTCCTCGGCCGGAGCGGGGAGGGGGGCTCTCGCTCGGGGCTGGCCCGGGGGCGTTGGGGAGGAGGAAGGGATGGTTTCCACGGCAGGGCGGGGGGATCCGTCCCCAGGGCCGCTTGCCCGGGCCCCGTCCTGGCAAGTTTCGCTGCTGCGTAGCTCTGGCTGCAGTGGGAGTTGCGCTTGGGGGATCTCCATAAGTATTCAAGGAGCACTAATCGCCCCTCGGAGTCTTCCAGCTCCTTCTCCTGACAATAGAATGAAGCTAGCCTCTGCCCCGCTTTGCCTCAGGCTCCAGGGAGTGATTTGCCTGGCGGCTGCGAAAGGGGCTTGCACATGTAATGATCGCAGAAAACTTATAAATCCGGCAGGAAGTTAGCTGGATTGCACTTTATGTTGTATGATAGGCAATTAGCCATGAGTGGAAGTCAGAAACAGTGAAATGTGCTGTCCGCCTCAGCCAGCTGCTGTCCCTCCCCACCGCTGCTGTTTGGCTTGGTTTGTCAACGTCATTTTAAAATTAGATGTAGGGAGGTTGAGTATTGTGGTTTGTGGGGGTTGTTTGTTTTCACATTTTCCCAATATCCTTGGCGCTTTCGATGTTAAAAACACTGAAACTTTTCTTCACTTTTCTGAGAGTTACAAATCTCAAAAATGGGTGAAGGATTCGAGGTAAGTACAATGCTGTGAAGCAGGAAATTGAGTTGTGGGCCTACTTGTAACACTAGACTTTCTAGCCTCTAGAAGAGACAAAGTAATAAAGTGTAAAATGTGTACTATACTGAACCTAGTTTCAAAGCTAAACTAAATATAAATATTTCTGAACCAAAAAGCCAAAGATGGCGAAGTAGTAGAACTAAGTAATTTCTTAGACGTGGTTCAAATCACTTGCATTCTTTGTCCCTGCCTGCTTACCTGTGTGAAAGCTTATCTTTATAGATGAATTGAGGCATAAATACAATTCCAAAGTCTTTCTACAGATGAAAAATGTTTAAAGTGGCTTTGTAGAGATTGATAGTTCAATATTGTCATCTTCCAGTTAAATAGTATCATTTTTGTTCTGTCAATTTTATTATTTTGATCTCCTTTAAAAAAAAAAAACTGAAACTGCAAACTTTTTTTTTAAGGAACCTGCAAAATCAGTCAAGAGTGGAAAAAGTGGCAAAGATGCACAAGATAACCAAGAACATGAGGTAAATATTACTAAAAAACATTGTATTTTCCCCACTTATTTGTATCAACTTCTAGAAAGTGTTTTAAGTTTTTCTGCATTGTAGTTTTGAAGGAAAATAATTGTGGAACTACTGCCTTGGTATTTGGCAAGATAATGCTTTTAAGGAAGTCAGTTTCATTTAGAGTAAATAAATATTTGCTTGCTACAGTCTTAAATATTCATCTATTGCCTTTTTTGGCTATGAGATGTACATCTGTCTTATTTTCTAGTCTTATTGTGAATTTTTGGGCTTCTCTCCTTGTTGCTCAATGTCGTTTTTAGAATTCTCTGTAATTCCCAGAGGTCTCCTCTCTCAAACTGTCGATGCTGGCATGTCAGTTAAGTGTCAGTAGCCTAGTTTATTGTCAGGAGACCTCAGGCTTAATCAAAGGCTGCCAGCTGTTGTGTTGTATGGTTCCTTTTTACAGGTATACGACAAAGTGTGCCATAATTTTGACTAATTATTCTGTTTCTGATTTGGAAATCCACCATTTACGTGAATTTCCTGAAATTTCTTTGAAAATGTTCACAGTAGTTTGACTATAAAATAATATACTGAAAAGTTATCTATTTCAGCCTCTAAACATGTCTTGATACTGAAAGATAATGTTTGAGAACGAAATACTCATCCAGCTTTACTGTTTTTCCTCTGAAATGACTGTTAGGGGTAGGTGGATTGGACTATTTGTGTGCAGTTCAGTGAGTTCTCATTTGTCTGTTGTGCAGAATGATTCATGCTATTGTCATAAATTAAGGAGATCATTAAAACTTGTAAAATATGTGTAAAAGTATTTTGGTGAATTCCTGTAAGAGTGATTGAGTGAAGCTAGCTACTAGAAAGGATCTTAGCTACTAGGGGAGCTTGCAGAATGAAGTGGGAAATCCATCAGTGTAGATGTTTATAGTGGTGTAAATAGATGTATTTCACTGTGATGTGTTCTGTCTTTACACTGTATTGCTGTGGTATTAAAAAGAGTGTCATTTGACCATAATTTTAATTCCTGTGCAGTTGTAAGGCTCGTCATTATCACCATCTTTGCAGTACATTTGTTGACTACTTATTTTCTCAGGTTTCTGAATGACAAGTTGCTGAGACCAAGGCTTATTTTCTTATTCCCTCTTGATACTTCAAGATCAAGTGTAAATCTCCCTGAGATAAGTGAAGAGCTTTGTATGCTAGCCATAAATGTGTATGTGGGTTTCTTTGTCATTTCTTTCCATCTTTGCAGATCTAGATTTTTGGGTTTAAAACTTGAAATGTGAGAAAGATGAATCTCAGTTGAAGAATATGTTTTACTGTTCATACACTGTTTTTTTTGTCCATCCAGGTAGAATTCCCAGTGAAAAGGGCAGTTTACTTGTCTGTGATACTTGATCATATGTGAGCAGGGGCAGAATGGGGAAGGAACTGGGAATGTGACTGGCACATATAGTATGGTTCTCATTCCCAGTGGGCATTATTTAGTCTCTGTACAGTTTTGAACACCTCAGTGCTTGACTCATTATCTTAATTAACAGAGTAATTGCACACATATAATAATGTAGACTTTGCATTCTAACGTGGCTGGCTGAAATCCTGCTGTATGTTATCTGGTGCTTGTATGAGCAGAAGGGAGGCTATTTATTAACATATTGAAGATTGGTAAATACAGAAATATTCAGGAGCACGCTGTTAATACGTTTCAAGGTTTCCATTCTCTTCAAAAAAGGTTGTCGTCGTGTCATTCCACATATGTTTTAATATGGCTTTTAAAAAAATCCTCTTCCAGACTATGAGTAGGTTTGGAAATATGGTGTTTCATTCCAGCTTTTTGTTTCTCAAAATGCATTTAATGCATATGCATTTAATGCAAATTAATTTAATGCAAATGGCAGATTGTAAAGACTAGAAACCGCCTGCTGTTCAAAGAACAGGGACAACACAAGCAGCAGCATCCCACAAATACTTTATTTATAGACACTTTTATAGCACTTAACTAAATTCATGATGCCTTGAACTTCTATAGATAAAAAAGTACAACAGATCTTAGTATTTACAAAAATGGGCACGTGTTTTTCCTGTCTTGCAGTCAGGGAAATGAGGTTTCAGTTAATGGAAGCTGTACAGCAAGTTTGAAAAGGAATTGAAATGATTCCTGATATACCAGGTCCAGAATGCCCATGCTAAAAGAGGGTGAAAATCACTTAAACTGAAGGTTCTTGCACTAGCTGTGCATGGTTACTCAGTGTAATACTAAAAATGCCTTGCTACATGTGAAGTAACATGGACCTCCCATCTGAATTGTGATGTGGTCAGATGCTGATGCTTGAGGAGAGAGAATCAGAAACAGAGTAGATGTGTATGTATGATTTTTCCATCCTGGTATACTCTTCTTCAAGCCAGTATGTGGTTTAGGAGGTTGTTTAACTGGAAGTTATGTAAAATGGATTTAAAATTATTAATTATGTAATTGACATATATTTTTAATATATATTTTATATTTATGGGTTTTTTTTCTCCCAAAATCCTACTTAGTGTCCCCTAGATAGGAGGCTTCCTATTATTTTTATTGTTCTTCTCTTTTCCATCTACTGTTCTCCTTTTTGTGACAGAGGTACCAGACATACACAGTCTATGTGAGGTGAGGGCACTTGGTCTTTCTGTACCCAATGCCACTACTCCAGTTTCCAGATGCATGTTGTTCATTTATTGAACACTTAAAAAAAAGCTAATATGATTAACTTTGTGGAAATACCTATCTAAGCTTATTTTCTAACCTGTTAATAAATGTTAATAAATTAGAGTAAATACTTGCCAAAAGAGTTGAATCTATTCCTTTAAGTATAACTTCTTCTTTCATCAGTTAGTCCAGCATATTAGTTTCTTCAGGTTGTGAACAAAGACTTAATCTGTTGTGTATTGTTTTTCCTCTCTATGGGAGTAGTGTCTCTACTCTGGTAAGTTCTTGGAGCCTTTGTTTGACAGTGCCCTAAGCCTATACTTGCACCAAAAACTAACACTGGAAATTAAATCCCCTGGGTGTGGTGACTGGCCATTCCAACATTTGGTACATTGTGGACATATACCTTGTGATCTGACTGGCTTTTGAAGAAGTTCTTTGTCTGCTGGATAAACTTTGTTGTAGAGTTCTGTTTTGTCGCAGCGGTGTGGAGGTCTCTTTTTGAGTTAAGGCAGTAGTAATTTATGGACAGTCTAATTTTTTTAGAAAAAGTTGACTTGGTAATAGTTAATGACTGTTGAAAAACATGACCTTCTTCTATCTCTAGAAAAACCTAACCTAACACCTAAAATGATTCAAGTGCAGTACTTCAGTAGTGGTTTTCAAATTCTACCACAGGGGAAGGAAGTTAAAATTTTAACCCTTTATACTCTTTGTTTCTCATGTTTTTTGTCTGTGGGAGAGTAGGTGCTAAAACTTGCTCTTTTCAGCAGTCACTGGAACAGTCCAGGAATTAATTCACTACTGTGGTTCACGTGGGGCATGGATGGGTCAGAAGTAGCTGGTAGCCTTTCTTACAAGACAGTAGTCTGGTATAAAACTAGGTGGCTGAGAGTGATAGCTTCTTCTATGTCTAAACTGACATGAACCTTTTAAATTTAATTTGTATTAATTTTCAATCCAGATGCTGAGTAGTCTGTAGAAGGCAAAGACTATTTTTGTTGTTTGAGAAAGTATTGGCTTGGTGACTGTCAGGAAAAAATAACAGAAGTTATAACTCTGCCATGCAGAAAAGCAAACAGAAGAGTAATTTGGTTTTGAGAAGTGTATGTGTTATTGTGTTGTTTCCACATGCTGTCCTTGTTGGTTCTTTCTACTTTAAAGGTACTTTGTTGTGATTTTTTTTCTTCTTCTTAATACAGGCAAATCAAAATGTAATAAAATGCAAATTGTATTCACCATTTTTCTTGCTGTGCAAGAAATGAATTTATTGACAGCATCTGTTGCTGATGCTGGACTAAAATCACTGCTGAAACCAATTTTAAAAATAATTTTAAGTCTTTTAAGTACTGATCCATGCTTCTATCCACCACTGTCTCACAGCCATCACTTTTCAGTAGGTTTATCATTGTAATGCCTTCCAGTACAGAAATTTTGTAAGGCTTTGTTTTCAGAAGGTTTTTCTTCCATGATATTGAGCCCTTTTTAATTTAAAAGTTAATTTCTTAAGTTATTTAGCATAGTGGTAATACTTTTCAGTAAATGGAATTGCCAAAAAATTACAGAAATCTCTGTTTAATGGGCCATCTTCAAAACACTTAAGCACAAGTAAGGATTTTCATCCCTCTGAAAGAACATCCAGAGGTGGCTGTCTAGTTTTCCATGATCACCTTTCCTATATTAGCCAGCACATGGTGGGGAAAGACTGTCAGTACTCTCACTACTGCTTTTAAGGATCCCTAATTCTATAAGCACATAGGATTGTCACTTCCATTAAAAGTAAGAAATTATAAAAGGAATGCGTAGTAGAAGCTGCGTTGATGGTTTTTGAGTGGCTTTTTCTAGCTGAGATGGTATGTGGAAGTATCCTAACATTTAAAGGAAAGCAAGGAATAGACAAAAGCAATAAATCTGGCATTATTTTGTGATAACAGGTTTCTCTGATCAGCAGCAGAAATTATTTAGAAAGTTGAGTGCATATTCTCTATATATGCTGTTTATTTTTCTCATGCTTACTGTAATTTTCATTGTGGTGCTGTTTACTCTGAGAAACAAGCATACCTGATCTTGAAGATGGTGCATGGGGACTGTTACACAGTGTCCAGTTTGAGACTAGAATTTTCTGCTTCAGAATTTTTTTAAGTTAAACTTGAAAGTCTTGGCACAAGTAAGTACTAATTTGGAATTCATTTAGGACTGCAGCAGAGGAGGCTGGGGTTTGGGGAGGGGAAAAAGTTCTGGGATTGTTTTCCTTGTTAACATGTATTAGGACTACTCCTAAATAATTTCTGGAAATATCATCTTGTCATAGATAAGTATTTATTCCCTTACGTAAAGCATCCATCATTTACGTCTTTTCCATTATTGTTTTTCAGTCATAGAATCACAGAATGGTTTGGGTTGGAAGGGACCTTAAAGCCCAACTAGTCCCAGTCCCTCTGCCATGGGCAGGGACTCCTTCTAATAGACCAGGTTGCTCACAATTCCATCCAGCCTTGAACACTTCCAGGGGTGGAGCATCCACAGCTTCGCAGGGGAAACTGTTCCGGTGCCTTACCACTCTCACAGTAAAGAATTTCTTCCTGATATTTAATCTAAACCTACTCTCAGGTGAAAGCCATTCCCCCTTCTCCTGTCCCTACATGCCCTTGTAAAAAGTTTCTGCATCTTTCTTGCAGGCCCCCTTCAGGTACTGGAAGGCTGCAATTAGGTCACCCCAAAGCCTTTCTTCTCCAGGTTGAACAAACCTAATGGTCTCAGCCTTTTTTCATAGCAGAGGTGCTCCACCCCTCCCATCATCTTTGTGACCCTCCTCTGGCCTTGCTCCAACAGCTCCATGTCCCTCCTGTGCTGAGGAGCACACAGCTGGATGCAGGGTTCCAGGTGGGTGTCACCTGGGCAGAGCAGAGGGGCAGAGTCCCCTCCCTCCCCTGCTGCCCACGGTGCTTTGGATGCAGCCCCGCACACGGGGGGGTCCTGGGCTGCCAGTGCACGCTGCTGGGTCAGCTCCAGCCTCTCATCCAGCAGCACCCCCAAAGCCTTCTCAGCAGGGCTGCTCTCAGTCTGTCCATCCCCAGCCTGGATTGGTACCAGAGCTGCCTGCACCCTGATGCAGCACCAGCGCTTGGTCTTGTTAAACTGCGTGAGATTCACATGGGGCTCTTTTCTCAAGCTTGTCCAGGCCCCTCTGGATGGCATCCCATCCTTCAGGTGTGTCAGCCCTCAGCCCAGCTGGGCAGTCTTGTAACTCAGTAGCACTGCATTTTGGATACATTGATTCATCATCTTTGAGGTGTGGAGTTGTTCTTTACTTGTTCTTCCTAGAAGCTGGTGTCCCTAACAAACAGATACACTTAGCACTGACAGGCGTCTTCATCAGGTGACAACCCCAGCTGGGCCCTGGCTCTCCTCCTCAGTAGGTGCTCAGTGGTGTTCCCCAGCTGGACAGGCAGAGGAGCCAGTGCTTCCATGAGCCAGTCTCGAGCAGTAGGAGATAAAGGAGATCTTAAAATTGGTGGTCTTGCATTTGGAAGAAGAGATATATTATGAAATAAAACTGAAATTTCAAACAACTTGTCCTCTCTAGTTTGAATCATGGAAGGACTATAAATAGACAGTGTTAGATCCATTATGTAGCTTTCTAGGGTTATTAGTTTGGGATTTTACTCGTAACATTAGCAAAATAGGATTTTAAACCAAAACTGTGTATGAAGTTCGGATCCATTCTCTTAATCAGTTATAACTCATACAAAATAAAGTCTGTGGGCTTTGAAGTGGGTTTGGTTTTAAATTGGTGTGCCAACTTCTTTAAAAAATTAATTTGAATACTAATTTTTGATCATGTCTTGAAGTTCTGATTTTTTTTTTCCTAGAAAGATTATTTTAATGGGTTGATATAACCATTAAAAAATACTTGAGTATGTACACCCTTAGTTCTAAGTGAGAAGCTGTTTACTGATTAGAGAGATGCCATATGTGTTATTCCTAGAGCATCTACGAAACTTTTTGCTTGTCTTTTTCTTCCATAATTTTCCTATTTTCATTTTCTATTGACATCCTGGCTTTTTTGTTTTAAGAACTGGAATTTCCTTTGGTGTTCCAAGCAAAGGCACCTTAATACTGAGTAGTGGAGGAGTTACCTCACTGATGTTTGCTATGTAACTTTATTATACTTTTAAAATTAATGGCATTATTAAAGTGTACCAAACACTGCTGTATACAAGTATTTTGTTACTTAAAATGGGATGCTTCTGAAAACAGGATCTTATGCCCTTCTACTTCTTACACAAGGCTGACAACTACTTGTGTAACATATCAGATGTGAGAACTGTGTGTGGTTTAGTACTTGCTAACCTCTGCTTCCTAGTGGTGTTTTTAAGCTCTCTGAATCCTTCCTGAATGGAAGCAGCACAGAAATGAAGGTAAAGGCTGTGCTAATCAAAAGGAGCAAAGTGACTTGCAAAAATGAATACCAAGATTTTGTAAACTGAAAACATCCTTTTTATCCTTTGTTTCAAATTACTTCTCTTGAGTTTTTTCATAACAGTTAAGGCCTACCACTCAGAGAGTACTCAGATGTACATTAACACTTGTAATACAGAATTATTAATGTGGTTATCTCTTAGAGGATACAGTGAGAAAAAACAGGTAGCTGTTGAATCTACCCATATGTTCACAGACTAAAAACATACTTTGTGTGCATTTCCCCCCCTCAATTTCATCTGAAACTGGAATAAATTTGTGATTTTAGAAGTGGGATGGTAGGCTTTGGGGATTTTTGTCTGTGTCCTTCCCTGCAACAGGCTTAGAGGGCCATTTACAGAAACCAATCAAGCAAAAGTTAGGAAAAAAAAGTCCTGGCCTATTCCTGAATATGCTTCATAAAAGATGACTGCCAAATATTATAATTTGCTACACATTTATAGTGACTTTTATATACTTCCTCATCACTTCTCAATTTAGCAGTCTGAAATACTGACACATAAGCTTCTCCAGCAACATGTCAAATAAAAGCATAAGATAAGAGCCAAAGATGAAATGATTTGGTGTAACAGTTCTGTAGAAGCAGTTAAGGTTATTATAGAATGATAGAATTGTCTGGTTGGAAGAGACTCACAAGAACATCTGGTTCCAACCCACCTGCCATGGGGAGGGACACCTTCCACTAGACCAGGTTACTTGTCATGGACTGTAACTCTCTCAAATAGCATCTAATACAAATAAATTGGTGGGCAGGAGGCAAAGTAAAAAAAGATTTCAGTATGAATGTGTGAAGTGAGAGGCTTCTATGAATAGATCAGGGAGCACAAAAATATGGACCTCAGTGGTAAAGCCACATGTGCAGTTGCCTTAGCTCATCAGTAGATGTATATAATTAAATTTTACAGTAGAGTATAGGAGTTGTTGCCTAAAGCGAATGAGTTAGTGTGAATTTCCTTCAAATGTGGGAACTCTACGTATATATGTGTGCATATATGTATGTACATATGTATATCTAAAAAGAACAAAGGTAGTTTTTGTTGGTTTGGGTTTTTTTAAAAAAAGTTAAAGGATGCTTCAGGCTCATCAGAGACAAATTATAAATGAAAATCAAGAACTAATGTAATTTAAGCCAGGCCATCCTTTATCCAGATTCTTCGTCCCTGTACTTATATAAGTGTTCTAAAATAATACTTAGGACATCATCTGGTTTAAATCTTATTCGATCAGCTAACTGGTGGTTGCAGGTGACAATTTTTTTTTCCCAAGGACATTTCTTGCTCTGAAGTTTTGTGATAGAAGGAAACAAGTGTTGCTTTGCTGCTTTTGTGAAGTACCAGATGATGGTGGTGTTTCAGCAAACACAAAGCAGTGTGAATCCACTTGAAGTCTGAGCCTAGGCATCCTCTCATCTTTGCCAGTACTCTGTAACCTTGGGCTGAAGATCTGAGCTCTGGCTGAAGGGAATCAAATATCAGCTTGTGCCTGGAGTAAACTAGTTAAAGCAAAATTAAGTTTACAATAAGCAAATGGAAAACAAGCTTTATGCTACTGATATTTAATTGTGAATGCAAAATTATAGTGTATTAATGTCAAGGATGCAGCACACTAAGCTGAAACATGGGATTGGTTTGGTGTGTTGCAAGTCCAGTCTATTACACAAAGCTGTGATGATACAATTCTTTAGAAGATAAAATTTGAGTCCTGTTTATAAGCAGCTAACAGGAAATACAAGCAGTGCTTTGTGTTGTGAAAAATAAACAGCAGCAAAAAAGGCAGAAGAGCTTCAGCAAGTTGCAGATTAGTCTTGTAAAGTGGTTTGTGGCTGTGAAGTTTGTTGTGGGCACCCCTGCACAGCGAAGAGGCTCAGATGGCCTTCACTGCTTGCAGGAAACACCCCAGCCACTGACACAACTCAACAGACTCCATGCTGTCTGTGGCAAAACAGGAATGGAACTCCAGAGCTGGACAGCCAGCAGTAGCACTGCTGTATGGAAATGCAAAGTCATGGCTGTTAAACAAGTACTACAGCATAAATCAGTGAGTGCTGAAATATACAGACTTTGTCATTACTATCCTGTTGAAAAGTTAATCTTTTTGCTTATCATTATAACAGCATGGATTCTCAAAGCTTTAGGATGCACTTCTGGCTGTAATAAAAACATAGTAAGTTCTGCTGAGATACACTGGATAGTAATCTCCATCAGTAATCTCAACTACTGAGACTGTTTAACAATAATAAGCACATTTGCTAGAAAGGCAGCTGCAAAGATCATTCTAGCAGCCAATCCAGGTCTCATTTTGGCAAATGATTTTGTTGAGGAAAAACAATAGACATCTAAATTGCCATCTGTGTGAAACCACCCAAAGCCTTCAGCACTGTAAGGTTCCTCTCCAGAGACTCCTCCCTAATTTGTCTGTCCAAACTGGCTTGTGGTAGTAAAACTAGTGAACAATAATGGCATAGTAGCAAGAATCTTCAACAAAGAACTTCAGAAACATCGGCTGTCCAAAATGGTACCCTGCAAACCTGTCATTTCCCTGCTGTTTTTAACTGTGCTGTTTGTTTATGGATCAGTGTTTCCTTTTATGTATCCAGGGTATTCCATATCAAGCTTTATATAGTTTGTACCAATTCTCTGTAGATTGAAAATATTGATGTTGAAAATCACATCTACTTGAACCATAATAAATGCCAGTCCTTGCATGTATTAGAAATACTGCAGACTGTCTGAAAGCTCTGCCTTATCTTTGATACCATTAGTAAAAAGAGTTTATTCTGATAACATCACAACACAACGCAAAATTGAAATCAGCTGACAAATACTGTTCTCCTGGTAGTGTTGTCTTGATCAACTTGCCTTGGTCCCAGCTGCTGATGTCACATCCCCAGCCCACTTCCTGTATGGTGTGGATGTATTTACCATGTTGATGGCAGCTGGGCCGTATGCCAGATACATCTGTCCTTGTTGCCACCCCCAAACCGGTAAACAGAGATCTGCAAGGGAGAGAGCTCTCTGGTAGTGTTCAAGATTCCTGGAGTATTCAGAGATTTTCACACTACTTTGAAGTTACTGCAGAGGGAAGAAAAACTACATGGAAGGCACTTTAACTGCTCTCCATCCGTTTTGACTCCTTGATCTTTGATTTCAGTTCTGATCTCAAGAGATTAAGTTAAATTCAGCTTCTCAGCCTAATTACATTGATTATGTATTAAGCCTCAACCTGTTAGCCAAATTATTTTGGTTACCTGCTGGGCCCTCATACAGTTTTGAAAATCAAGTTGTTAATGTCCCTTTCATGTTTTGTGATGATCGGTGTTTAGTTTCAGTAACCTGTCTTTCAGTTTCACTGTAAGTGTGTTTTCGATGTAATCCAAAATGCTCTCATAGCATTCTGAGGCTGCCTTGGCAAGAAATAAGCTCTTCTGGGTGCTGTAGATCAGACCTCTGTTTATCTTAATGAAAAATAAGTCCATGGAGCCTACTTACTGTACCAAAAGGAGAAGAGGGAAGGGATTAATTCTGCATTAAAATAAGTATTTTCCCTCCATTTCCGATTCAGACTGATGATTCTTTTAAAGTGTGCTTTTCACTTTGTTTACTTGTATTTCACAGGGAACCTTAATCATGTGTGAATTGGTACAGGATTCACCTATCCAGATTTCATAGTCCAGAGTTTTTTCTCAAAGTTTTGCTGCTGCCACTGTGGAATGGTGTGCACACTGATATAAAATTGAATTCAGTGGTGATACTTATTAGAAGGCAGAAATTTGCATATTAGTCTTAGACTGATCTGTGTAAAGAAACACCATATAGGGTACTGCCCAGCACTGTGTTTCTTCAGGCAGAGGATCCCCATTGCCTTGTGCTTAAGAGATCTGATTTTTGTCACTAGTAAGCCATCCAGTTTTCTAAATCTTTTAATGACAGATGCATCAAGGTGATTTTACTGTCACTTTCAAATCTTCACCCTGCTCTTACCGGTGTAGCTCAGAAAGCAGCGTGCAAGCTTGCTGCATTGTTGGAGTTAACCCCACTCAAGGCTTGGCTTGGTTTGGCTTTTCATTTTGTGGATCAGAAGGCTTTGTGTCCTTTGGTCTAATTCAGTTACTAGTGAGTGTGCTTTGAAAGGTAAGGACAGACAGAGTTCTTCTGGTTGCCCTTGTTTGTCAAGGTAGCTTGAACAGCATTTTTGGGAGACTGTCAGAAAGGGAAGAACAGATTCTTCTGGAAGGCTTATTGATGTACATGGCATGCAGGGTCGATCCTCCTTCCAGGTCCCACTGTACTCTTTCTTCTGTCTTAGATAGTTGTCCAAAAGTAAAAGTTACGTTGTGGGATGCTTGATGATGATGATCAATTTAATTTAAAAAGAAAAACTAGTGATAACTGTAGATGTACTTGCTCTACTCATATCTTTCTTTTCCTGGTTGCAAACTCAGTGTTGTGTTCTTATCTTTAGCTGCCTATATAATGTCAGAAGGGTGAAAGATCCAGCTTTGCTCAGAAGAGTGATATTAAGAAAAGGAATGTACCACATCCTGCTTGATGCAGGATTCAGGGGATGAAGGCACTCGAGGGCTATCTACCTTGAACTGTTGTCACTGGCAAGAAACCTTCTCTCCTCCTCACCTTTCACTCTCTTGAATTAATTTTAAGCTTAGTCACAGGCACTGATAAACATAAGGGGTATACTTTCAATTGTTAAAATCAGAATTTAAAAGTTGAAATCACACTTTAGCTGATTGTCTTAATGTTCATTGAAGTGCGTAGAACTCTAGCTTTTCAGAAGTAAATTGATCAGAAAACCTGAGGATTGTGTTTTAATCATGATTTGAAGAAACATTCTCTATGTGACATTTTTCAGAGCAGTTTCTGCACATTTTTAGATGTTTATCAGCACTTTTGGAATTGAATGTGTCTGTCTATATAAACATTTGGGTAGGAGGGAGCTATTTGCCAGAACAAAGGCAAGAATAGGTATTGCTTATTCTAGTCATAGGAAGAGAATTGATAAAAAGGTGTTTGTATCTTGACTGTTCTGTTGTCAAATACACTGAACTGTTCACTGATGTAGCAGAATGTCCATCACTAACTCTTGGGAGTTGTGGTGTCTGTGGTAGCTTGGTTTGTTAGTGGGCAGAAGAAGCTGAACTTGGCTCTTCCATCTGAACTCAAAAGCACCTTAGTTTCACAGAAAGTGTGTTATCTTGGAATCGTTAGCAGATGAATACACAATTGTTAGTCTGAATTTGTTGCCTTTTCTTAAGAGATGTGGTTAAAATTGCTGAGCTTTGTGGCTTAAGTTGACTTAACTCACTGTCCAGGTGCCCTTCTATCCAGTGCTGTCGGCAGGCTCTGGAGGGCAGCTCTTGTGTGGTAGCACCATAGTGCCAGTGCAGAGGTCATTGGGTTCAGCTGCATGGCACTGAAATAATAGTTTAGAAATTATTCTGGCAGCTTTCTGGTATGTGCTGACTGACTGGAGCATGACTGAAAAGCAGGGGTGATCATGCTTGATGGTAGGAAGGAGGAAATCTGCTGGATAAATGGTCCAGTGATTCATGGCTAGAATTACTCTGGAGTCATCACTTCGCAATGGGAAGTTGCCATAGCAACAAAAAATGCTTTCTTTCAACATTTCTAATCAGAAATGTTACCCATCCTCTTAAATAACCACTTGTGGATAATTTTAGAATTTTTCTGAAATTTAGAATACTTGCTTCCCTGAGATGTGTGCTACCTTGGGGTACTGTAGTGTGTGCATGTGTGAAGACACATGAAAGCACCTGTTAATTTGAAATGGAGAATTTGTTTGGGAATTGATGAAATGGGAAAACAGCATTTTCTGTTCCAAGTAATGAAAAAATACAGGTGGCAGTGGAAAGTAGCCAGTTCAGAAAAACACCATTAGGTTCAATAACAGTTTTGAAAATACAGAATTCTGTGCAGTAATAATGTTTATGATGCATCTTAATTAGAATTTATTGCTTAATACTCGGTAAGTCATTGCTTCCTAATTCTTAGTGCTGTTAATATTTTTGTTTGTAATGCTTTTTAAAATTCAATTCATGGATAGGAAGTACCTTGCAGATCACTTATATTTCAGCATAAACATTTTTAAGCATTTAATGTCTGAGATTAAAAAGTGAAACAGTTTGAAAAATGCAGTGTAACAGGTATTATTTGTACATAAATGCTTCCAGTTTGCTGAAGTATTCCATTTTTACTGGAATTAGTTCTAGAGTGTTTTTGGTAACTGAGACTTATAAAATTCACTCTACTGTCTCCCCTTATTTGTTCTATAAGACTGTATAAGGGGTTTTGCTTTTATAATATTAAATTTGCAAAATGGTCATTTAAATGTGTTTAATGAAACCTAAATATTGTTGTCAGTCATCTTTGATATATTACATGCTATATGTATAATATAATTCAATTGGTAATCTATTCTTGAAGCATATATTCTTTCCCAGTCATGCTACTAGAACAAAATTTGAATGAAATTACTATCTTGGATACTCAAAAGGTAGATATTTATGTATGGTAACATTTCCATGCACGCTGAATGTGTACACTACAAGACAATGCAAATTGTTGATGAAATCCTGAAAAGTATTTTCTGGGAATACTTTTCAGAACATGAAGAATATTGATTTCTCTTGTTTTAGCAATATCTCTTTGAAGATGCCACTGATGTTATTTCGTGAAAGAATGAAGCTGCTTTCATACCTATAACACTTAACAAAATTCTAATTAAATCAAGTCAAACTGCCAGAGTACCAGTATTACAACTTGATTTCCATCATGAATCCCATTCCCATCTGATTTTTTTTCCCTATTGCTTATCTTGTGGGCACTTTCTGAGAAGAACATGGGTTTTCCTGTAAGGAAGAAGTGCCAAGGTATATTTTAAGATGTGTGTGCTTCTAGTTTGCAAATTTGAGAGACTTCTACAGCAAATTAAGGGCCTGCAAAATGAATTAAAATATTGCAGCAAGAAGTCCTTGTCAGCTGTTTCTATGTTTTTAGTGTAGATTACTCCTAGATGTTTTATCATTCCTGTAATGAATGTCATAAAATTATTCATATTTTAAAAGTTAACTATTGCCTCCTTTAAACCTGCTTTTCCTCCAAAAAAAAAAAAACCACAAAAAAACCCAAACCAAAACAAAAATGGAATGAAAAAGGCAGCACCACAAGTTCTGACAGGCTTTGGTTAATGATGCATTTTATTCAGCTTGAGAGAGAGCACTGTCAGGTGTAGTCAGGGAAATAACAGCAAACTGGAAACCTGTAGTGGGAACCATTTTTCTGGATTTATGTTATAAACTTCATCCAGAGGTACATTGACAATCTAATAAGGATTATTACAGTAAAAGCAACTTGCTTTGAGTAGGCAGTAAACCACTACAAATTTTAGTGTATGTTTCAGAAGCTGTTAAAGCTACTACAATAGTAAGACTCACTCCTTTGACTTTATATCAAAGCCTGACTGTCCTGGCCAAGCTTAGGACTCTGACAGGAAGGCACAGGATGAATAGGCACTGAAAGGTTCATCTGCTGTAAATAGACATGTTTCTCTGGTCCCTTTGAAGATGAATTTAAATACCTAGGAGACCTGGACTTCTAAGGGGGTGAGAGGTGAGAGAGCAGCTGAGGAACTACATTATTTGAAAATTTCTTTTCAGTTGTCTGGTAACTTCAAATAAATGGGCTAAATAAATGCATGTACGAAGGTGATCTGTTCCCATCTGTATGAGGGCTATGGTACAGAAATGAATGCTGAAGAGATGAGCAGAACAATAGGTGGCAATACGTTCAGAAGATTATGTATACAATAGTTTAATAAAAGCATATTCATTTTCAGTTATTTCTGTGACTAAAATGGCTTTTTAGAAGATTTTTATTTCTAAGTTCACTTGTAATTAAGTACTTTATTTTCTTTTTTAACAGGTGTCAAACAAGAAATCAAATAGCACTCCTCCCCCAGCACAACTATCTAAAATCAAAGTACCAGCACCACAGACTGTAGTGAAGAAGGAAAAGCGTCAGAGTTCTTCAAGGTTTAATGTTAGCAATAACAGGGAGCTTCAAAAACTGCCAGCTTTAAAAGGTATGTCTTTCCAAAGTAGAATTACTCTTGGGGGGAAATTTGGGCATGAGACCGAGAAGCACCTCACCTATCATACTTCTAATATCTGGACAGCATACATAATAAATCAAGTATGCACATATGCAAACTGCACATACTTGCACTGGGTGGTTTTTTCTTTTGTTTTGTCTGCTTGTTGCCTTCTTGGCAATCAGTATAGGCAATGTCTGTGTGACACCATATTCACTCATCTCGCATAAAAGCAGAATATTTGGGCTCTCTTTGCAAAATATTAGGCATCTGTCCTCAGTGCAGTGTGTTCAAACCTTGCTTTATTCGTGCTAAAATTTCTCTTGACATTGTTAGAAGACTTGGTCTATGGCTATGTATGGGTCTGTTTTTCCTGAGCATGGGTCAGGCAGAGTGGTGCCTTCCTAGTGCATATGAATTTTTCCTTTGTTGATTTTAAGGCTTTATCTCTTAGATTTATATCTACTTCCCTCTGTGACAAAAAGATGATGATAATTGATACGTTTTCTCTTACTAACCCTGTTTTTATCATCTTCATTTGCTCTGTAGGCTTATTTAGAGGAAACAAACAAAAAAAATGGCAGTTTTGAAGTGCAATGTGTACTGCTTTACAGTGTTCAAGATTGGCAGTGAAAGCCTAATAGATCGCTGAAATGCTCAGTAGTACTGGTGTAGGCAATGTGAAATTATTGGGGAAATTACTGGATTCTTTCCTCCACTCATCATATATTAGTGTTCCTTGAAAATAAACTCTGCTTCTTAGCCTATCTGAATTACACTGCACTTCATTCAGATCAAATTAGATTGCAAGATTTTTCTCTCCACACAGATACTGTTTTTTACAAAAAGAATCAGAAAAACTGTCCATCATGTTAGTATAGCAGCCTATATACAAGATGCTGTTGAAAATATTTCAAGACTAAACTACTGCTTATTTAGTTAGTTAATTTCAATCTATTTATTAAATTTTTATTAAGAATAGTTAGCACCACAGATTATGAATAATATGTTCTGTCTTTTAAACTGACATAGAAGAATCATGCACAAGCTGTGACAACCAGGGCATGAGTGACATAAGCAAAAGACACTGAATTAAAGTAGTGATTTTTATAAGAAGTTATGCATACAGCCACATTGACGGGCATAACCTTTTGTTCAAAGGTTACAAAACATTTGTAACCTTTGTTTCTTGGTCCTGTTTTAAATACAGTGGTTCTGGTAGTGCGTGGGACTGCAGCTCAGGGATACCAGAACTGAGCATGCAATTAGAAGCAGTGTGGACAGAGAGCTGGAAACAGGGAAAATGAGTGCAGATAGGACAGGGGAGAACTAATCCATCCTACAGTGGTGAAGTTTAGATCTGTTTCTACCTTGGCTGTATTGCAGTTCAAACCAGTAGGCCAGTGAAGTGCAGAAGAATGCTTGCTTGTAGTTGGAGGGAGGAGTAAAAAAAAAAGAAAATTCTTAAAAACTGTCTGAAGTATTTTCTCAGAGTATTCTATCACTTTTTGACACAGTGTACCTATTTGTGAAGAAATGGTAGGAGTATTGTGCATTTGTAATTGCCTCCAGTCTGCAATCATTCCCCCTCCCCCCTCAGGTGAAAGGAATTAAAAGATCTTGAGCTTCTCTCTAGTGAATGCCTGCTGTGTGTAGGTCCCCAGGCTGTCAAGGGCCAAACTTCGTTATGGAGCACTGGTGCAATTGTTGATCTAGTGAGGGGTAGTAATTGCCACCTTTTACCAGTAAAGGTAGTAATAGCTTTATTATCAAGCTGTACCCAATCTCACGGGATCATACCAGATGTCTGCATAATGGCTGTGCTCACTGCATGTGCTTATTCCTGATGTAATTCCAGCCTGCTAGAATACTGTTGGCCAGTCACACTGTTCCTCTAAAAGGTTCAGAGATACTTGACTTGATGTGCATTTAGTGGGTCAAGCAAATCTGGGAAAGTTTTTTTTTGGACATCTTTAAGTGTGTTGTTTAATGTCTCTGTCTGGACAGGAGCTAGATTGGAGTGGCAGGCTGTAATTTAAAGGACTGAAATTATTAAGACAGGTTTGACTTCTATGAAGTGCTGGGAAAGAACATAGTGTTCCTTCAGGTTAGCTGCACTTAACCAGCTTTCAGACTCCTGTTACTCATAACAGGTGGCTGTATTTCTGTGGCTACAGTACCTGGGGAACCTTACTTTTGTCTGCAGCAGAGCAAGAGATGTGTATTTTCTTACAAATGTTGCATTGACTACTGTGTGATGTGATGCGCTTTACACGAGACTGTATTTTAAGCACAAAATATAGAATGGGGTTGTCTTTGCATACTTTAAGGTCCCTATTAGATAGTGAAAGCTTGTAACTGGTAAGATCTAAATGACCTATGGTGTTGGTGAGATAACCACCTTTCTTCTGCACCACGGGTCTGGAGATGAGGTCAGCAGATCACTTGAAATAGTGGGAGGGAAAGGAGGAGCTGAGGGTGGCTTTTCATCAAGATATCTTATCTAAGAAATACTTTTTTGATCTTCAGGCATGCTGTAAACTTTCTCTTGGGTATTACACAAAAGTGCTGATGATAAGCTTCTGGAAAGACCAGCATATTTGCCCTAGTGACTGGTATTAGTGTGGTATGATTTGTGTTCATTGGAGCAACTTATGATTAATGTTATGCACCCTCAGATTATCCAGGAAATGGAGGAGCAGGATAGCTCAGATAATGCACAAAGAGAAGGAAATAGATTATGAATTAAGAGGCTCTAAGAAGAGAGGGTAGAAAAGGTAGAAAAGAGAAGTCTCTGATGTAATTGGTTTGTGCAACATCAAGATCCAAATATTTGCAAAGCTGCAAGCTAGTGAAGCTCCCTGCAGCACAGTGCAGTGCAGCCTGATTTAGCTGAGTAGAACAGGTAGCTTGTCTGCCCACAGATAACCTAGAAGTGTCTCTGGAGAAGTGCCTTCAGAACAATGTCAAACATCTTCAATGGATCTTACCTATTTTCGCCAAAAAAAAGAAAAATTCTGTGCCAACAAAGTTGTGCTGTGTTGATTTCTCCTTATCCAGTTCCCTTTGTTAGCTAACATTGGTAGTACAGGTACATACATTACAGAAAATTGATTTTTGCTTTAAATTCCTTATTGGGAAGAAATTACTTATTGGACTTAAAGATGTGTTTTGTTTTTTCGTATTGTGGTTTGAAAGCTTGTAGATTAATGCTTTGTTTATATCAAATATAAATGAAAAAGAGTGGTTTAGCCTTCAGAAACTTACCAGTTTCTTCATTTTTGGTTTCATAAGAAAGTTCGTAATTAAGGATATGTTAAAATTAGTATATGAATATTATTAAATATGACAATTTTATAAATTGTTAAAATTGTTTAAAACTTTAAAATATGGTCTTCATGAAACAAACAGCGTAAGTGTTCAGTATTATCATGTAAATATATTTTTAAAGTAGCATATCCAAGCTTGTGCATACCTGGGAATGACACAGTGAAGAAGTTTGTGTTCTTTGCAGATGCTCATTTCAGCTTTATGCAAGCAACTTGAATTCATTGTTACATGAGTGCTAATTTTTTCATGGTAAATGAGATTTTTAACTGTGCAAAGAGGTGAATGTACTTGAATTTGTACGTTATTTTGCATAAATGTGCTGATTTTAGTAAACGGTAAAATAGAAATGACTGTACAAGTGGTGAGATTTTTAATGATATGGTCTGAATCTTTGCAATATGTAAGAAAATGTCACAATGAGAGTTTTGAAATACAATGTTAAAACACCCTAACTAGGATAAAATATTTTATGCACTGTCAAATACAGTTGTGTCACAAATCTAACTTTAACCTTCAAGTAATACTCATTAAAGGAAATGTTCACTGTCAGTTCTAGAATAACAAATTTGAAATAAGTCAGTACTACTTAATATTCTGAAATGTTGCAAACTTTCCCAATGAACATATGTTAGTCATGCATATGTAAATTAAAGCACGATTCAAAAATACACTTTTTTGTAGCTTTTTCGTATATACTTTTTTAAACCTGGGTAAAATCCTTTTACAGCCATATAAAGGCCTCTTGGAATGCAGTGTTGGGTTGCAGTTTATGCGTTTGGGATTTGGTTTTTTTGTTGGCTTTATTTAGGGTTTGGGGGTTTCCTTCAGATAAAAGTAAACATTGTTAGATATGGTAGAGATTGGACATCAGTTTTATTTTCAAATACAGTTCTGAATTTATTTTAAAAGTTACCCCCTCCTCTTGGAGTTGGACTTTTGAT
Organism: Phainopepla nitens; assembly: GCA_013400175.1. Taxonomy (NCBI): domain Eukaryota; kingdom Metazoa; phylum Chordata; class Aves; order Passeriformes; family Bombycillidae; genus Phainopepla; species Phainopepla nitens. Next base: position 120,990 of record VXBQ01008821.1, on the reverse strand, counting down.
CTCAAAGATGTAGATACAATTCTTATAAAGGTTTTTATGAAGGTAGGAAGAAAAAGGCTACATTGACAGCTGAGGACATATGTACTGACTTTACTGACTTCTAGTGCTGAGAAGTGTAGAATTGGTTTTTTAATGTAGAATATCTGCATATGATAGGATTAAACAGATTCTGGTATTTCGTTGTTGAAGATCTTGCCACACATTTTGATCAGTCCTGGTTTTGATCTTCTGGTGATATTAGTTTCTGCTTTAGCATGGTGTCAACATTGGAAGTATTATTAGTCATATCTGTTTGAAAAGCCTGAAAACAACCAAAAAACCTCCCCAGAAAAGTGGGGGGTGGAAAAGAAAAGAACATGACAGGTCATTTTTCTGAACACATTGCATGCAGAGAGCATTGTTCTTGTTTTTTTTTTTTTTCAAGCAGAGACTTCAGAGCTCTGCCAAATTCTGACTCTGTTCTGTGTAAAAGAACATCAGGATGGTGTCTCAACTTGTCTGCCTGTGATACAGGACTCTGATAGGGAGGCAAGCATTATTAAAGCTTTCCTAATGTTTTTAAGTTGTAAATGGCTGTCTAGGAGATAGCTCTGTTTTCATCATCTGTAAAATAGTAAAGTCTGATGAATCAAAATCACAGAAGAGGTGATTCTAGTTTGAGTCTGATACCTAAAAAAACAGTTGTACCAAATTTTGATTGATAAAACTGTTTAAACCATGAGAAAGGAGAAGAAAGTGAGAATTGCTCAAGAGGTCAGAAATGTAAAATTATTGTGTGTTTTTCTCAACTGCAGAGTACAGATAAGTAAGCAAAACAGATACCAGGAAAATGAGAAAGCAAGTCAAGTTTTGTTTTCGGTACTACAGAGAAATTCAACCATGTATGTTGATAATTTCTACAAACTCATGTTGGAATACATTTAAACTTAAGCAGAGTGTGTTACCTGTTCATTTAAAACTAGCATCTATTTTCATAATACAAAAGACATTGACTGGATGTGTGCAATATAATTGAATTTCTGAGAATCATGCCGCTAATGGATTGCTTTGGGGCTTTGAGGAGCATTTTTCATATAAGCTGCTGAAATTGGAGATCTCAATCATTGCAGAAACCTACTCCTGCCACTTATAATTTATGCAGAGAACAAATATGCAGTACTTTGGCCTTTCCAGTTTAACTGTACTTCTTATGTGCATGCATGGCAATTAAGGAATTGTGTCCGGCTGCAAGGTGGTAGCATTCCTGTTTAGCTAAAAGTATTTTATGCAAAGTAAGATGGTAGATTAAACAAGGTAATGCTGCTATAAAATATAATTTGCCCTAATACATAATTCATTTAAAAGGCAACACCGTGAGGCAAAACAAATTAATTTTCCTGTAAAGTATCAATGAATGCAGTTCTGTGACACAGATCATTCTGCTCTCCCTTGAATGTGACCTATAGTGGAGTAATTCAGTATGCTAAATGCTGCCCTTCTGGACCTGACTGTGTTCGTGCTTTTATAGGTTTTTTTGGCAGCCCAATGTTGTATTTAATTTATTGAAACAAAAAGTCCGTAATGGAAAATACTGCAGAAGCTTATTGTTTACTATATCAGTATGGTTGTGTCAGTGAATATGAATCAATATGAATTACATGAAGGAACTGTGGAAGCTTTGTCCTGTTACTTTAGCAACCTTGTCCTTGAACTTCGATCTTAATAGCATTATCAGTATTGAGTAAACAAACTTTTCTGTACTGGTTTTTCTTTTAAATGTTTAAAATAATAATTAAAATGTGTGTGGTAAGCATATACATTTCTTAAACCAAAAACTGACTATTGTTTGGTGTTCATACAGGAACATATGATCTATCAGTGGTTATAACGTAATTAATATTAAAATATTTAGAAATTATCCAGTCTTAATTGCTATGCAGCATTTCAAAGATTAAGAAACATGATAGCTAGTGAATGAAGAACTACCAAAAAAAAAAGTTCTAGAGGAAAAATAATTTGCTTGAGTGTGTGAATTCTTTTCCTTCAGCTAGTTTTACATGAAATCATAGGCTTGGATTAATAAGCCATTTTTCAACTGCCCTATCAAACACCTACTCATTAGTCAGCAGCTGAAAGTGTTAGAAGAATCCACTACATCTGTCACTAGCAGCATTTCCTACCAAACTTGTTTCCACTGAAGTTTGGATTGAATCCACAAAAATAGGATTTAAAATGTGGTGTTGTGTTATTTTCTAGATTCTAACTGGTCTCTGAATTCAATTTAGATCTCTCTTAAAATGCCTTTTATTATGCCCTCATCCACAAAAGGAACATTTTGTTGCATTGCATAGATCCTCATTATAATCAGACCTACACATTTTTGCTGCTGCACTGAACTTCTTTCTTCTTAAGACCTCCACAGATCAACCATTGAATTTATACACGTAAATATCAATCAGTGGTTGTTGGATAACTAGCCTGGTCTCAAATTCTACTGTTAAATGTAATTTTTTACACTTTGTTTCTTAAAAGTGAGACCTATGTAATAAGGCCACAGACAGCAGTGAGTTTGGCGTTATTTTGGTGGATTTTGCACGGGGCTTGATTAAAATAGTGTGCCAGTATTTGAAATGAGCTTTTGCAGTCTGCCCTAGGAATTACATTTTTGTACCAATGCTATTTTTAAAACTTATTTTTTTTAAGGTAATGATTTTGTGTTGTACAGCTTTCTCAGCTCAAACAATATCTACTGGTTTTTCTCCCTACCCTCACTCAAAAAACTTCTTGAGTATACAAGATTGATTGGAGGAAAACTTGGCACTGTTGAACCTGTGTGCTACAGTGACCATGCAAATATTAGGAAATCCAGATAGAGACAGGAAATCCAGTCACAAACAGATGTTTACCAATTCCTCTTTTAATCAAATTTTGCTGTACTAGAAGGAGAGAATATTATAAATTTTTCCATGAGGAATTATCTTTTGCCATGCTTCAGTCTCGGGAATTTTTTTAAGAAAGCTGCATGATAGTTCATATCCCTTTCATTTATCCAGGTAAGGATATTTTTCTTATCTCTGTGTTTCTTTTGATAGCTAGGTATTAACATGGTGTTTACTGCCTCTGTTTCCTTGAAGAATTTCCTCTTGGCTGTCCTTTGGAATTGAGTCAGAACCTAGCAGGAGAAGCCCATATCCTTCCTATTGCTACAGGTTCTTCTCCAGAATGTGTAGTATCCAGTACCTTTCCTTCTCTAAAACAAAGTTATTGTCTTGGAGTTACTCATTGTTCAGGGTTGTGATGAGACCCAGATTTTCTTATAGCCTGACATCATTTATGAGAACAGTAAATTTTGTGTACGCTATAATTGGAGGGGGGGAAAAGTAAACTACATTGCTCCTACCAGAAAAAGCAAGTCATGTTTATTCCTGCCCCTTTTTGGGTGTCTGTCTGGTGGGCCAGATAATGGAATCGACATGGCTCAAACTCACCCTTTTCTCATTTTAGCTGTGCTGTTTCCTAATCTGGTTCAGCCAAGCAGCTGCACAAACCCTTGTACAGCAGTTTCAGACAGCTGGGCACCTGTGCCTGGGAAGAGAGGAGATTGCAGCAGTAGCTCCTATAGGTTTAGCTCAGCTTAGACTGCCATGGAACACAGTCTAAGTTAGAAGAAAACTAACCTGACAATAAACTGGCTTTCTATTGGCTATGGGGACTACACCAACTCAGCTGTGGGTCTGATGACCACTGAAGCAGATAAGAGCAAAATATTTTCAAATGTAAAGCAGAGAGGAGTGCAGGAAGGGGCCAGAAGCAGCCTGCAACAAGGCTGACTTAGGTTGATGAGGAATAGCAATTTCAGCAATTGTGGAATTATGCCTTTAGTAACCTTAGAGCTCAGACGAAATATCCTCCCTTCCTCTCTCAATCAATAAATGAAAACTTATATAGTCTGAGAGGTAACCAATCCAAGTGTCTTCATGTAAATAGAAGTTTGTGCAATTTAATTATCCTATGTTGTTGATTCTGCCACTATCAGTTAGAATAGTAGATGGTATAGAATGGAAATGAAGGCAACCTTTGGGCAGGTGAATTTGCTGTGTGTGTTGTGGGGGGGTGAGAAGCAGGGTGAGTGGTTGTTTTTAAAATCAATAACCCAAAGGGAGTATTTGTTTTTGAAAACGTGGTACATAGCCTCCAAGTGTAAAGAGTATTCATCAGCTATAATGATGGATCCTAACTAAATGATCTTTAAAGTCCCTTCCAACCAAAACCATTCTATAATTCTAAATAGTTAAATGGTTTTATATCCTGAGAATTTGATAGGATTTTTCCTTCATTCCCAACCTTGGAAAGTTCGAAGTGATGAGCTGGGTTCAGAGGAAACCTGTAATAGCTACAGTTTCACTATACTGTCAATATGGTTTTTGTTCATTTAATTCTAAAAATGGATAGCTGAACTTAATACTGTTTTTCATTTTCTTGCAACAGAAATGTCTTAATAAATTTGTTAAAGTAAGCTCTTCTTCCTCCCATTGATATTCATTAGCTCTGCACCACTTGCACTAATATTCTTTCCCTTCCATTAGGAAGTCAATTCCTAACTCAATTTTCTTTGCAATCTTTTTCCCAAATGAAGTTGCTCAAAATAATTCAACTTAAGTAAATATTTTCCTTTGGTAGCAAATCAAGTATTTTAAGACTGAAACAAAGGGAAGGTATACAAACCTCCTGAGCAGAATGTACTCTCAGTCTATATAATGGTGAGAAGAGTGCAGATGTTGTTAACCAGCAAAAGGTCTCAAGAAGACCAAAGTACTTCAGCTCCATTAGTGCCTGTCAAAATTACACCAAAAATACACTGGTTTATGGGTGTTTTAACCAGTTTGTTCATGTTTTTTTAAGTACTGGACTCAGACCTAACAGAGTCCAGCAAAAAAGAAGAAATTAGAATGTTTCTGCAAAAGAAAACTTACTGAATGTGACTGAGTGTTCTGCCAGTAGGACTGCTAGCTCTGTGAATGTCACATTTACTCTCTCTAAGGATGAATTTTCTAGGAGGCTTGACTCTTAAACCATTACCTAAAACTGGCTAATGAACCTCCAACTATGAAAGTCATGCTTCTGTATAAATTAGGAAATGGCACTGTAACTAATGTTCCCTTTTTGCTCTGTTGTTAAATTGTCCGTGGCCACAGGGACAGCCTTCCTGGCCATTTAATCTTTGCAAGAAGTTTCAGAGAGACAGAAGCAGCAGCTGACCATTAAAACAAACACATGAGTAGAGAGGAGTAATAGAACAGCTGTTCTTAAATATATGGTTACCAGATAAACTGGAATTTAAAACCTAATTTTTGCCACTTCATACTGTGGTTTATTACTATAAAATAATCTAATTCTGCTTTAAGATCAGGGAAAGAAACAGAATTTGCTACAAGATCTGCATGTGAAAATACTTCCAAAAATTACCCATGTTGTTTAGTTTTTTCCTTCATCCATCAAAATCTTGTAGAAAACCTTGTTAGAGGTCAATCTTGGTTTTATTTTTCAGTCTAGTTTTTTTAAAGGCATATCTCTATGGTAGTGTTTTGTTTTACGAGGCTAAAACTCACATTGAACTTGGTGATTTTAAAGGTCTGTTCCAACCTTGATGATTCTATGATTCAAAGCTATACTCAAGGGATATGTAGATAAAAAACATGAAGTTTTTGAGGATACACCTTCCCTGGTTTTGCCTACATTGTAAGGACAAAGGATTTGAATCTCTGTAGTCTTAGAGAAAAGGTCTAAAAAGTTTATGTGGTTCGTTTTGATATGGTCAAAAGCAGTATCAACTGCACTTATTTCACACATTATGTTTGGTAATTTTTGAATTACTAGAAACTTTGCAGTCTTTTATTTTTTTTCAGTATGCTTATTGTGAGAGGATCTAACCTAATCTTCTTTGAGGTAGGATGCATTTACTGTTTGTAGTGAATGTAGAAAAATTAAGTCCTTTCCTGGATATTCTCAGTCAGGTCCCTTCTATTTAAAAACAAACCAGCCAACAAACATCCCACACACCACATCAAACAGAGGAGCTTTATTTTTTTTAATAAGTACTATTTAAAGATTTGTTGTCTTTGGGCTTTCTCATCAGGTTACGTCCAGGATGTACTATTTCAAAATGGGCCTTGTCAACAATCATTGAATCCAATTGATTTCTTTGTGTGTCTTATGGATGATATTCTTCTTTTTTATATCCCAGTTAGTCTTTTCCCTTCACCTGTTGAATAATATTCAGTACAGCTCTAACTCACCTTTGATAGTGTATTATTGTAGTGTGATGTAATTTTTCTAACCAGGTACACATATGCCCTATAATTTGTTTTTATTTCAAATTTTCATCAGCAAATTACCTAATAGAGAAGTGCCTTCTGATGTGCACCCCGTTTTTTGGTTTTTTTTCTTTTTTGAGCAGATATAAGTTAAGACAGTGTCACATATTAAGTAATCTACATACTCATTTGCACTAATGTGTGACATGTATTATTTGGGGAGAAGGACACCTTTGGAGACGGCACAAGTAACAGTGCCAGTTTCTCTAAACATCACTCCCAGCAGACAAAATGGTTCTTCAAATAGCTCATTGTAAAAATAAATGTGCAAGTCTCATACGACAAAAAAAAAGGCTACTCACAGTTTTGTTGTAAATACCTTAAATAATTGAACTAACAAGTTCAGAAATTCTTATGCTGTGCTTTTTTTATTGTACTTCTGAGATTATGCAGAAAAACTGCTTCCATATGCCTATATATTGCTTCTTAGTCCTTTATTTTTCAGTAATAGTTTAAAAAGTTACTTATAATTACTGATCTTTTTAGAAAGAAAAAACAGTATCTTGCAATATCCAAATTTAGGAACATTAACATAAACTGAAGGCAGATTAATTTCTAGGTTGATAGAAGTATCCAGGTCCATTTCTAGCTTAAAAGAAATATTCAGCATGAAACATGAGATTCTTTCATCTGCTGCTTTTCATATATATGTAGTCTTATTTGTAATGTACATACTAATAACCAGTGGTAAAACAGTTCATGGAATGCTAATGAGGTTTTGTATTTCTAAATCACCAATAATAATCCAAGGACCTGTATCTCACTGTGAACTACCTTTTGTTATAACCCTTGAAAGCTGAAGTTGTAGATGTTGCCCTCAATGCTGTGTTTTTCCACGGTTAAATTGAACATTGGTTTGATAATCCTGGGAAACCGTACCGAAGGAAAGGCTAAGGAAAGAGGAGAAATAAAACTGCATGCGCTCTTTCTAGCAGGTGCTACTGAACATTATCGAGGGGGCGGGGGTACAACAGCAGCAATGAGATCACCCTGGTAATAATAAAAAACCCAAACGCAAGGCAGCACCCCGTCATCTCCGCAGCCGCTCCGCCCCTGCCGCCGGGGGAGCCCCGCACCGCCGCTCATTCGCGGCCTCCTCCGTGTCATTTCAAGTTGCTGCCGGCGGCCAATGGGGCTCCTCCTGCCCGCTGACATCACTCCCCAGCCAGTTCCCTCCAGCTGCAGAGCGCTTCAGTTTCTGTCTTTTTTTAAACTAAAATGGAGGCTGGTTTCTTGCCTTAAGGAATACAGTGCCGTGCCTGCTGGAGCCTAGATGTTGACATGTAACAGAGCTGGCAGCAGGATGGTGGTTGACGCAGCCAATTCCAATGGGCCGTTCCAGCCCGTGGCCCTTTTGCATATTAGAGGTGAGTTATTGTGCGTGAGACTGAATCGCGACCCTCTGACGAGCGAATAAATGGCTATTGTGGAGCTCGGAGAAGGGGAGCAGGAAGTCCTTTGTAGCTCAGTCCCTCGGTTTGTTGCAGCCGCCGTAAAACCGGCGGAGAGCGAAACCCATTTTCTATCAAATGTGTTTGGGAAAGATTTAAGAATTCGTGGAGGCATTGCATACATAGTTAAAAGCAGGTTTTACAGCTTTCTGCCGTAACTCTCCCATCCCCCTTCCAAGCTGTGCTGATGTCAAAGGATGTGAAGTCACTACCCCAGAAAGGTACTGAGGGGGGGAGGGAAGAGCCAAGTTATCCCTATATCGTTTCTAAAGAATAAGGGCAAACCTTTGTTGTGCTTCAAAGCGTCTTTTTGTTTGAATTGTTCAGATAGAGCTCCCTTAAAGTGTACTGCAGCTTGTAAAAGAATTGGAAGTGTTAGAGAGGAAGAAGGGGGAGAGATGTGACACTTACTATGAAAATATCCTTTATGTATTTAGAAGGCATTTCCTAGAAGAGATGTGGTTTGGCTTTAACAAGCAAGCTCTTATGTGTCTACCGTGTTGTGCAATTCTGAATGTTTAGTTCTTCACTAAATATGTTCTTTTGGGTTTACAGAATTAGTGCATTGCAAATAACATTTTATATAATTTGAAAATACATGTTGGTATGACACTTCTGTACAATATTGAGTGTGTATCTCTTGTTCTGTATTTTTTTACTTAGTAAAATTTTGCATTGTGTTGGAGGGGTTGGTGTATTTTTTTAGCTAGCTCTTAAGCAACCAGGGCTTTTTTTTAATATCTGCATTATAGTGGTTCTGATTTAGAACTTTATGAAGGCAGGACATGTATTACCTGGGATGAGCACACCTTGAACAATGGTATTTACATGCAAGAAACATAGTTGATGCCGTTCTTGATTACCTTTGCTTCTCTGGCTTGCACTGGCATAGGCTAGATGTTAGTACTGGAAAGAATTTTTTCTTTATTAATACTCCATACCCTGAAAACATTCTGCTTTGGAAGTTTATAAACCCGAGCTGTTCAGAAGTCTTTTATTTTAAGTAGGAGCATGGGTGTTCTGCTATTTAAAAATCATGATTTCTTTTTACCTTTTAAAAGAGCCATAACCTTCTCTGTCTGAAGTGGCAGTGGATGAATTCTAGAAAACTAATTTTGATCTGTAACTATGGAGGAAATGAAGTAAAATTCCTTTGATTTTAAATAGGGACTATGCTTCTTGTCAGGGGAATATAAATGGAACTGCCTGACCTGTGGACAAGCCTTTGCTTTTCACTCTGTACAAATCATCTTAATTTTCAGTTAGATGCTGCCTTTGGAAGGGGAAAAGCACTATCTTTTAAAGGTGCAAGTTAGGAAAGCAGACCAAGGTTGGAATCAGAATGATGAAATATTGCAATGATTGTCCTTAATCCTTTGTCTCAATATGATAACAAGGTTCTTGTCATTGAACTTCTTATCCTGCCTTTGCTCCAATGTAATACATAATTGTGGAAACAATGGATTTTGAGAAACTGGTCTGAAATTTACTTTCCCAAGACCTAAATTTTTGGTGCATTGAATAATACATTAGTAAAGAAGAGGTTAAAGGGTTTTGTGGTTTAGGGCTTTTTTTGGGTGATACGGTTTTTTTCTGTTTGGTTGGTTACAGTTTTTCAGTGGATTATGAGAGTAGACTTTCTTGTAAGAAATTAAATAAAAACTGGGAGATTGTTTGGTTTTCATTTTTCAAGTGGCAGGAAATAAAATGGGTTTCTGGTATCATAGCCCAGAGGAGTTTCTTGATACTGGGAAAACAAAGCATCTCTTCCATACATCCATGTTAGCAGAAGTTCCTTTGGGTTTTGTATGTGTACTTCATGTCACCAGCTGCGCTGATGCTTCCAAAATGAAGCCTGTCAGAGCAGTACATACAAAATAATTGGCAGTAAAAATTAGCTGGTAATTCTGAAGGCTAATGACGCATTATTAGTGTTTGTCCCAATGCATGCTGCTTTTGCAGTTGTCCTTTTGCATCATCTGTTGTAACGCAGATGTAGATTTCTAGTAGAAGTGTTCCTCGTGGCAACTGTAAGAGCTAAAACTTCAAGGTCAAGGACAGAAGGTAGGGGCATAAGCCCCTTAGGTGTTTCTCATAAGATAGAGTTTGTTGACATAGAAAAAATATTTCTTAAGCACCAGTTCCATAACATTTTAAAATTTTTGATATGGGGTAGCTACCATATTTGAACTCAGTCTTCTAAAAAATATGTGAAGCTTTGTGGACTTCACTGTTAGTACTTTTTTGAAAATAAAAATTGCAATCTTACTTTTCAAGTTAGTTCCAAATCACTTTTGGTACCTGGATCATATGAAGTATGTCATGTTTGCAGAATAAAGAGGAAATTTTTAGCAAGCGACAATGTCACGCCAGATCAGAACCTTTCTCCTGTGCATCCGGAAGTGTAGGGAGCTTTGCTGTCTGGGTTGCTTACAGCTTTACTTAAACAACACAATTGGAAAAACAGATGCAAGTGGTTTTTAAAAATTATGTTAAAGTCCTGTGAATAGGAAATAAGAATGTCAGAATTTTATTGACTGCCATTGCTGGCACTGGTATCTCCAGGATCACCAAAAGAAGGAGCAGTAGGTACTTGTAGGACAGGATATGTCACGACCACAGATACCCCATCCTCCAGCAGCTCATTTGACTGCCAGTACTCAGGTTCATCTTGGGTATGGTGCAGCCATGGCATCCTGACTCAGACTGCTGTGGAAAGAGCTGTGAGTCTTGCTGGGCTTCCCCTTTGATTCAGGAGCTGTCTTTAGGCTCAAGCCTGTGGCCTTGGATGTTGCCTCAGCTGGGTTGCAGCTGTGTGGTTGTCCTGTCATGTGCCTCACTGATCTGCATCCCGGTGTGTTGACTACCCAGCTTGGTGTCTCTCTTCACTGCGCGCTTGTTCAGCACCACGGGACTGTCGGCTGACCCTGCTCAGTGTCTGTACAGCTGCTCTCCTTTCTTCATTCAGGTACTGCGAGACTGTGCCCTTTGTCACAACTGTAGACTGTTGGCAGCTGTTCAAGAGCAGTGTGTAGAAATCAGAAATGCAGGTGACTTTTGACCCACTGTTGGAAAATAACAAGCACCAAAAGAGCCTGATCCGCGCTAAATGCAAGTGGTGTGGCACCATTGCTGTACATTATCTACTTGTGCTGAAAACACTGGCTTAGTGAGAGTGATTGGCCTGCTGGGGTGGTGAGTCTCTGGTCAGCAGCACGCTCTCCTGGCATCCTGGAGTTGTGCTGCTGCTGCTGCATTGGTCTTTCTACAGTATGAAGGTAGCTGAACATTATGGCCTTGAGTTGACTGTCACCAATTGTCATCATGAACTGAAAACTTAGTTGTATTAGAATAATATAAAGCTTCTGGGAAAATTACCATTTCAGTTTAAGAGGCTGTTACAGCCATGGAATAACTACTGTGGTTTGTGATCTTGGATAGAGACTTGGCCTTGTGAAACAAAAGTAGCTGAAGGAATTCATTGTGGGATATCTGCATGGAGAGCTCCTTTAGGATCTTGGTGCATCAACAGGCCACTTGCAGTCAAGATGACATTAAGACAGCACAGAGGGTTGTTAGGTGTTATGAATTTAGCATTTTTACAGCAAGGAGGGAAGCAGATCTGGATAGTGTTTTCAGGATGCATCCCTCCTTATGGAGCCCTACTGGCAGCTAAAGGCCCAGGGTGATGGAAGTGCATTCAAGGCCCTGACAGGATGAACCACATAAACAAGGTGAGGCTTGAGGAAACATTTTGATTTCCATCTCAGCACTTCAAGCAGAGAAAGTAGCTGTAAAAGCTGCATGAATTAGGACAAACAGTAAACGTTTTTCACTAAACTTCAGAGTAACCAGTTCATATTTACTGTTGAGTGTTCAAAACCATAACTGTAGTACAGAGTGTAGTAACAGGTAGAAAATAATAGTAAGTCATTCTGTAGGCAGAATATGAATACTCAGAGGGGAGCAGATGTTTTTCATCAGGAATACAGTTCAGTGTTGATAAGAAAAATTCCTTAATATTTTTTTGTCAGAGCATAGAAGTAGCCCAGATGCCAGTGTTTTCATGAACTCAAAACACATATTTTGAACAAAATACATACAAAACTCTGTTCTGATCTGCAGTGGCAGATTTAGCAGAATGTAAAGGTTACTTCAGTGGTTTGGTTGCTGCCTGGCTGGAACTGGTAATGTCTGTTCATGCTTTTCAAAAATGATTTTCAAGATGTTTTGCAAGACATACTGAAAATTGTGTGGGAAGAAGGGTGAGAACACCCTGATACTATGTTAACTCAAACTGATGCTTCCTGTAGGCCATACGATATTTCAGATATCTCATTGTCCATACTTCTCCTTTGCCTTCCAAAGCAGCAGATGTTTTTTGACTGATCTGACTGGTCATTGTTTAAGTTACTTTAGGTTTTGTGGAAGATGCTTTGACTTTTTTTCAAAGATGATGTGATGTTAACTTTTTCCATTTTTTCTATGTGATGCTAGTTCATCTTGAGTGAAGGATCATGGAAGGTAGTTCAGATTCCACCTTTACGTAGTGTTCTTCAAGGCAAGAAATGTCAGTGGTAGTGTTGCTGTGATGTCAATATCTGAGTATATAGATAGAAATTTGCATGTTCCTCAAAGGTGGTGAAAGATCATTGTTTAGTTGGGCAATTTATATCTTAAAGGAGAAAAGCTTGACACTTTCATTTTAGAAAGAATCCATCATGTGTTTGTCTTGAAAAATAATTGACCTGAAAATACTTCTGTCTAACCACAGCTGGTAAAAACTGTTGCTAGACTGTTGATTTGCAGGAATTGTGTCTGACGTAAAAGAATAAAAAATTATCCATTTTGTAATTAAATGGGAAGCAGAGCCCAAAGCTCTCACTTCAGAAGTATTGCAGACCAAACTCAGCACTCAGAACAGTAACCATTTACCTCATGATGTACAAAGGAGGCTGAAAGAACTGGATTTGATTGGCCTAAAGGAAGGAAGGCTACGGGGAGATTTGATCCTCGACTGACTGACGGCAGGGTGTAGAGCGCAGAGCCATGCTCTTCTCAGAGATCCACAGTGAGTGACTGAGAAGTAACCACTATGACTTGGCAAACACTGGAGATTGCAGTTGTACACAGGACAAAAGCATTTTCACCATGAAAGTGGTTAAAAGCTGGAACAAGATTCCAGAAGGGGCTGTGAAATCTCTGTAATTGGTGATACTTCGACTGGAGAGCAGCTGAGTTTATGTAGTGGAGGATTAGACTAGCAGAAATTACTGTCCCTTCTGGTGACAATTATTCTGTGATTCTGTCATTCTTTGGTGCTTGTGGGACCAAAAAATGACTGACCTTCCTGTAACGTAAAAATATTACAACATGAATTTAAATGTAGGTTGTTTTTTTTCAAGTTCAAAGAGCAGTATTCTTGCAGTAAACTCTGTTTATGCCCCTTCTTTTCTTTTTAGTTACTAAGGCACACTTTTTAATACTTGGTGCTAGCATGCCTATTAATGGTACTTTTACTTCTATTAACTCACAATTTTTGGTGTTAAAGGTGTTTTAAATTATTCTTATCATGTTTTAGCAAAGTGTTAAAGATGGGTGACTGGAACTGCATGCAGTATTAAAAACACTGGCATGCTAAAAGGATGTTTTATTCATTTCTATATCTTCAGTTAGGAGCTCAGCAGCAGTCCATACCTTCTGAATAAGATAGATTTAATAAATGTACACAGGCAGCTATTTCACCCACATTTCTTTACGTTTATCAGCTTTTGGAAAGATCTAATAGATTGAATTAATTTGCTCAGTACTGTGAGATTTTTCTCTAGCCTTTTTTGACAAGTTTGAATTGACAATGAGTATAGCTTTTAACAGACTGTGACCTTGCTATTCCTCTTCTGTGGTGTTTATGAAAATGTTGAACAGTGTCATTTCTAACACATCCTTGCCACATGTTTGTAGTAATCTTCCTGCATTATAACACCATTATGTTAAAAATATAAAAATCCCAGGATAATTGTCCCTTACTTTCCAAGAACTTGATACATTTCAAGCATAATTTCCTTTACATGTGCTGAGTTTGCCTTTTTAGGGTATTAGTATTTTATTATACTCTGAAACTAGCCTATTCTGATTATAAAAGCATACCTGAAAATCTCAGTCACCTTTCATGAATCTGTTTTTTTCCTCTTAGTGTATTCTGCAACAGAAAATTAATCTGGTTTATTCCTTCTGTATTTTCTGTGTAATCTTCACCTTCGCATGCATCTTGCACCTTCCACATAGGTAGGTATTGTAAGGATGGTGAACTTACTTGGTCTGAGCATGTATATTTATTTAAATCTCAATTTTCTTTAATTCTTTAGCACATTTCAATTCAGTAAACATTTAAGGTACAGTCGCTCTTTGTTGTGAAAAGTGAGCAGTCTTCCTGGGAGGAAAGATACATAGAGGATACATCCTAATTTTCTTCTGAGATGCTTCCATAGTAGTGATGAACTGTGTTCATTCTCTGAATGAATTTTAATTTTAAAATGGAGGGCTTGTTTATACCTTTTTGGAAATATTTCCATGCAAAAGATCTTCAAAAGGTTTTTTAGCCCTGCCAATCCAATAAATGGGATTTCCCATGGTCAACGCATGCCTGCTATCCTGCTTGTGGGTCATAGTTGTTGTTGGGTTTTGGTCTAATGGACAAACCTCATCTGAGATTTAAAGGAGATGGAAAATGCTTGTTCTTTCATTTTCTCCCCCATTAGTCAATTATAATTTGGTAACCTGAAGGGATGAGAGCAGGTATCAACCTTGTGTTTGTGCTGTTATGTTTCTGCTAAGCCACCTGGACTCCATTGGTACATGGCCTGACTCCTGGAGCTCATAGTCATCCATATTATGAAAGGTTTCCAATTTCTCCTAGAAAATTCTGAGCCACTGCTGCTCTTTAACATTGCTTAATGGCTTGTACACTTAACTGTTAGCTTTGAAACCCATCCACTGTTCTTTTCTAAAAGCATTGCCTCAAAAAGGAGAAGCAAGGCTACCTTCCTCAAGGACAAGCAGCACTTCTTTTCTTAATGAATCTAGGCCTCTTGTATATATCAAATAATGAAAATTTTCATCTGTTAGTATTAGATAATCACCTGAATTATCAAAGGACTGATACTGGTACAAATGGCTGTTATTGTATTACTTATTGTACTGTCTTGCTCGATCTTTTGGAAAGACATTTAGAACATTGCCAGACATAGGCTAATGGTTTTTTAATGTATCTACCAAAGAAACTCATGGGGAGTGTTTTCAATATTTGACCAAAAGCAGATTTAAAGGAGGTTGCTTAGGTATTATTTCTGCTGCCTTTAACGTGGTGACATGCTTACTAACTCTCCACTTACCATGCATCACTTTCTATCAGAGAATGTATTTTACCTTGCTACTGCTTTTGCTCTTTGTTCTCTGTCACTCTTCCCTTCCTGACTTTGTTGGGTTGTTTTTAGCTTCGTACAGATGCCTTGCCAATATAAAGAGTGTAGGTACAGGTTCTTCTGCTGGAAACAATGAGGATGTTAAGTGTTCACGCTGCATGTAAAATATCTGAGGGCATGACTGTAAAATGTCTCTAGAGGGGACTTTTTGTTGAGCTAAAAATACCATGAAATTATAGGAAGGTAGTCAGCTGGAATTTTTGCATTACTTCTACTGACTCATGGAGTAACATGCATGCCCTTTCAAGGAAGCAAAAATGGATGCCCTCAAATTTTTATTCATACTGACTTGTGATGGTTGCTGTGAAATATATTTTAAGGTAAAAATTAAGTGTCATCTGTTGCTGTGGAAAATTATTATTTTCATTTCTGTTTGAAGCTTCTGGTAATTAATAGAGACTTCTGTAAAATCAGCTAATTAATTCCATGTGCTATCAAATAGGTAGCTACTGAAGCTGCACTGTAAACCACACAGATTAAATGAGCACCAGCAATATTTAATAGGTACAGGGTTATTTGCATCATATGCAGACAAGATGCTCATCTGGGGGAGGTGGCTTTGGTGCTCTGACCTTTCTGCCAGAGGTGGACAGCTCGTACAGGTGAAAGCAGAGCCTCAGCAGCCTCACAGATCCCGTGCCTGCCCTCTGTGTGCACTGTCCTGTCTCAGGTGCTAAAGCTGAGGTAGATGGCACATGGTGTGCCTGGTGCTGTAAAGCCACATCCACACATCCTTTGATCAATTCCACACATATTAATGTGCATACAAATCATGTGGTACCATTTCTGCTATAACTTGCCAATTAAGTTTCCTTTTATAAAAGTATAGTTAAACTTAGAGGTGTGATCTGACTCTGCATTGTTATCAGTAGTGGAAGTGACAGTTTTGTGTCAATTTCCACAATAGCTCTTGTTACCGATAGAGGTCTGAATTTTATGAAGAAAATATTTTCTTTGTAAGTTTCACAAAGAAAAAATTTTACATGAAATGTAAAATTTAAAAACTAATTTAAAAACTGTTCATTTGGGACTTTTCTAATTGTTTGTAGAAGCCTACCAATTTGAAGCACTTTTTCATTTTAAAGATTTTTGTGCAAGGTTTTAAATTTGCATTTTGGATTAAATCTACTAGCTGTGTGGCTTCATACAGCCTCTAGAACCAAATTCTGTTATTATTTTTGTATTTAAAGTGAATGCATAACTATGTCAGTGATGTTTCAAAGATGTCCTGTGTTCATTCAAGTCATTTTGGAAACAAAACTTGAACAAAATTATCAAAGCCTACAAAAAACAAATGTGGTGTCTGTTCTTTGGGTGCAATAAGTTTTTCTTCAAAAAAATTTTCCAAACAAACTAGTTGTGACTAGAATCTTTCTTCTAACCCATTCCCAGAATATTTTTATACTTTTTGCTCCTGTTACATCTAATTTTCTATAAAAAGTGTCTTAAAATCCAAAAATTGACGCACAGGGTTTTTTTGAGGACTGTCTTAAAGTTGTTTGCATGCTATAAAAACTGAGTTGTTCTTGTCCCAGTACAAAATTAAGATATTTATGGCTTTTGAATCAGAATATTACATCCTCTCAAAAGCAAAAGTTTGAGCATATATTTCACTGCATAACTTTTCTCACTTCATATTGTTGGAAACTCAGTAGTCATTAATGTATCCTAAGGAACAAAGCATTCTAAAGCTTGTAGTTAAATGGAAGAAATTAGAACAAGTTTCTTTCATTGCACATTAAATCTTCTGTTAAAAAGGGAAAGTATAAATAGAATAATGTATATTTTGGAAAATGTGCTGGGAGTGAGATGTCTTAACATGTCCAGGACTTCTGGACATGTGGCAGGGAGTCAGTCTTGGGTTCATAGCTAATACAGCCAGTCAGCTTGTTTGTGTCCTGTAAATTTATGGATTTCTTGGAGGCTCCAATTTAAATGTATTCCATTCTGCAGTTTACTCTTTCTCCTGTGTGAGAGGGGTGGAAATTAGGTGGAAATGGTCAGCAGAGTGTCAGCTTTTCTGGCAGCTAAGCAATAGGAGCACTTTTGCTAATAGGTACATTTTCAGTTCTTACCAGAATTCCTTTGTGAGACAGGAGATTAGTTTGACCAGAGACTGAAGACATCTGTTGAAGCAAATGTGTATGTGTTTTCAGACAAATGATATGAGGAAAATAATGTTGAATTGTGCAGGAATAATTCTTGGGTTAAATGGGAAATAATTATGTACTTAATTTCTGACAAACATGCAGGTATATTGTATCTTTAATCCTTTTAGATGTTAAAAGTATGTATTTTTAAATGAGCATAGTTGGCCTTCTACTTTACTTGAGTCAAAATTTTCGTTGCTGGAAACTAATTTTTATTTCCTAACAGAGAGCTGCTCATAATTGCTCTTAGCATTTGACAGCGCCAGCATTGACTGCTAAGCAATCAATGTTTAACAAATTATTGTTTCTGTGCCACTTGATCATTTCTTTTACCTGTATCACCTCATACAAGGCAGCTAAATCTCACAGGATGTAGGACTAAAAGGGTTGTTCATGCCAAAAAAAGAGGAAAACTATGCACTGAATTGGAGGGTTTTTTTAAGTGGATACAAAAAACCAAACCCAAACAAAAAAACTCCCCAGCAGTCAACCAAGAAAAAAACCTAAACTGACCAAACAAAAACCCTACCACACACCCCCCTCCAAAAAAACCTGCAAGATAGGTTTGCAGTCTACTGAAGAATATTAAGAAATTGCTTTCAAGGAAACCACAAAAGTCCTGTTGATTTCCAGTGAAAACACTTTTGTGTATCTTGTAATGATATGTGTGAAAATTTGAGATTATTTAGATGTTGATCAGCCATTCAGGACCTTAGTTGGCATCTTAAGCTCGGTATGACCTGTGCTGTTTAAGCTCTTCCAGTGAAAAAAGACTTACCCTTCCTATTTCTAATTTTAAATAGAGTGGAGAATTTAGAAAACTAAATCAGGGTTGTCCTCAGGGAAGGTTTGTGGAAGTCTTTGTTAATTTCAAAATAAATGTTTGCTTCAGAAAGCAAGGATGTGCTTATAACTTTAGAGTTCCTGCATGGGAACTGGGCATTTGCTTTGGGTTGCATTGGAGTGTGAAACACATCAGTTTGATCATAGAAAAGCCAGGGGGGTTTTCTTCCTGCTTTGTAATTTATTGTGTCATCTACTTCTAAGCCTACACAAGACGCAGGCTGTGATATCTGTTAATGATTATTCTAAGTGTCATCATTAAATTCACCAGTCTTGGCATTCAGAAGCATCCAGCAGAAAGCAAGCAGCAGCCCCCAGGTTTAGCGAATGTACAGGGAGTGAGGAGAGGGGGAGGCAGTCTGACAGGCTCTGGAGAAGGAACCAAGCTATTTTACATTTTGGCAGTTGAGTGTTCTTTGAATTGTATTTACTGTGGATGTGTGACAGGTACTGTTGATGGACAAGTTACTCAGACTCCGAGCAGTGTCTGACTAGAATCAGGGGCTGGTGTGTGTAGTTTGAGTGTGTTTAAGGAAACAGTGCATTTGCTTATAGCAGAGGGTTAGGCTTGATTACCTGGTGCTTATTTCATCCAAGTGTCCAGAGTGGCAGAGTTTATTCAGGTTTGTGTTTCTTCAGTTTACTTAATACAAATCTTCTTCTGAGTTACACCATACACTTCAGTTATGTTACAGAACATTACTGAGGTCTGGCCTCAGGACAGTAGTGTTTCATTTTCTCAGAGACACTGTTACATATATTTAAAAACAATTTTAAAGTTTTCAAACACATTTGAAGATGTTCAATAACTTGAGAGTGGATTCAAGCACACTCCAATGGCTATGAAACAGAAGGGCTTTCTCTTGGTGTTTTGTGTTTGAAAGTGAGATTTGCTGTCATATATGCGCCAAAAATTTTTACTGAGAGTTCTTTTTTTGTTTGGTTTTTCTTTCCCTGTTAAGACACTTTTTTTTCTTCCATTGTCTATTTGATTATCCTCCTTGCCATTTTTCTTCTTAATTATCAGGTAGAATTTCCATTTCATTAGCTCAAGCCCATTTCGGCTTGTTTCACATGTCATTTCCTGTATAAGCATTCCTGTTTTCCTCTTTATGCTACATTGCCTGTAAAATATTTATGCAGTTATCGCTTTTACTTTTCACTTTCTGTTTTTAAATGTTTTAATATCCTTAGTTCTCTTAGCTGTGATTACAGATATCCTCTTAAGGTTTTTTAAAATTTCACTAATTTCACTGGTTTCTAATAAAACAGTTGACTTCTGGTAAAACTCTCTGTAAAGCAAGAGCTTTGTTCAGAGTGGTGTTGGTCTGCTTTTGAAAATTCATTAGATAATTTGGTGTGCATATTATTCACTGTTGATCTACTCTTATCATCATTAAACTTACGATTTACACCTGGAATAAAGTTACCAGCAGTAATTTCAGGGCCTCCGATTGTTTAGTATGCAAAAATTAGCTAAATAGTTTAAAATGACAGCAGACCTTTTTTCCTATTTCGTTATTAATCGGTCCTTAAAATCTTCCGTCTTAAATCTTTGACTGTTAAATATCGTTACTTGGTTGCTCTATCCTCAGAACCACAGGGTAATCCCTGTTAGGAGATAGCTGCCACCAGTGCTGGATTCCCCAGTGGCTGGAGATTTCGGAGGGGATTAGTGTTGTAAAGCACCTGCTTTGAGCTTCACTCTGGGACTGACAAAATATATGCTTCCCATTCCTTTAAGGCTCTTTTAAGCTGTGGGATTCTTGAGGTGTTGTGGGGTTTTTTGGGGGGGGTTTGCCTCCTTCTTTTGTTCAGAAAAAGCTTTTTTTCAGACTGTTTAATTAGTCTAATAATAGCTCATTTGATTCTAACAGCCTATTTTATTATTACATGGAAAAATATATTATTTTAAAAGCCTCATAATAAAATGAAAAGCCACTCTTTTGAATGAAGATTTAGCCAAGAAATTTCTTTATGTAGAAACCAAAAATCTTAAATGCCATGTACCTTAATGAATTCCAACGTGTTGCTCTTGCCTTCCCCTGCCTACTTCTCTATCATAGAATCATATCATTTTTACCTAAAAACCATTTTAGGTTTCGATTGGAAGGGACCTTAAAGCCCATCCAGTTCCAGCCCCCCTGCCATGGGCTGGGACACCTTCCACCAGACTGGGTTGCTCAGAGCCCCATCTAACCTGGCCTTGAACACTTCCAGGGATGGACATTCTCAGCACAACCTGTTCCAGTGTCTCACCACCCTCACAGTAAAGAATTTCTTCCTAATGTCTACGCTAAACCTGCCCTCCGTCAGTTGAAAGCCATTGCCCCTTGTCCTGTCACTCCATTCCCTTGTAAAAAGTCTCTCTCCAGCTCCCTTGTGCCCCCTTACATACTGGAAGGTGCTATAAGGTCTCCCCAGACAACTCTTAAGTGCAGAAGAACCCCAGCTCCCACAGCCTGTCTTCACAGAGGAGGTGCTCCAGCCCTCTGAGCATCTTCATTACCCTTCTCTGGGCTCACTCCAGCAGGTCCCTGTCCTTCCTGTGTCAGGGACCCTGGAGCTGGACATATGATTAAGACTGTTTTCATACACAGGCTGTCATAGGTGAAATAACTTTTTTATTGTACGTGGAGTTACAGCTTAAGCCAGGCTGCAGATTGGCATAGAAACAATATCAGCACTGTTGCTTTATTAAAATACAAAGTTTGAGTGCTTATTACTAAATAGAACTTGTTTGATGGAAAGAAGACATCTTTTAAATAAGATGGAGTACCTGAGTGTCCAAAAATTGAACTATTTGAAAATGAAATAAAAGGCACTTGCTTTTGAATTTTAGGTAAAAAATATGCCAAATTTATAATTTTAAGTATTGTTTTTAAACCTTATTTTCTAGCAGTATTTAGGGAAGTAGTTATATTTTGTGTCTCTATCACGTATTGAGTGTCAGCTTTTCAGGTGAAAATGTGAAACAGTGGCAGATAGAAACAGTGTAACTTCTTCAAATACAGGGTAATGAAAGGCAGGGTTTTACTAGTTACAAATTTCTGTTATCTGAAGAACAGCCAAAAAGTATTTCTGGCAGCAGCTCAGTTCCTTGAATGCAGAGGAGTGGACATTAGCTGTAATTGCAGCTGGTTCTCATTCCCGTGTCTCTGGGGTACCTGCACAGGTGCTGAACATCCCAGGGCTGCATCAGGGCAGCTGATGCAGATGAAGGACACACTTCGGAAGTTTCAGTTCACTGTCCAAGTACTGCCTGAGACTGGAAACTTCCCTTGAGCACCCAGGTGACCTGCTCTGGTCAGCTCACCTTCTAGGTGGCCTTGAACAAAACAGCCTTACTTCGATAACAGCTGGTTGGTGTAGTTAAGTGTTTTCTTGTAATCCTTACAGAAGCTCTAAGTACCTGTAAAATATTTGTAATTACTGATTAAGAGTTGTTTGGGAGTCATGAGCTTGTTGCAGATGAGACAAAGTCTTATCTACTCTTCAGTGCCCTGTTTCTGATGGGTAGTGTTTAAAGTGTTTTAAAAAAACAAAAAAAACCATGAATGTTTACAGGTCTCTTACATGGTAGGTGGAGAAGGA
This sequence comes from Phainopepla nitens, assembly GCA_013400175.1. Taxonomy (NCBI): domain Eukaryota; kingdom Metazoa; phylum Chordata; class Aves; order Passeriformes; family Bombycillidae; genus Phainopepla; species Phainopepla nitens. The sequence continues at coordinate 99,118 of VXBQ01008821.1, read as the reverse complement.
CCTTAAATTTACAGCTCAGCTCTTTAAGAGTAAGCCTGAATTCTTTATGACACTGTACAACACTGACATGTACATCCCTTTATTTTTAATAGTGAGATAAAGAAGGAAGTTTGTTACTCTTCTGTGCCACTAAAAATGTTTATATGTGGTGCTCTCTTGAGCTTAATAGTAGCACTCTGTTTTTCAGTGAGTGTTCCAGTGGCGTTTTGGTCACTGTGGTAATTTTTCTTGTTTTAAGCATTTCTGCAGGGTCAATAAATAAAACAATATAAACAGCAGTATTTTCTATGTATTTGTTAGTCCAGTGTATCCGTACAACATCTTGCCTGCTTTGAGTTATCTGCAGCCAAACTCCCACTACTAGAGTTGCTACTATAAAATGTATTGTGTATAATTTTAGTACTTTCATGTGTTCCTTGAGTTTATTTTTATATGCTGCTAGAAGAAAAGGCTTTAATTAAATTTGTCCGTGCAGGAATTGGAAGTTTTCTTCCATGTGCCACCCACTTAATTCCAATATCATGTCTTAAGATAGAATTCTGTTAATGGGAGACTGTAATCTTGAATTAGTATTCATTATTGTCATGATTTCAGTAAAATCACTGAAAACTGTAAAGAGTTGGTCACATAATAAAAATGCAATATAAATCATTCCATTGTAGTGTTTCTTGCTTTGAATTAGGATTATAATTAATTTCAAAATAAGGTAAATATTTTAAATGTAATTTTATCAAATGTTAGTTCACCTTTTGTAATATTCTTTCTATTTTTTTCTAATTCTTCTCATTTTTAAGGACTTGATCTCTAGTTTAGAAAAAAGTATTAGTTCTGGTAAACCCATATTTTGACAGATTATGTTCTCCTTTTCATACTGTGTACTTACTCTCCCTTCGTGTCTGGCAATTTCCATTTCTCTTACTCAAGGCACTGAATTCTGTATTCTTTGAAAAAATGCTGCCATGGTATTGTCAGCTGAAGTGTTTTTAGAGAACACTGCAAGATACTAGACTCTCCTTGTTGAAGTACAACTATTAGGGCATCTTACAAAGCATCAGTAAAGCTTTAATGCTGCTTTTTTGACCAATGAACATCAAATTTAAAATGTACTAATAGTTTTGACCAGCAGAAGGGATCATGTGACCAGTAAATTTAGGGATATTCTCTGGGTAGCACCCTACTTGACAATTAAATGTTTTTCCAAATCATGTACAATTCTAGACCTTCATTAGGGTGGCTCACATGTTTCATGAGATGTTTTGTCTGCTTGCAAGCAGGAGTCATCCTACATGCTCGGACTTTTGCTCTACACCAGTGTATTAAAGAAGCAGTTCATTTCAGCATATGATTTTTAGTTTGTCTTTTTGCTATGACCTCATTTTTGCACGTGCTTCCTCCCCTTCTGTGATGGTATTTTCTGGCTTAAACTTCTGTATATTTTTCTGTATGAAAAAAAATCTAGCTGTCCATTTAAAATAAGAGGAGCTTAATTTACTGTATGTGCGTAGTCCTGATTGTTAGCTGTGATAGTTTTAAAGAAAAAAGAGCTACTTTTCTTTCAATGAAATCGGGTCTTGTCAGCCAACCAAATCTGGTACATCTGCTAAGCTTTTATATGTGAGTAAAAAGGTATTCACACAGCTGAGATGAATTTTGTATTCAAAATGTATTCAATTTTGTATTTGTATTTTTTGCAAATTGTCAACCATATATAGTTTTCTGCTTTTAAAATGATGTAACATAGTGAGTTCTACTAGCCACAAGTTGTGGTTTGTGGTAGGAATTGCATCAGCTCTTCTCTGTGTCAGAATATGACCTAAAACTTGAAATTCAACCTTATTTTGGTTCCAATCTGTACTAGAAATCAGCTGTTTTATGTGACATCTCTGGGTCACCCACTTACCCTGCCTTGCCTTTTGTCCTTCATTCAGCAACTATTACATTACACTGTTGTCACAGAGAAATGGGCTACAGTGAAAAAGGTAAGGGATGGATCTATCATCAGTGCCCAGTGATGTCACAATTACACCACAAAACTGAAAATATAACTTGTAGATTTGAAGGAACATAAAAAAATATAATTGAGAAAACAGTAAGATCTCTACAGTCCTACATGGCAAAAATATTTGTGTGTCATAGAATACTGAACATCAGCTCAGGCACTGAAAACACAAACTCCAGTGTTCTCTGGTTTATTTTACTTAGCTAATTTTCTTAAAAACCAGGAAAAAATCTTGATTTGTTAGAATATTCACGTGTTTTAGTTCTTTAGCTGGTCTATACATTATAAAAGAAAAGTGGAGGTGGTGGCTCCTGGGTGCTAACCAGTGCCACATCCTGGCTGAGAAGCACGCGAGGTTGAGGACAGCTCAGTGAGAAGTCTGTTTGCAGTGAACTCACACAGTAAGAATTGCTGAAGACATGCCTGAAGCTTCCAAAGAATCTGTTTCCGTCCATATTTCAGTGTTTGAATTTAAGCTTTTCCAGCCAATTATTTGTGTTCTGCTAAGGTACTTGGTACTAAGTACCTCTGATCTTTACCTGTTTCAAAGGGAAATGTGGACTGGAAGTGCTGCCTTTCAGAGTGAGATATTGGTCTAGTTAATCTGATAATAAAAGCACAGCTAGTATCAGTTATAAAATGAAAAGTAACTTATTTTATGCTCATCGGTATGCAGAAAAGTCTGGCAAGGCCACAGGCTGAGGTGATGTTGAAAATTTTATACTGTATAGCTATTTCTGTATTGATACAGTTAAATCAGAAGGGGCAGAGCTTGCATATATGTGGGTTGTATAACTTGATCCAAGTTACCCCAGAGAGATACTTTGCTCTCATAATACCTACCATCTTTTGAAACTTTCTCCAGTGTTTATTTCTCTTCTACAAAAAGGACAGTAGTAAATTATGCAGGCTTAGGCGTAAAATATGTCATAACTAATTTCTCTAAAGCTGTGTCAGGAACTGATGGACATTCAATCCAAATATAAGACTGACCTTCTTTGGGATTACAACAAACTGTACTCCAGTTCCAGTGGAAGAGCAAAAAAAGTACTCATTTAAGGTATAAGTACTGACAGGGATAAGCGTATGGAGTGAATTAAAAAGATTATTCTACTGCTACTGTTTAGAAGCAAGTCCTGTGAAAATTATGTAAATCATTGCTACCAGTTGGGGAAGGGGAGCAGAATACATGGGCTTTTGGTTTGGTTTGATTTGGAGTGATGATGTTTGGGTTTGTTTTTTTAAAAAAAAACATTGCTCAGTTTAGCTCTAAGTATCAGTTCTGGTGTAATTTTAAGGAGTAGCTTCTTAGTAGAATAATTATGACCTTCCCGTAGTCACTGGGGAATGGAGCACCAGAATTGCACAAGTAGGGAATTTTTTTCCCTGGTGGCATTCTCTTCAAATATGCCAGTTAATTAAGCAAATGGAAGTGAGGGGTTATTGCTTAATTGAATTGGAAGGTGATTTAGAAATCTGCATGCAGTTAACTGTAAGAACATAACCAGATAGTCCCTGGCAAATGTCTGAGGATAGATGACTTGTTGGGTATCCTAGAGTTGCTCTGCAGGAGGGCACACATGCTCTGCACAAAAATTATGGGCTGCTCAAGTCATCTTCTTAACCACCTTCTGCTTGGTATCATGCTGAAATCATCCTTTCAAACCTTAAAAGTAGGGATGATCCTGGTTTCAAGGCGACTACTCCAGATGAAGTACTAGAAGAGATGTGAGGTCCAGACACTTGAAAGCTGTGGAAGAGCACTTCTGAAGGAGGGGGTTGTATCTCCCCCAAATAAACAAAATACAGTTCATTAGAAATATGTGTGGTTCTCAGTCTGTATAAACAACATCTCTCAAATAATGAGGATGACTGAGGTACTTAAAATAGTTAAGCCACCTCTGAATAAATGGCAAGGGAGGTGGCTTACCTGGCTGAGAGTGTTTCTTGACCTTCTTTGTTGTCAGTCTTTAACTTTCACTATTAGTGGTAATTAAATCTTTAATGCTTCCTCTCTTTAAGGTTAGTATACTATAATCACTGTAATTGTATGTCCATTACTTGTATAATTATAGTCTGTATTTAGCCTTTGGATTTTGTGGAGTCTGCATTCATAGCACAGTATCCCTAAGTGTAACTGTTGTTATGCATCAGGTTGAACCACTTTCCATTTTACAGTTAATTGGGGAAAGGTAACACTCCATCAGCTTTGTATGTCTGACACTTTTTACATTCAGTCATAAATTTGGCTGGCTTTCAGTGTGCAAACTTCTCAATTAATTACTTTTTTGATATTTTCTCAGGAGAAATTATTCATTACTTTAGTTTTTAATTCAAATGAAAAAAAGCATGGGTATTCAGATACAAAATTTGTGTGTCTTGGTTCGCAATGCTGGGCAGGAATTTTGGTTTATTTGTCAGAAAGTTGTTGCTCTGCATAGGGACACCCGTTACCTAGCACCTTCTTTCTACTTCTAGAATTGTGCACTGTCTCTGGTGTCTTGGTGACACCAAAGTCTAAGCGGTTGTGGATTACTTCCATGAAGGCTACATTTTTATTCTGTATGTTCTTTGGGGCTATTACTATACAGTATTGTCCTACTGGAATTATTCTTCAGAGCAATTAGGCACATGTAACTTCAAAAAAAATAGCCAGCTGTTTTAAACCAAATAAGCCTTCCGAGTTTATATCAAAAATACTTTGGAAAGCAGCTTCTCTTCGAGAGAGAGGAGCTGTTCCAGCTTTGATATTATAGGAAGTTTTTCAGTCACTTACAAGGAGAGCAACTGGTATTCAAACAACTGTAGATCTGTTGCACATTCAGTTAATTAGATTGCACATACACATGTGCTTGTATTCAGCAATACCACTTGAAATATGTGGATGGTAGCTCTTGCTGCTTGTGTAAGAAAATTCCAGCACTCTATGGTACTCTAAGGAGAAAGAAAAAGTCATCAACTGGAAGAAGTGGAAGTAAATTGCAGAACTATTTGCAAAGTCAATCTAGTTTTTTGGTTTTTTTTAACATGCTATTACTGCCATAGTAGTTCATATCTAACAATCAAAAAGTCATTATGCAGAAACATAAAATGTAGTATGGTATAAACTTAGGCAGACTCTCTTAGGTGTGTTCACGTTTCATGTCTTAAGCTTTGTGCTGTAGTCATGTGGCCATTTTAATGGGACATGAGTTTTTGCTGCAGTCAAAACATGGTACTGCTTTCTTTACCTCTGGCCAGTTATCTAATATTTAAGTCCTCATCCAGGAAGTTTTTGCTGTGTGTAATTTGTAATCTCACATATAGCTGTTATTTTAATGGCTCATGGGATTACTTAAGCAAAACACAAGCATAAGTATGTATTTTTTCCTTGCAATGTCTGTTTCTGGCAAAAGGCAAGTTATGCATCACTGTTGCAATTTCTTAAATCATCCTAATATGTACAGAGTATTTCAGTGGAGTCCATACTCTGGAACAGGATATTCCTCAAAGTTGTGTGAAGGTTTAAAAAGTTTGTCTGTAATATTAAATACTTCTCCACTTGTGTTTTATGAGGTAAAAATGGAGGGGGACAGTGAATCCACTACAGGATAATATAAACATTGTATAATTATGTTCACTTTTCAGATGTTCCTCCAGCGGATCAAGAAAAGCTTTTTATCCAGAAGTTACGACAATGTTGTGTACTTTTTGACTTTGTTTCTGATCCACTAAGTGACCTGAAGTGGAAGGAAGTAAAACGAGCAGCTTTAAGTGAAATGGTAGAATATATCACACACAATCGCAATGTGATTACGGAACCTATTTACCCTGAAGTAGTACATATGGTAAGTGATTTAACAATGAGAGCTTTCTGTTCCATAATTCGATGTTGCTTCTTCAGCTGTGTCAATTTATCTTAAGAAATTTTGCTGAAATCTTCAAAAAAGATCAACTTTGCACAACTGGGCTTTGAAATTTTATTGCCAGTGTTGATTTTTCTTTTTCGTAAGACAGAAACTAGACGCATATATGAAGCAGAATTAGGTGATGGTTTTAGTTGGTAAAAACAAAATCTTGTATTTCTAAAAATGGGGAGGGAAGTTAAAGACACATACACGTACATGCATCTATATATATGTATATAAGTGTTTAAATGTAAATTGTAAAACTGAAATTTAAAAAAATTGGAAGATTAGAATTGCTCACCTGTGCAAGCTTGACACTTGTAATCCTGTTCAGTACCAGAGACTGACTTTATTCTATGTTCAGAGGTGAGAATGAGAGACAGACTTTATTAAGTACTCAGGATGGCAGATGAGGTTTCTGCTGGAACAAGTTATGTGAACCATTCAGACCTGCATTGTCCCTTCCTTCTCACTATCCAAATCCTAACTAGCTAGACTTCGCTTTTTTTCCTGTTGTGTGCAAGTGCTCTCCAGAGGAGGAGACACAAAATTACAGCAGTCTTTCAGCTCTCATCGTGGTGGTGACCAGGCACCAGTGGCTTGGAGTAGCACTTGGGTTGAGGTCTGTAGCTGTTGTCTGCAAAACCTTGAGAACAGAAAGCATCTTTTGAAATTCCTGACTAATAAGCCTGCAGAAAGCTCTTGGCTGTGTGTAACAGGATGGTTTTTCCCAAGGCTTTATAACTAAGGGTTAATTTTCAGTGGGTTGAGAAAACAAGGCTTCTATAACATAAATGTGAACTTAGTCAAATTTAGTGGTCCTCCTGCAAATCAGAGATCTTGAAGCTTCTTCAAAGATTCTGTGGATTTATAGTATGTAGGATGTTGCTTATGATGAAGATTGTTATCTAAATCAGCCATAAGTGTTTACTGAGACAGAAGTTATTTTCATGAGAACTTCTGAGTAGATGAGGATTACACATAACTCTGGATGTCAGACATGTACCCAGAGCATTGAGGATGGTTAATGAGATGTGGGGTCATGGCTTTTCCCATGTTTTAGTAACTTATTTATATCTCTGGGTTTTTTTCTAATTGATTGCTTGTTTTGGAGTACTTGACACTGTTGAAAGGAGATACAAAAGAGAATAAGCTTACTGGGACTTTCTTTGGGTAAAGTGGAGTTCATGATGAGTTCTTGAATACCAGTGTCAGGCACTGTGCAGGAATTCTTAACTGCCCATAGTTCATCTTGTGCTTTCTATGCCTGCATTATCTTCCTCCAAAAGACAGTAATGGCTGGAGTAGAGTACATTTGGCTCAGGAGAATGTATACTTTCTTTGCTTTCAGATGCACTCAGTGGTAACCAAGTCTGCACTTGGGTCAGTTGAACAAATCTTGCAGCAGAGTTTGGCTGCTGTCTTGGTTGCCAGTGTTTTGCTCCTATTGTGCAGTGTTCAAAAATTCTTTTGGTGAATTTAAAATGCTTTTTGTGTGCTAGGATCTAAAGGGTATGGGATTTCCTTGTGTGGGTTTTACACAGCACTGTGAGAGACACTGTCAGTGAAGGCACCTGGACTGGTATTTTGAGGTTAAATACAGATAATTTTTTTGCTTTAGTCATTTGTTGAAACAACTGTATTCTTTCTCCAGTAGCCTTAAGATCTTTCCTTCAGGCATGTATGTGTAAATTGTTAGGTACATTTGCTAAATTCTAGACATATATCTGAATTGGTTGTGGGGATTTTTAGGAAAATAAATGTAGCGTCTTCATGTAGTTGAAAACTCTTCCAAGAAACATTGATAAGTTATGTGCTGCTGCTGCCACTGAATTATATTAGTAGGGAATAGTATTTTCAATAAAGTTATGAGGATCAAGAAATATTCAGATTTGAGAATGCTTCTCAGTTTGGAAAGTTTGTGGAGTTGGCAGGGAGATGGGGATTTTCCTATGCGGTTCTGCTAGACTTCACAGTTTGGAGGTTACTTGTTTGTGTGTGTGTACATGCTGTATATGTGTGTGTGTGTCCAAGTTCTGTTTGGTGTTACTAAATTATTATTTAGGCCAAGCCAATCACTTAGGGCATTGAATGTCACAGGTTATCTCTTTACTTGAAAGAAAACAATGTTTCCTCTTCCATAGCTCCAAACATTCTTTCTCTCTGACAAAATAAACATTCACCTTATAATCTTATTCTTCTTTATTCTTTGTAGTCTTAATGCTCATATTATGTCTATCCACATTTTTATCCTTTTTTTTTTTTTTTTTTACTTTTAATATANTTTTTTTTTTTTTTTAACTTTAAGTATCCTGGACTAAATTATAGTAAGATGTTTTCTTTAAGCTATATATTCATCTAGTGGCTTAGCTAATAATTTAATGCTAAGCTTTTTTAGAAAGGTATGAGAAATTAATTTCTAAAATGGATTTAGTGTTCTTCTTTCAGAGTAGATTCAAGAGTATTTTCCCTTTCTTCCTCAAAGAGCAGGCTGATTTGTCCTTCAAATTCGTTTTATATTTCTAAGCAAAGATGTGATGAAAAAGGAAATGTTTTGTTAACTGCTTGTTATACAAGTTCCATTTCCTAGGTGTAGCATAGTTAAGTACCTCTTCTCAAAACTATAAAATGTGTAGGCAAATGTTTGAGTAAATTTTGTAAATGTACATGATGTATTTAGGCTTCTGTGATAAAAAGCATCCATTGGAAATTCTTACTTAGAAAATAATATATGCCTTTTTTTTAGCTTGGCTTTAGAAGAAAGCAGGGCTTTATGAGAATATTCTCTTGTGCATTAGCACATAGGGTAGTACTACTTTTTTTAAATTGATACTATGTATGGGAGCAGATCTAATTTTATTCAGCAACTGAAGTAGTTTTCAATGCAACTTTTAATGCATTATTAAACTACATACTCAGTTACACCCATGTGACCTTGAGTTTTTGTTGGGTTTTTGGTTGGTTTTTTTTTTTGTTTTCAAAGGGGCATTGCAGGTGTGGAATATTTGCTCTAGAATAAGAGGGATTGCTGTGAATAGAAGTGTGCTGCTTGTTGTTCTAGTAACTATAAGGTTATGAAGTAACTATAAGGCTTTCTTCATATGAATACAGAAGGCACAGACTTTCAGTTTGTGCCTCTTCATTCAGAGTTGTTCACATGAAGCTTCATTCAGGCTGCTCAGCAGAAGGGAGGAGAAAATGTAGTGTAGTGTCTCTGATACCTACTTGCTTGAAAATATTCTCATATTGTATGAAATGGACCACAAGAAAAGCAGGGTTCGTGACTGCCATTACAGCAAAAGCCCCTGAACTGGTAAAAATGCAGGTTGTTTTCTTTTCCTTTTCTGTTTCCTCATCCTTCTATGGGTTATGTCCTTTGAAGTCAAGTGGTGTTAATGCTGGCAGCACTGACAGAATTTTGGCACACTAGGCCAGTGTTGATAAAGACTCTAATTTCATAAGTTTGGGGAGGCTTGTGGAATTTTGTTGGTGGGAGGAGGAGCTGGGGAGGGGAATGGTTTTCAATTATGCTGTGTTTATTTATACTTCTGTGGGAAATTTGCCTTAGAGGAGATCAGGCATTGCAGATTGTGTCTTGTCTGTTGAGTCAGAAGAGTGAGATATTAGAAAAAAAGATCAGCTGTTTGATGGCTAAAAAACTCACTGATATTAATTCATTATAAATTTTCTTAAACTTCTGTGGCTTAATAGGCAAGAGAGTTTCAGGTTTATGCTTTCATTGTGAGATCCTGCAGCTTGATTTGAGCAGTTTTGTATTCTGTTGGTCAAGGATATAAAGTGCCAAACAGATCACATCAGGCTTTGCTGGTTCCATTTCTCATGGAAAAAAATACTCTCTAGATTTTTAATCTTTCCGTTTTTTGTTTTCAAAAACAGAAAGTACAAAACTTTGTTGCTAACACCTGACATTACCCAGATGTTGTTTTTTATAATGAGAGCCTGAGACTTTAAGAATGCTTTAGATAAGCTTATTCTTCCATTTGTTTAACAACCTTAGCAAGTTGTAAATTTCAAGTCTTCCGGGATTAGTTTTTTTGGAAGACCACCGACTATTGCAAATTTTCACCATATTTTTTAAATAAAGGTCAGAGGTGGTTAATCACTTGATGTCCCTGCTTTTAAAGAGGGGAACATAAAGATACATCAGCTTTACTTTTAATTCTCCACTGTAGTGATTACTCTGACATGTCAGTCTTGGTGTGTATCAGACCTATGTCTCTGTTGCTTGAATGAAGGAATACTATGCAGAAAACCAGAGCATCAGGATGACTTTTCCCTCATGGGAATATAATGTAAGCATTGCAGATTTAGCTGATGCAGTTTGATACTGCCTCCCACTGTCTGCTCAGCCATCAGTCAGATGGGAGATGGCAGGGCAGCACGTAGGTATGCTCCTTGGCCCTTGTATCTAGACAAGCACTTGGAAACACTAAAACACAGGTGTATCAACAACTTGAAAAGTAGTTCATGTTTGTAGACTGGTCCGCTTCCATGAGGATGCGAAATGGTTTTCAGGGAGTTCAGAATTCAAATATTGAAAGGTTTAGGGTGTGTAGTCCTCCCCTCTCGGTGCTCTGTAAGGTCAGGTATATGGACAAGGTTTAAGAGAAGTACCACTGGGGATGATGGTGTTGTGGAAGTGTTCCTTGTATGTGTGCAGCCACTATGTGCAATGAAACTAATATTTTGCAGAGAACAACGGATGTGAGTTATCTTTGGTTTGCATCTCTACCTCTGACTTACACTTTTGCACATTGCTGCAAGGCATTATAAAGTGTGTATATATAAAAATATTTGTGTGAACATTTACATACATTTGCTTACATACATATCTATGAGTAGAGAGATAAGAGCAATGTCCTCATAAAACACATCCTGACAGTAGTTTTGTGCTTCAGAGAGTACTTACTGCATGGAAAAGTGTTCTCCAAGTTAGAACTATTTAAAGTATGAATGTTCCTCACTGTTTAAAATACTGCATTATATAGCTTGATGTAATTAAAATAGTTAATGTAAAGAATTCTTAGTCAAAACCATCTTGGAAGTCTTTTTTTCAGTCGTTCAGTTATTTCAGAGTTTTTAAAGGCACATGTAATTTCAGTTTGCAGTTAATATGTTTCGAACATTACCACCATCTTCCAATCCAACGGGGGCAGAATTTGATCCAGAGGAAGATGAACCAACCTTAGAAGCTGCATGGCCTCATCTACAGGTACTTCATGGAGGCTGAGACATCACCGTCTATGACAGAATTTTGACATTAAATTCATTGTTTATCTATTCTAAATTGCTTAGGTTATGTGTTTATCTCAAATCAATTACTTTTCTATGTAATTTTTAAAAGTGTTTCTTGAATTAAAACTGAAAATCTGTAAAAAAAAAAAAAAATCAGGTTATCAATGTTATAAAAGAGAAAAATTCAATGTTATAGGTTAAAGGCTCGTTGTTTCTTGTGGCCGAGATGTAACTGCTGAGATTTTAAATGAGCTTCTATTTGTCACTGTGAATGCTTTGATCTGGCTCTGGCACAGCTTTAGCTTTCAGAGGTATCGTGACAAACAGAGGAGAACAGAGACTTCTTAGAACATGTACTTCTGGGCATGATAAATATTAGAATACTGTCTGTCATTTGAGTAAAGCGTAGTGATGGAGCTCTGCAGAATTTCTGCCGTTTAAAGAACCTCAGGTTCTTGTAATTTGTCAGGAGACCAAGAGCAAAGCTTTACTGTGTTATATGGATAAATACAACTGAAAACATTTTGCAGTTCTGAGCAACTTATCAGCAATTTTAGTAATGTGATGCTTATAAAATGATTCTTATTTAAAAGACTAATACTGGGTTTTTTGTTGTTTATTTTTTCCAGCTTGTTTATGAATTTTTCTTAAGGTTTTTAGAATCTCCAGATTTTCAACCTAATATAGCTAAGAAATATATTGATCAGAAGTTTGTATTACAGGTGAGGTAAAAAAAGATTTTTTTAACTTTAAGCTCTAAATTATTTTTAAATGCATTAGATTCAGTTAAAGTGCATCTTTTTTCCCTCTTTTCAGCTCTTAGAGCTCTTTGACAGTGAAGATCCTCGTGAAAGAGATTTTCTTAAAACAACTCTTCACAGAATATATGGGAAATTCTTAGGCTTAAGAGCTTACATCCGGAAACAAATTAATAATATATTTTATAGGTATGTCAACATCTTTGTATTATGGTACATATGATCAGGTATGCAATTAAAACACTCCAATACACTGCTAGCAATTTTTTAAATTCTTAATATTTTATACTCAATCTCAATATTGCTATATCTAATAGAAATACCGTTCTGGGAGATTTAAATTAGGGTAGTCTTACCCATGGCATAAATCTGACAGCTGAAATTTGAGTTAGTATATGATTTAGTGGGTGTTTTGGTATCTTTGTGGAAGGCTTTTTTTTTTTTTTTTTTTTTTTTTTTTTGGGTAGTAGTGTTTGTAGCCTTAAAACAGTGTAGTTCTTTATAATGCAGAAAATGGCCTGAAATTGAATTAAGGGATCTGTAATTTGCTTGAAGGAACATATTTGCTACCTCTTCTTTCCTCAGAATTGACATGTACAGTTGAGCTGTTGTGAAATATTTGTTTGTTGCCACAGAATGAACTGGAGTATTACCACTTTTTTAAAAAAAAGGAAAATGAAAAATTAATCCCCTGTATTACCAAAGGTCTTTGGAAGTGTGTTTTTACTGCTGTTACATCCAGTGTGAATACAAGATTGTGGTGCCTGTTTTAATTTTTTCATTTTTATATTCTCTGCTTTTCTACAAATAATAATGTTGTATATCAGTTTTACATTCCTTCCATCATGCTCCTTCTCTGCCACTGTTTTCATCCCAGAATGAATGTGTGGTGCTGCCTCTTCAAGAAAGTAGCAAAAAGCTGCAGGCCCTCACTGCTGTATCATGAATGGCACCCCCAGTACCAGCTGTAGAGGGAGCTGATCTTCCCTGCCTGAGGCAACAGCTGAGCCTTTGGAAGGGATACAGAGGAGCTACTTTAAAATAATTAGTGAGCTTGTACTGTCTGCAGTCAGCTGGAAGTTGACTTTACAGGACAGTCTTCACAGAACAAGTGAAGAGCCAGTATAGCCCCATGAAGAAGTACAGGTGGATCTTAAAGATGCAGAAAGTTTTTTTTTCCACACATTAATAAATTTCCCATGGATTTTATTAAATTAAATCCAAAATGCATAATTTGGTCAAATACCTGAACCAGAGGGTAAAACGGCATCATAGCACATTATATGCACTTCTGCAAAGTGTTTTTATTTGCCATTTCTTGCGTTTTGCTTTTAGAGATAATGGAAGCAAAATCTTCAAATATAGATAATTCTGGTACTAAGTCTTTGAAAGACTAAGAGATGATCTGGTCATTAGATCAACTTTGTATAGTTTGTGTAAGAGAGTTTGCAATCTGACACGTATGTGGGAGATATAATTGGCACAGCTACAAAGTTGTGGGAGAAAAAGAAAAGCCAGCCACAAACTTAGAGAAAAGTTCACTTAGCTATATAATACTTAGGATCTCAAAGTTTAAAAATTTTGCATCCAGATGTAAACTGGTTCACTTGGATATGATCACCAAGGAGAGAAGTTGTTCCAGCTTCTGTCTTGAATTAGAGAATTGGGCTGTGAGAAATTATAAACTCTTAAAGTATGTGTACAGCTTTAAGAATATTTCATTTTCATATGCTTTTACCTTCAAGTTGTCAGTTTATTACTGTACCTAAGAAATTTGTGGCCTTCACTTTTCTTTTAGTCATTGACCAGAATTACATGAATTCGTTCCCCATAGTGCATTAACCTTTTTTTTGTCTCTGAAGTAAAATACTTTTTTTTTTTAATTATTAAATCTGTATGTCCCTATTAATTTAACCCAAACATTTTGCATCAGCATGTTTAATTTTGCTTGGAATTGTTGGCCTGAATTATATGGAAAGGGTCTTTAGGAATTAAAAACTGTCTCTTCAAATATTCTGAATTAAAAGTAGCTTAATATGTTGGCCCATGACAAATTTTCAAATTAAAAAATGCTTTCAAAATAGTGGAATTATTTTCTCCTAAGTGTAAATTTTTATAAATGCTGCAATTTTAAAAAATTATTTATATACTATAATAAATTATAATAATCTGTTAATTATTTAATTATAATAATTCTGCTAATTATCTGAAGCTATGCATAGAACTTCATCAGTAAATTTACACTCAGGTGAAGGAGGCTGGAAAGGTGACTGCCTAGTAAATTACAGTGCTCTGTCATAAAAAGAGTCAGGAAAATGTTGCTTCCTTTGTTTATTACAGGCCTTTGGTATGCACAGAGATCTGTGATGCCAAAAAGCTTTTTACATCCAGAAGTAGTAACTGTTTGAACACCTTGTGCTTGCACTTGCTATAGAAGGTTGAGTCGTGGCATTTAATTATGCCAGATACTCATGTTATTTTAATATTTAAAGTGTTATTTGCTGTGTTCAATTTTTCATTATTAAAATGGCATAGAATATGAGTGTTGGGAAAAGCTTGAGTGTAGGCTGCTTTGTTAAATGTGGGAGAAAAGAGCAAGCAGATGTGAAGGGTGAAAGCAGCTAGGTGTGATAGTGATTTTTGTGCCCACAGTGCCTTTTCCACTGTGTCTCTCTGCTTTCCTTTTACTGAGTGACTAAAATATTTGGGGTCAAGGCTACCTGTAATGCTAGATGGGGATCTTGGTATTAGATTTGTATCTCTCTTCAGCAGTAACCCAATAAGATGTTTCATTTATTTAGGTTTATTTATGAAACAGAACATCACAATGGCATAGCAGAATTACTGGAAATACTGGGAAGGTAAGTTGTAGGTTTTGTTTAATTAAACTCACTTGATTTTAAGAGTAGACTGCAAAAATCAAGGGTCTTGTGTAAGATTGTAGAAACAGAAAAAACTTGAACCTTGTGGCAGTGTTTTGGGATATGACAATTTTTGTTTTCCTGTTTTTTAGGCTTTATTTTCTGCTTAGGATCTTTGTAATTAACATTACTTGTAAAGCAACTACCAGTAAAATGTATTGAGTTGAAATTTATTCAGAATTCTTCACTGAATACATAGTGGGTAAACAAAGGAAGCACAGGTTATGAAACTTCAGAAACCTCATTTTGGTAACCCCATAATTTCTCAGACTTCAGTGATGTATCTGTAAGCCTTTGACACTAGTTTTATGATTTAAAGCTGATAGTCTCATTGAAACTAGTGAGTTTATTATTAACTGATTTCTGTAATCCATGTGCAAGCTTTTGGCATGTTTTTATACATTAATACACTGTAAAAGCTCAGTTAGGACTGTTAGGGTTACTTTATGGCATTTCCAGAGCTTTGCACATGAAAGTAACAGATCAGCAGGAGCAGGTTGCTCAAGAGTTGTGTCTGGTCCAGCTTTTTCTACCTCCAAAGATGGAGACCCCCACAACCTTTCTGGGCAATGGGATCCCATCTTTGACCACACTCAAAATAAAAAGGGTTTTTTTCTTGTCTTTGAATTAAATATCCCATCTTTCAATTTTTCTCTTGCCTTTTCAATGCACATTACTAAGAAGAGTCTGACTCTTCACACCATCCCTTCATGCATTTGCACATGTGGGTAAGATCCCCCTGAGCCTTCTCTGCTTCAAACTAAACAGCTTTTTCAGCCTCTCTGCATATGTCAGATGCTCCAGCCTCTTCACTGCATTTTACTGGACTCCTTCCAGTATGTCTGCATCCTTCTTGTCCTGGACACAAACACCACGTGTCTCACCAGGGCTGAGCAGAGGTGAAGGATCACTTACTCGCCTCAACTTACGGCAATGCTGTTCCTAGTGCAGCCCAGAAGACTGTTGAAATTGGAAAGATGTTTTAAATTTTCCTAGATCTAGCCTAGAATAGTTTTTTAATTTTCAATTAAATGTTCAGTGATTAAAGAAGTTACATGTCCAAAATCACTTTAACACACTCTACTCAAGTAATGCTCATCAAACCTCGTCTTGAAATCTATGAAGTTTAAGTAGAATATGGAGCTAAATCTTCCAAACTGTTATTGAATCACCAGCTTGTTTCATTCTTGTTGTTAGGTTAGCTTTAAGTGTTGCAAATTTAAAAGTGGCATTGTTGATTGGGTTTGGGGATTTCCAGTAAGAAGTTTCACTGAGGATATTGTTGACACAGAGCTTCTTGTTCTCGTGCTGTGGGTTTAGGTAAAGGTGCCATTGACCCAGCACTGAGCTACATCTGCACTCAGCTGTTACTGGGATGCCTTGTGTTGGGATGCTGTTTGATCATAGTCTAGGGCCTTGCAGAAATACTAATAGTTAAGTAGAAGTCATGTTTTGATGGGTCTGCTGTCCTGGATTGCCTCTTCTACATCCAGTCTCTGTTTCACTTGTTAATACCATGAAGCCAGGAGATATGTGTATGCAAATCTTTGAAACAGTGAGTAGTTCATAGTGAGGGGTGAAGTCTGAACTGTAGCTACAGTTGTGTGCAGGTTGGAAGAAGAATTTGAGACTTCTGAAAAACTTGGTTAAGATATGGACAGAGATTGATTTGATTGTTCTGTCATTTGTAAATATTAGAAAACAAGCCCAAGAATATTTGTATATCCTGTACATTAGTGCAGACTTCTATATAATTACTGATGTTTATTTTTAAATTTCTTTCCCTGGCAGCATAATTAATGGATTTGCCTTACCATTAAAAGAAGAGCACAAAATATTCCTATTGAAGGTTTTGTTACCGTTGCACAAAGTGAAATCACTCAGTGTCTACCATCCACAGGTAGGTTTTGTGTGGTGTTTTTCATACTAGTGTTTAAGTAAGCTTGCTTGAAGAGGTTGGGGGACTTGAGTAAGTCTGCTGTGAATTCAGTTCTAAGCTCCAAAACTTCCCTGCTAACCGGCCTGGAGGAAATTACTTAACACATATGCCTGTAATGCCAGCAATGCTTGCTTGTTGGTAGAAAAATTAAAAAGAAAATGTGTGTACACAATAATACCTTTTTTGAAAGCACTGTAGTGTTTATAGATGAAACATATGTAGTAGTTGTTTAATGTGAGAGTTCTTAGTATTTATCCACACAGGATTTTTTGTTTATCTTCCTGTCTGCAATGTTTACATGTAAAAAAATTGCAGAAATGTATGGTTTTAATGAATGTCATCTAGAAACAATTTATTCTAAATTACATGAAGCAATTCAGTTAATTCAGTTTGTTGGTATCTTGAAAGGAATTGGGAATTTGCAAGACATCATTATTTAATTCAATAGATCCTTTCAGAAGTACACAGAAGAAAAGGGGCTTCTGAGTTGTATCATGCTTTTAAACCATCTGTATCTTTTCTGTGCTAAATTTAGTTCCATTCAGAATTCCTAGAGGAGTGAGAAATCACACAGTGTGAGAGAAAATACAGTATTGTTCTGATACGCTGAAATTTTCCGTGAGATATTGGTACAAAACTTTTGGGTTTTTAATTTGAAAGTTCAATATTTACTATGTAGTTTGAGTACTCCCAAGTTCTAAGTACCATTTATTTGAATAAAATAACTAACTACTTGTATTTTTAAGAATACCTATTCCATAATTACAATTCTCTAGCAATGAGAGATGTTTATAAGCATTTGCTTTGCATCTTGTCTTCATTGGCTTCCATCAGTTGCTGCCAAAGTGATAGAATAAAATGCCTCCCATTTCAAAACTTATTTTTTATTTTCTAATGCCATGAACAAAATCTGTTGGGGTGTGAACAGCAAGACCTTTTGTATCTCGGGTAGAACAGATATCTGTGATCACCAGCTTTTCTACTGACCTGAGACACACTGTTTTTTATCTGTTCCCCTTAAATCAAAAACTAACTTGCATTGCTGTTCAGCATCAGTAAAAAACAGGGTAGTGAAATAGGGATGCCTCCCTTATATGTCCTACTGAATGAAATGGAAAAGTGAGTTTAGTTTGTGAAACACCAGAGTAGATGCATAAAAATTCTCATTGAAACAGTGGCAGATAGAAGGATTTGCTGCTAACATACATGGAGAAAGTTAATTTTTGTGTTAAATCAAATTTACTTTAGAATAGAGAAGAACAGCAGTTGTAGTAATTTCGGCACATTCCTCAAATTATCATGGGGCATTCCTGGTAGGAATCATCAAAAAAAGGAAAAGAATTGGGGTCATCAGCTGAACTTCAATAAATGGAGAGACTTTCAGAAGATGGTTAAACAGTCTGTGAGATGAGCAGTGATCTCCTCACTTAGCTTGGCATTATGGAGTGAAAGGGATATAATACTTCACTCTTAAGGCACAGGTGGACAGTCTCATTCTCAGCATTGCAGTTGGTAAATTCTGTAATTCAGCCTCAGGTTGCATCAGCTTACATTGATTGGCATAGTTATCATTAGTTGTGATATATAAAAAATCCCAAGTTTTACAGCTGTTCCATGCACTTTTATCTCAGTTAGGTTATGAAGTAGAAAATACTAAATCAGCACAGGACACCAGAATGTTAGTGAGTGGAAAGCACTCTAGAGGACAAGATCGTGATTTTTAAATCCTATATTTGAAAAGATGAAGGGTGATGAAAAGCAAAGTGCTAGGTCTAAAAAGAAAACATCAAGTCACATGTGTCTATATTATAACACAGAAAAAGGTGAGGACAGACTTGCAAAGGTTGGAAAGAATTGCTGAAGCCTATTTACCCTTCTATTTAAGTTGTCTGCCAAATAGGTTTTTAAATTTAAATTTTTTTGAGTTACAGAAGAAACTTGTATTTTATTTGAAGCATTCAAAATTATTCTTGACTAGTTACTTCAAAATATGTTCAGTTTCATAGTGAGAATTAATAAAACTCTTTTTCTTTTACTGTAGCTGGCGTACTGTGTAGTTCAGTTTTTAGAAAAGGACAGCACACTTACAGAACCGGTAAGTTTATCTTGCTATTATTACATATTTTGAACTATTAGTATTAATATGCCTCACATCTGCAGGCTGTTTAAGGAGGTTTGGGGAACAAAGTATTTATTTGTAATTGTTTATATCTGAGTCAAATATTTAACCATTTTGATCTATGAAATTCAGTTTTTTCCAAGAGTTGTTCAGAATATCCAAAACTAATTAAAACAACATTAATGATATAAGTCTTACGAAGAGACCAGATTTTATTCTGCTTATGTTCTGGCTGAGCAGATAGGAGATGGTGGATCCAGAAGCAGTTCAGTCAGAAATTAGCTTGCCTGAACTGTGCTCTGTTGAGAGATGGATGTTATGATGGAACCCAGATTTCTGACCCACAGCTGCCTACTGGTGCAAGGCTTTTGAATCAAATCCTCTTCTGGTTCAAAGTTTTGTCCAACCTTGGATAAAATCAGACTTTGGTCTGGTTGCACATAATTGCATAGATGAATAATTTTAACTGTCCTCTATAATATCTAGTAGTTTGCTTCATTACACCCAATATCAAGTAGGTAAGAACTAATGTTTAATCAGTAGATCAATAAAACAATTGCTACTAACAAAAGTGCACATTATTAGATTATGACCATTTCCATTGTAAAATGTAAACAGGATTTCTTGAAACAAATGGAAGTATGCACCTGAGCAAGAGTTCTCTTCTAGCTGGAGCTTTTAATATTTAATAAGATAGAAAATGTCAGGCATTCTGTCATTTGTACTGTATGAGATCCTGTTTTGTTAGCTTTCTTCCAGATAGGATGTTGCATATTTCCTAGTAGAAATCTGAACTAATGTGCAACGATGTTTGTTTCCTTTTTTGATCCCAAATTAGTATGTGATTACACTTAGCACTTGCATCAGCGAAGTACTAAGTTCCTCTTCAAAAGATTCTGGTCCTTGCAGATTTAAATGCTTTGCTTCCCCTTATAATTGTCACATGAGACTTTCTGACATCTTATTTTTTAAAATCTGTGTATATTAACCAAAGCTTCATTGAGGACATAATGAAGGTCTGCTTTCATGATTAAATAATATATACATGAAAGAAGCACTTTTTTCTCAGAGTTGTCTTGTCAGTGATAATTATTAAATACTGCTTATAGCTCTGATATTTAAAAATCATAGAATCGTAGAATGGTATTTTGAGTGCTCATGGTTTACTAGGTAAGCAAGCTGGGTAAATAATTTATTAATCATGAAGTAAGTTAAGACTAAGATTATTGTAAAAGAGTCAAATAAAAGTTTAAGAGCAACATACCTAGAGTAGCTGGTCACCTGTCAATTCAGGCATTTATAGAAAAAACATTGTTATAATATATTGATAGAACCTAATTGCTTGAGTTTTGGATTACATCCCCAAAAAGGTAGAGATTTAAAGCTGCTGTCGTTTAAGTGGCAGGTAATTTTCCTGATAATGTAGTAGAGAATTTGTACTTTGATCATATTAAGTTAAATGTTAGGTTTTCTCTCTAGTATTTTGATTATTTTTGTACCTATCTTTTAGACATATAACTTTGTTTTCTCGAGAAGTGACTTCAGACCTGTTAACAGTTATTTCTGTGACACTCAGCCATGTCTGATCAGTACTGTTACATGGGACAAGAAATTACAAGTTTTGTGTTCTGCTTAAAATACCAGACTTAGTAATGCATTATAATTGAGTTAAATGTAAAGTGAAATTATCATGAAATTATTTTATCTTTGTCTCTGCAGGTGGTAATGGCACTGCTGAAATACTGGCCAAAGACTCACAGTCCAAAAGAAGTCATGTTTTTAAATGAACTAGAAGAAATTTTAGATGTTATTGAACCATCTGAATTTGTTAAAGTTATGGAACCTCTCTTCAGACAGCTAGCCAAATGTGTGTCCAGTCCACATTTTCAGGTCTGTATTTACTGTATGTACAATGATATCAAAATTTTTGTAAAGCAGACTTGTAATATATTATTCACCATAATGAATTTTATTTGTTGCAAAGAAATCTTCAATTCTATGTCAAGTTGCAGGGATTCAAACATCAGTTTTATGTTCCTTTTCAAGAGTGCAATATATGCATTCATGTTGGGTGATTCACTTCAGTTTTATGCTTAACATAAAAAAGCTGAAAAACTCAGTGTTTTCAGAAGTACCTGAACCCTTTCAGTACAGTGTTTGCGTTTCATTACTTGTAATATGAGTACCATAAATACTTGTTCTTTTGGGAAGTATTTCTGTGCTTGAATTTCAGAGTTCATGGGTTATAGATATTGAATCATGTCCCTAGCAAGGAAAAAAGCAGTTTTTCAGTCTCTCTTTGCATCAGCTCCATGACTCTCATTTGCACTAAAAAAATCCAAGCCTGAGTTGCAACTTTTCTTACTTTTCCCTTGTATTTGCCAAATGTTATAATTATTTGCTCTGTAAGAGATTGAAGAAGTGTTCCTTCTCATGTCGTCTTAGGTTGCAGAACGAGCATTATACTACTGGAATAATGAATATATTATGAGTTTAATTAGCGATAATGCAGCAAAGATTTTACCCATCATGTTTCCATCCTTGTACCGGAATTCCAAGACGCATTGGAATAAGTAAGAAACACTTGTACAAATTTCTGCTACTTCTCTTATGTGTAATTGTAGGTTTAAGAGTTTGGATCTGTGAGTTGCTAGTTTAACAGTGTGTTGAGCTGTTTATTCTGTGACGTTGAAATTGATGGATAAAGAGACTATTGTCAGTTTTTAGGAAGTGTTAAGAACTGTGGAAGATAGTTTTTCCTTTTATAATTAAACAAGAAAGATTGGTTTAGTGCATCTAATCCATGACATTCTTCTATAAATATGGAGCAAATTTCGTATTCATTGTAGTTCAGATCCTTCTAAAGACTAACTTTGATTTCTGATCACTAACCTATTTGCTGATTTGCATTTCTTTTGCATTCTAGTGAAATATCTTGTAGAACAGATAATTTTTTCCATTCTTTTTATTTTTCTTTTAGTTTATTGCTTTTTTTCTTCTTTCTCCATTGATTATTTTCACTTTTTTCCCCACAATAACGTAGTACTTACGCATGAAAACAGTCCTGGTCAGCTCCTTTCTGCAGCTGTTCCATTGTAAAAATGCTTCTTTGTTTGAGCTATTGTGCAACTGCTGGGATGGTGACAGTACCCCAGTCTGCTTCTAGCTGTGAATTGAGGACTGCTGATGGGTTGGCCAAGAATGAGTAATCAGTCTGCAATTAAACACTGGGAAAGAAATGGAAAATAAAGTGATGTTAAAGTGGTTGCTTACTGTCTCTTGGTTCAAGCAGTAACAAATAATGTACTCATTAATAAAATTCTGATTCAGTGATGCAATTGTACATAGTAAATGTGGGATGCTGATGGTTGTTTTTTTCTGATTTTCAAGGTCATGCATTCATTTTATTCTGAGTAAAAGTCATGCTACCCAGTACAGCTGCACTCTTACTTGTAACTCCATATACAATACAAAGTAATAATTCAATGGATTGCTTTTTGAGCAGCAGTACATTATAGCCTGAAACTGTGAATTAATCTGTAAGAGTGCCTCATAAAGCAGATTGGTTTTGTGTATTTTTGTGATGTTTTCAACTTTACTTTTCTAACACATTTCTAAAGAGTTCTGGCATAATTGTGTTGAAGTGAGTACTGTTGCTGTGTGGCAGTTTCCAAAAGGAATGGGGAAGATCTTTTTTACACTCTTTTTAATTACTAACTCTTTTTTTCTTGAATTTATCAGTTGCCAGTAAGTTACTTACCTCAAGATCTTTAATGTCATACTGCATTTTCTCTAATAACCCTTATGGGAGTAGTGTCACCTACTGAATTTCACAACTAGCCCTGATACACGTAGTATTAAGAGTGAAGTTCAAACGTCAGAAGTGTAAGTGATGAGTAGTACTACAGAGTAAGAAAACTGGTAATTTTAGTACTTGTGTTAGGCCTCTTGTGGGTAAATTGAAACTTCCACTAATTAATTTTGTTTCCACTTATTCTGAAATGATGTAATTTTCCAGTTATGTAGGCTATTGGCTACTGTTGACCAGAAAAAGTAGATTTCAAAGTTTAAAGTACTCTGAGTTTCAACCAGAAGTTTTACTTATAGGACAATACATGGCTTGATATACAATGCTCTGAAACTCTTCATGGAGATGAACCAAAAACTGTTCGATGACTGCACACAGCAATTTAAAGCAGAAAAACTGAAGTAAGTTTTCATGTCAGTGTGTCTGTCTGTTCTTGAATAATTTGTTCAGAGTGCTTTAGCTCTGAAAAACCACTATGCCACTAGTGGGAAGTTGCCCATTTGATTCCAGTACAGCAGTCTCAAAGTTGACTTGCTGAAACTTCTTGTTATATGTGAACTGTAAATCTTCTTAACACTAAGGCATCTCATGTAGGCTTAGACCTTATGCTTCTGGGGACACCATCTTCCTAAAAATTAAGTTTTTGAGAGGGATGCTGCTAATGGTGGAGCCCAGTGTAGAGGATCTGCTAAACAGTTTAGTTCACATCCTGTGTTTATTTTTGCATGCTTTATTTACCAAGTGTTACTTCCTTTCATGTTGTCACTCAGTTTGTTCCAAAATATTTCCCAGTATTTTTCAGCATTGCATTGTGTGTTAGCATATCTTCATATAAGTTATAAAAGTTACCTGAAATCAAGTTGTTATTCTACTGTAGTGCAGGTCTCTAGTATGGATTTTATTTGATAGAAGAATCCTACTAAAATGAGATAGAGAAGTCAGAAGTATCAATGGTTTGAGTCTCATTTTATGGGCTGGAAGCAGTTAGTGGGTAGTGAAAATACTCGGATTTTAATTTAATTTTAAATTTAAAAGTAAACAGGGATTCTTTCAAGTAGTGGTTCAGATTAGACACCTATTTTAAACTGATAATACTGGAAATAGTACAGATTCTCAATGTAGATTGGTTTGTTCAAGTTTTAAAGTTCTGTATTAGAATTCAAGAAGAAATGAGCTTGTACTATAACGAATTCTTAAGGGTGTATGTGTTCATAGATGACAAAATATGAGCATTGGCTCTTCTAAAAAATTCTCTTTTTCCTCATTGCAAGTAGGTGGAATCCCTTTTAAATGAGAAATCAAATCTTTTCTTCTCTGATTTTTAGAAGTTTTTTGGGTGATGTTCTGAGTGTGAACTAAAGCAGAGTGCCAAGTTATGAGCTAGCAACACAAAACCAAAATAAAAAATCTCTCGCCACATAAGAACTGAAAAGGGAGATCATTAAAGTGTTCCTACCTCCCATCTTGAATTAACTTAATTGAGAGCTGGAGGCAAGTTGTGTATGTGCTTCAATAGAAATGCTCTTCCTTTTTTTTCTTGACATTTAGATCATCTGCTCTGTGCATTGAGAGAACTCTTAGTTCAAAATTCTTTTAAATTCTACCAGCTTTCAAAGACAGGTGATCATTCTAGTCTCTGCAAGAAGATGTTTATTTGTGAGAAAGAAAGGAGGACAGACCCTAGATTTTACATTTTCAGATTGCATTAGGTATAAGAAACCAAACCTTTTCTGCTTTATTAAAAAAAAAGAAAACAGAAAAGAAAAAAGGCATTTGTCATCCCTCTGGGCTTGCTACTCCCTAGAATGAGCATTTTTTGGGTACTTCTCTATTAGAGTTCTATTCAAAATGTCTCTGGTGCCTTTTCCTTTAACCTATTACTTGAAGCCATTGGGCTCACAAGTAAAAATCTCTGCTGTTTTCATGGTCAGTTATTGACTTCTTACTTACTTATTTTATTATAAATAAAATTCGAATTGCTTTCAGCCTAGGTCAAAACTTTTTTCTGTTTTAATTTTTAATTTTAACAATGTACGTGTACTAAACTGTTATCAGCCAGTTTGTTGCTTTCATGAGAAAATCTTGAGTTTTTCTATTTTAATGTTGATTTGAGATCATGGGGTT
The DNA here is from genome assembly GCA_013400175.1 of Phainopepla nitens. Taxonomy (NCBI): domain Eukaryota; kingdom Metazoa; phylum Chordata; class Aves; order Passeriformes; family Bombycillidae; genus Phainopepla; species Phainopepla nitens. The sequence continues at coordinate 74,307 of VXBQ01008821.1, read as the reverse complement.
TTGATAATGCTACAAATAATCCTGTCAATGTGGTACTTTGGGCAGTAGACTCAAACAGATAAAGCTAAATAATTTATTTTGTTGAATTATTTCATTTCTATATGATTTTTTTTTTTTTCAGAGAGAAGCTAAAATTGAAGGAACGGGAAGAAGCATGGGTTAAAATAGAAAATCTAGCCAAATCAAATCCCCAGGTATTTAGAAAAGATTAACATGATCATGCTTAAATACTCTAATTCTGTTAAATATCAGTGAGGAAAACAGGTCTGACTGATCATGGAAATAAAGGAATTTCACCAACTGTATTATGAAAGATACACAATAAAAGTACTTTTCAAATTTGTAACCTTTCTCTTGTGCAAGTAATTATTTTTTTTTAAAAAGTTTCTGAAAAATATGATATGAAGTACTTTTTCCTTTCCTTATAATAGGCCTTTACCATATTGCGGTTTGAAAAGTTATTGTGCAAAATTATGGAAAAATATAGAGAGGCCATAATTGGTTTCTCTTGAAAAGCTGTTTTGCAAGCAGTATATTACAAAAGAGATCTTTCTGCAAACTGTGAGTTTTGACTGGTCAGTTTTCCTTTGTGTCAAATGGATTAAAGTAATATTGTTTGTTCTTGTCTGGTGCATTTGTTCTCATGCTTGCACTGGGCCGGTCTGCTGGTGAAGCTGCTCCTCAGGCCTTGCCTAAAGGGAAACATCCTGTCCAGCATTGCTTGATATGACTCTAATTATGATAAGGGAACAAAGATCCTTTAAACTATTAGTTGTATTTTGAAATTATGGGAGAAGGACATGGTTTAGCTTGGGTTCCCGACCCCCACCCCCTCCACTTGCTTGGAGATTGCTGCCTGTTTTCTTTTATCTCCATCATGCGGTTTTCTGCTATGAACCAAAACCCCCCAAACGTTTAAATTGCTTTGCAGCCAGAATTCTATTATGCTGTAGCAAGAATCTTAATGTACTGTATATTTCCAACACCATCTAGCTGAGTTTAAAGTGGTGGAAGACGGAGAAATGGTACCTTGTAAACAAAAGTGGGACACTTTCTGATCTCAGTGCTATTTAAAAACAGAATGTGTGAGGTAATCTCTTTTTCTAAGAGGAAATTTGTAAATGGTTTTTTTCCTCTTGGGTCATTTGTCAGGGAACAATTACTAAACTGCTTAAGTGAAATCTATTATAATTAATAAAATCTCAGTTGATAACAGATCAATTAAATGAATCAAAGAGGACTATTCATATGAATGCTATAATTGACTTAGCAAAACATTAACAAAACATTTCACTAATGACATTGAAGAGTACTTCATATACATGGTCATTTGCTATCACAAATGATGAGCTATTACATGTTTGGCTAAATAAGTGGATTGAGTTGTAGAAAAGTTCAGAGTTCTACAATATCAAATTCCTTTTCTTTCCAAGGAACTTTTTGTAAATACGTTTTCTGATACCAGACAAAACCTGTATACAGTATGTTCTGCGTAGTCTGCTCAAAGACAGCTAATATTTGCAAGAGGTTTAAAATAAACTTTACTGAATTGACATAAGGATATAAATGTTTTTAGTGCTCTAGATAATGGATTTTTAGGAGTTTCATTTTCCTCGAATGTCTGTTAACTTTTTCATTTGTCTAATGACTGATGATTCTAGTTGTTCAGAGCTGTTCCTGATTGTGCATGACACAAAAGTACAATTGAAAATTTTAAATCATTATAATTATATTTGTTAAATCCTTGCTGTTAGGGGTGTTTTTTTCTCATCTGCACTGGCATCAGATACCAAAATATTTACGAGGAAAAACTGATGAAAAAGTCTGTGTGTGCATGTTCATAAGTTCTGAATTCAAAACTATATATGCCTCCTCTGAATTATAAATAAAATCTGATGTATTGAGATTACTAGACAACAAAGATTTGGGGTTTTTTAATTCCTGAAAGACTTTTATAATTGTTTTATTTTCCAAAGACAGAACAGTTTAATATTTTGGTTTGAAATTATATTAAATGTATATTAGGTACATTTGGTCTTTTAACAGTGTATTTTTTCTTCCAACACAAAATTGCATCAGTAGATAAAATTATTGTGTTTGGATTACTACATTGTTCACAGAGCACTTGACAATGTGTTAATAAGGTTTCAGATAACTGATTGCCAAAGTAGACATGCAATACTGACAAAATCTGAGTATTTTAAAATTGAGTCTCAGATAATCAAACCATCTTTTTTTTAATGCTGACTGTATTTTTCAGCCGAATATTTCTGCTAAGTGTGAAGGTATTGGAATTCCATTCTAAAGTCTATTACTTAGTCCCCAGAAGCATAAAAAATTGAAGTTAATCACAAATAACTAGTCATATCAGTCAAATGCGCTCCTAGTATTTAGTTATTATGGCTAAAAATGATTATTTTAACATTTTGCATTTTATTAGTACCCAACATACAGTGACACGAGTTTGCTGAACAGTCCTGTTGCAATGGAAACAGACGGGCCTTTAATTGAAGATTTGCAGACGCTGAAAAAGACAGTGAAAGAAGAGGCTTGTCAGGTAAAGCCTTGAGAAGATAGCAAAGTACTCCAGTTTACTAGTTAATTTCTTAGAGTGACTGTTAAACATAAACTAAACATAAACATAAACTGTTAAACATAAACTAACCATTTGTTCTAAGGTAAATACATTTCATCAGGGCTGCTACTACCAAGTGATAGTGTAGCAGCCAGCAATAGTGTTATGTTTCTAATGCCTGTGAATCTGCTATTTAGTCTCTTTTAAGGTTTCTTCTCAGAAACTTTGTGGTTTTTTTCACTTAGGAATAACTTTTTGTGTCATTATGAGAACAATGATTATGCTTTAAGGATAGTGAGAGCTGTAGCTAAAATCTACGACATCACGTTCTAGTCTCTTCTCTACGTAACGGTTTTGATTTTTCATAAGAAAAGCTTGTCAGTACTAGAATCTGACTGTATTTTATACATTTTTGTTTGTTATTCAGAGCCTTCATAATGATTAAAGCTCTTGTGTTTTAAAAAGTGTGTGTCTTGTCCACTCACGGATCTTCTTCCTTAGTCCACCATCTGTCAAGTTCCATTACTCACTGCAGGGTGAGGACTCTCGAGGTCATTTCCATCCTTTTGTCTTAAGTTAATGCTCAGTAATATTCATATCTTTTTAATTTAACATCAGTTAAATGGAATTATAATACCATTGTTGAAACTAGAGATTTCAATGTGGAGCTGGTTGAAAGTGGAGAGATGCCAGGTAACATTGCAGCATCACTAAGTTTTCTGGAAGGAATATTTACTATATAGTGCTATAAATCTGTCTAAATCCAGCAAAGTCTAAGACTGAAGAAGTGGACCCAGAAAAAACAATTTAGTTTGGAGATAAAAGGCTGTTAATTTGAACCAATGTATCCAATAAGACATTTAATAAAAATAAACATGTGGTCAACCTAATCTCCTAAATTGCTGTGTTGAAATTCCAGTGTCATTATCCTGCAAAATTATATTTTACTGATTATTTGTTACATGGCATTTTGGGTGAAGGTTGGAATTAAAAGAAATGTTGGAATACCTCTAAGGCACACTCAGGGATTGCTGTTATTTAAACACTTATGTACGTTGTGGATCCCTGCACATTACATGTAAATCTTGGTGGCTGAATTACATCCCTCTCCAGGGCAACGAACAAGAGTAGCATTCCCCTGAGTGGGAATGATGGATAGGGCTAGTCAATGAGGAACCCTGGGCTTGAATAAAGTTTCTAAACCTCTGCCTTCTTCATACCTTGGATAGCTTAGTCAGGCCCACATGAGGGAGAAAGAGGCCTCCTTTCACTTGCTCCAGAGCCTAGAACCAGTTCTGGTGGAGAAAGGTGCATACAAAATTATTTAGAAAAATGAGTACTCTTATTTTTAGAGTTAGGTTGATCATAGTGCCCGTCTTTGACTGTGCTATTTCCTAGCACTTCACTATTTTCTCTGGGTTTATGAGACCCTGGTTCACTCTCTGTCCTGGCCAAAAAGCATTAAAATTCCTACTTCCTATGTCTGAGTGCTCCAACATCAGTTCTAGAAGAAAAGCAGCCAGAGTAGAATTCTGTGCTAGTAGTTGGGACCAGAGGTTAAGAACAAAATTCCCAGTCCCAGCTGCTGGAAGTTTGAGCATTTGGGCCAGTGTTACACAATATAAAATGCAGAAACAGTAATGTCAGCCCAGACTAAAACCAAGGACTCTCATCTAGGTCTTACCTTCTTTTCTACAAAGAATTCAACTTCATGGGCTATAAAGTTTGGGCTATGTACAGCTTCATTGGTAGCATTCCAGCTGCAAAACTATTCCATCATATCTCTATGAATGAGCTTGATTTGCAACCACCCATAATTAGAAGGAAGGGTAGGGACTTCAAAAAATGAAACTAATGGAAAATAAACAAACTGTAAACAAAATTCTGAAACTTGGGAACTGCACAAGCTTTCCTCAGCTGTCTCTCAAAGTGCATGTTTTCTTCCCTTTTCTTGCTCACAAAGTGTGCAAGAAGTGACATGACTAAAAGATTATAAGCCAAGTTTTCAAAGAGAAAGATCCTAGCAGAGCTAATAGAATGTTCTAAATCAGTAATTCTCATTATTAGAAAAACTGTGCCTGCAAGCAGATGGATAAGTTTGGATCACCAGGCAGGAAAATATTGGATTGAGGATTAGAGTATTGCAGAAAGCAGGCTAGGTAGCATTCCTGCATCAGTTTTTGAGAGGACACTAGACAGACAATTATGTATCCCTTGCTAAGTACGTTCAGCAGTTGATGTTAAAACAAGAGCTACTGCAGTTACCAGTTGGAAAAAAACAAAAAAGGGCTGTCAAAAGGACAGCTTTGTTTCTTAAATTAAACTTCAGAAATGAGAAACTATGTAAAGATCTATATAGCTTCAGTCAAAGTAAGGTTTGTGCCAGAGGCTGGCAATATAGCAGAATGTCCCTACTGAAGAGGTGATTGACTGAGGAAATTAGATCAGGATTTTTTTCCCTATGAGACTTATGTGAGCATTTTTAGTGAATGCTGTGCCACAATAAAATTGGACCACTGTGACTTAATAACTTTGAACATGCCAATAAATAAATGGCTAAGTAAAAGCCAGGCAGTTTTTTTATAAGGACTTGTTTATAGAAAAAAAATAAACAAGCAAATTTGAGTAGGTGAGACAGACATAGGAACTACATAAAGACACCCTTATAAAGTTTAAAGGTACTTTGTTAGGAATATTGTCTGGTTTTGAGAGAGCATTGGTAAAATGGTAGTGATGTCATGATTGGTAATAGCTTACAATTTCCTAGTTGTTTCTAGTTTTCCTGTTAGCAAAAAAATCTCGTTTAATACTTGAAACTGTATAGCTGGTACGGTAAAAAGGAGACAGTATGAATTTCTTTCCAGATGTTTTTTATATATTTTCCTGTAAGTGAGCATACTGATGTGTAAGAAGTACTCATAAGTGATATTTAGTAATTACTATGTTTGGCTAACTTGGTTCTATTTTTATTTCAGGCACAAAAAGATCAGAAGAAAGATCGTCCTCTTGTGCGACGCAAGTCAGAACTGCCTCAGGATATCTATACCATGAAAGCCTTGGAATCACATTGCAGAGCTGATGAATTAATATCACATGATGGGCATTAAACTATTACAGTGAAATATTATTTTGGAGGAAAAGTTTTTTTTTTCTGGACTCAGTTCTACAGTAGAACTTAATTTTTTGTGCCATACCAATCAGTTACACAAAGTCAAAGCTTTCTTCAACCCATTTCTGTAGGCAATAACTTAATAGAGTATGCAGCTCAAGATTAGTAGTTCAAACAATGGTAAATTACCCAGTTCCATTTGCAGAATATTGGGTTGACTTTAATCAAGTGGACACAATTTCCTGGAGGTGTTGTCATAGTACCAACTAGCTGATAACATACAGTTTTTATAGTCATAATTGAGAAAAGTGTTCTATAAAATCTTTCCATCTAAATAACTAAATGACCAATAGTTGGTACTAATGATAAACATATGTTTTCAAAAAAGTAAAGTTATTTCAAATATAAGTATTAAACTTTTTCTAGGATTTCTCAGCTTTACAGTTGTTTCAACATTATTGCTGTCTTGTTATATACCAGCAGTTTTGAAAATACAATTATTCTTTCGTATTATAAAACATGGCTTACAAACTGGTAACATTCATGACAATCCTCAGTCGTCATTCCTTTCTAAGAATTCTGTAAATTCATTTCTCTTTTACTTACTTTTACTCTTTTAGGGTAAAATATATATACCTATATATACCACATCCTAATACTTTATGTAGATTTAAAGCCATATCTTCCAGTCTTTAGTGTATAATATGGCACCAGTATTCCAGATATGAAGTGGTAGAAGAATTTTTCCTAAAATGAAAATTTGTTTACTATGACTGGGAATAGACTGAATATAAAATTTCATTTTAAGTTTTTTTCAAGTCAGTAAAATAATAACTCTTTCACTGTTTTCTCCCTTATCTGAGCTTTTAATACTCAGCATTTTTCTTGGGCTCTAGGAGTTCAATATTCTGTGGCAGATATTATGTGTGATTTCAGTTGCATCAGGTTTTATCTGAAAGATGAACACAACATCATAAGCTTATTAAATTAAAAAAAAAAAGAAAAAAAAAAAGAACAGACTCTGAGTTCCATTCTGCTTCTTTTTAAATAAGTCTAAGAGCTGAGGAGATAGTGACCATAATTTTACCGTGAAAATATTTTTGTTGTTGTTGTAAAGAGCACATGTGCTGCAAATACACCTCACAAGTGAACTGAAAATGCATCTGAGTTGCTGATGATCTTCAAATGCTGCTATATATTCCACAAGATTACTTGCATGTAATGAGCTTTTTGTTGTAGATGGAAAAGCACGGGAGGAAAATCTCTTTAAAAATATAGTGCTTCGTCTTCAATATTTGATTTCTCTCAGGGTGGCCAGTATTTTGACTTACTTATCCTGCTTACAGGCTGTTTGAAATGTGTTCTGCTATTCTAAATGGGTGATTAGTTTCTTTTGTCTCTGGCAGTAACATGATATAACTTAATGTTTAATGTCTTGATGCATAAAGAGATAAAAAACGTGGCTTCTTTAAAAATAGTTTTGTTTTACTTTTTAAGGAAGTATAACATCTCCTGCATCCATTAAAAAAATATTGCTCAAAGCAGACATTCATAGTAACCTTGTGCAGATGTAGTGCCTGCTGTTTGCTGGTTGCATTTAACATTCAATTTCCAATATTTGTTACATTGTCTATTGGAAGAAAATTGTGAGTAGTAAATATTGGCTTACAACACCTAAATTTAAAGACCAACCCAACCTTTAAGTGGAATGTCCACTGTGTCTGAAAACATTTCCTGTAAAACTTGAAAAAGAAAATGCTTTACCATTAGGATAAACTATATGAAAACAGTTTAAAGATGCCTTCTACTTTTGAGGGAAAAAGGGTGCTTTTTTAATTGTGTAAAGCAATGTCTATGTATTTTGATATACCATTGTTTGAACTTCCATCTTTAGCTGGTAGATTATCAGTTACCTTTGATTTTGGGTGTTCAGTATGTCTGTGCAAGAGATTGCTGAAAGGAATTATTCTTATGTTATCCAAGGGGGGGAAAAAACCCAACTGTATATCAGTGTTTGATTGATTGTGTGATACTCAACGTATAAGAACATCTTTCATTGTCTAGATTTTATTTTTATTCTTTATTGAAGATAAACATTCACCAAAAAGGGAAGCATTGTGGTAATTCAGACACTTCAAGTTCTCTATAAAGGCATATTTGAAATTTTGGGCCACTGAACATTTGCTTAGGCAATATTCCAAAATCTTATCACCACTAATGGTTTAGCATGTTTGTTATCAATATTTATATATTTCGTATAATCTTGTACTAAACAATTCTAAAACTAATACATCCAAAATAAAAAGAAAAATTAAAGTAGAATTTTGGTGACTGTTGTTCTTCATAAAGTTCTGTCTGATACCTTCCCCATTTTCCAAAATTACACCTGTACATCAGGAATGTCAAAAGTAATATTACAAGTGTCTTTTTAGTGTGGCTTTAGTATGGCTTCATTTTAATATTGTACATACATTGTACCTTGTTTTATGGTAATAAGTAATAAAAATGTAGACTTCATATTTTGTACAGAATTGTCCTATGTACAGAATAAAAAGTTCCTAGAAACAGCAAAAATAGGTAAGTGGCACAATTATTTTTCATTAGACAATATCTGTAACATTATACGTTAGTGGAATGTTAAGTTCAAATGTACCTACATATTTTTTAACATTTTGTAATTCAATTTTTTGTTCTGGCATTGTTTCTGAAGAACTTCATACACCTGCCATTTAATATGCTTTTATCTAATTTTAAAACTTAAAAAAAAAAAGGTGTATTATATGGACAAATAAAGAACATGTGAATTTTACTTGCTCATCATGAAACTAAGTTTAACACAAGGTGTTTGGGGGTGTGTTCAGATTATCACTGCTAACAGAATCATCTGTACAAATTAACATCATAAATTTCACAAAAGTAAAAAAAATATGGGAAGGCCATTAGGTTAAAAAAAAAGAAGCAGGAATAATTGATACTCAGTAGAAAAATCAGACTTTACCTGTAGAACAGCAGTCAGTACTAAAATTTGGTAATACTCCAATCTACAAATACAAAAAATGTATCTTTCATCCCATAGTATTTTTCCCTGTAACATTTCTGTATTGACAGGCTTCAAGCAAAGTAGCCATAAAATCTGGGATTATATTGTGGTACTTGATACATAATCAGGTGGCAAGAATATAGGGGAAAACTGAAGTCAGAGTTGTCTTCCCTCTGCAATCCATAAAAATTTTCAAAAGAACTAAGGAAATTACTCTCATAGAGCTGACATTCAGTAACTGGGGGGGGTTAGAGGGGTTGAGCCTGGGATCAAGAGCTGACTACTGGCTTGAGTTACAAATGTAAGATTTGAGTTACAGGTTGGGTCTTTGTGTAGTGAAAGAATGTTTTCTGCATGAGCTCAGTAGTAAACTCATCAAATCATTAATGAAAAACAAGATATTGAAACAACTGAGGATCCAGTTATTAACTTTTGGAAATCAGGGTTAAATACATCTGAAAATACAAGGTTTTAACATACTGACACCGATGACACTTTTTCCATATAAATACTTTAGTGAGTTGCCAGCTTGTTCAGGAAATGACCTTTAATCCTTTCCCTCTAAGGGAATTAGTCTCATGGGCTTTGACCAGCAGCCTTTTTTGGCATTGCTTTCATGTTTGGCTTTGTAAAATTGGAAAGGAAGGTGCTAGTGTAGCACATACTGCTTGTGTTTGGAGATGTGTTCATTTGCTTTATCTGCCTCACAAGCGTACTTACAGGAGATAGCTGGGATTTCAGGTTATCCCAGAGTTCTGGATCCCTTTATGGGCCAGCCACCTAAAAGTGGAGCTCTTCTGCCCCTTGATCTTGTCCTTACTTTGTGCAGTGATTGTGGTGACTGTGAACTGTGTGTAGCTAATTAAGAAATGCCATTCTAATTACCACATCACTGTCTCCCTGGATTATAGTTTCTTTTCTGTGAGGAGACTTGGCTTGAGCTGTCTTTATGAAATAAAAACTTCGATGTAGTTAAACATTTTGTACGAACAAATTCCCAGAGGAGAATTTTCTGTGTAGCTAAAAGAGGGCAGTGCATTATTCCTTGCTCACCCTGAAGAGCAGCACAGCTGCAGGTGGCTCTCGCTGGAGCCAGGCACGGGGGACTGCATCCATTCCTGCCCCAGAGAGCTCTGCACACGCACGGGAAGGTTGGTAAGCAGTGACCCTCTGTGTGGTGAGGAGAGGAGAGAGCAGTCACATAATGGCCTTGAGCTATTTTAGGTGGTTTTGTCATCCAAAAAATCACACTGAGAGCGTTCATGCTAGCATCAAGACCTTGCCACAGTAATTTTTCTGGTACACTCGCTGTAGAATTAAAGATGCAGGAGGATTAGAGATTGGAAAGGAGGTGATTTGCTCTAATGGTTACTTGTTAGGGTTTTTTCCTTTGTTTTTGGTCTCAAATACTACCAAATTAATATTAGGTATAGAAAAAATCCTTTTTTTCCCTGCTGAAGTTGTTTCTTTTATAACTTACGGAAAAGGTTTTCTTTCTACGTACATTGTATTGCGTTTGCTAGGAGTAAGTCTTGTTATCTTGGCAAGTCCTATTCTCATTATGATTCTCTGAAATCATGTCTTTAGTTAAAATTCTATGGGAAATGTGTCATATTGGCAATCTTGCCCTTTGGATGCCTGATTTCAGTGGCTTCTCACACCTGTAAGAGGGGCCAGGTCTTTTGTGCACCCAGGAAAAGGACGTCCATAATTAATTAGAACCAAATCAAGGCAAAATATTTTTCACCCTGATTGAGCAAGTAAAGCCTTTTCTCTCTCCGTAGGCTTTGCTTGAAGAAGAGAACCTGTGTAAAAAATTTGTTTGTCTCTGCTTCAATTTCCTTTAACTTAATTTGCATCTTCTTCCTGCTCCCCTTAGCATAGTAGATAAGGCTGAAGTGATTAAAGGAATACAAAGTCTCTACTTACACTGGCTTTTAGTTGCAAGTAGCCGAACACTTAGATATCAGAATTCAAGACTTGTTGCACACAGAGCATTTCTGATTTTAAAACCTACAGTAAGATGAGGCTTTTTGAGGGTTTTTTGACCCTACTTTCTCTGCAAGTCAGCAGCAATATATATATATACTTGACTTTATTTCCTATCCCTGTCCTGCTTTCTTCTACTTACTTCCTTACTTTCCTTATTTGCATTTTTTCCTGGCAACAGTTTTACAGCACTGAGATACTGTATCTTGCTTTGTGAGGTACAAAAATTCTGTGACAGTTTGGCGCAGCAGGTGATGACTGCTCCAGAAGGAGCACACCAGTGCTTGGAACCACTGCTTGAGCTCACCTCCAAAGGGATGCCAAGTTACACTTGAGATGTATCTAGATTGCTGAGGAATATTATCAACACCCTTTTAATGAACATCTCCACATCCAGAATGTTAATTTAAGCTGTGGGGTTTGGGTGTTTGGCCTGTACTGGTGCTTACTATGGGGATGTAAGAAGCACGTAATTCTCCCTGCATTGGAAAGCTATCAGACCAGATCCAGGATGGCCTTGGTGGAATTCAGACAGCCATGCAAAGTTAGCGCTTTTTTTTCATATGAAACAATCCTGAAACAACCTGCATGTAGAAGAATTATAAGGTGTGAGCAAACTAGATTTTGGAAAATTGAAATAGGTGAGTGTTGTATTAAACACTGTCTCAGTAACCATTCTATGAACAGAGTATTCAGAGAAGTATCTATCACTGTTTTTCTTCATCAAAAAAATTACCTTTTGTGGGGGGAGGGGTTCAAATAGGTTTGATTAATCAAAAAACAATCACCTCTGTTAGTTTTGTTGCTTGCAGTTGAAACTTAGTTGCTGAACAAATAATTTTTCTTCCAGACAGGAATATTGAGATTTTTATTACTTAAGAAATCTGGGTTTTTTCAAAATTAAAGTGGACTCATAAGTGCTTTAGGAGCCTGCCTGAGCATGGTATGCTTTTTCTCTTGGCAGAAATGGAGGAGCTGGGCTATGTGGGTGGGCTTTCCAGATTTCTAGCGTCATAGCTGGACATACACACTTTATGCTGAGTTACACGTGTGTAGAGGCTTACTGATCAGGTCTTCCTTTGCCAGACAGGATGTTCCACCCCAGCTTCCTTACCTGGGCAGTACATCTGAACAGATCCTGGGCTGGGGGTCTCAGCACATTTCCCTAGCTATCTGTTGAGGAAATGCATGGGAGGTTCAGATGCAGTTTTGTATGGTTGCTTTGCTTTTCTTTTGGGGACAACATTCCCTTTTCTACCTCCATATGAGCAAAAACTAGAGTTTCAGTCTGTGTACTTTTGGGGAGTCAGTGGAGTTGCTTTGGAACTTCACTGCCCCCTCCAGCTCCAAATGGCAGCCCAGGACCAGGGGACTAGTTTGGGCAAGGAGGAACGGGATTGTCCATCTCAGCAGCAGTGAGTTAAACTCATCTAATACCTCCATCAGTCAAACATATGTTGGGATACAGCAGCTGTAACAGATGTTTAGGAACTTTTAAAAAAAAAATCAAATTCTTTCATTTTAATAAAAATCCCCTTTCTCACTGATGTACTCTTTGTCCCTGTCTCCTTTTACGTCCTTTGCTTTTAGGAAGCAGTCTCACACAAGACTGAGATTAATGGTTTGGTTGCTGGATTCATTAAACCGTAATTAGCACAGCTGGCTGACTGGGCTGAGTGTGTAAAGCTCCGGAGATACTTCACTGAAGAAGCCTTGCAGTTGGCCTGCTGCTTTCTTCACGGGAATACGTCATTTTTGCCAGCTGACCTTATGGCTTCTGGGTTAATTCTTCACATGAAATAAACATTATTTTCCTTTGGACAAATGTCCCTCGGGCCTGCTTTATCTTCCGGGTAAGGAGGCAGCAGCAGCAGAACACAGCTCTCCCAGGTGCTGCTGCCAGGGCAGTGGAGGGAGGCTGTTGCCTTCCCCTTTCCGCTCACAGCCCGCCCTCTCCCTCCAGAATAAACCACTCTGATAAAACCCTCGTGGAAGGGCTTCGTGCGGGAAACCCTTCAGTAACTGAAAGGAGCTTTCAAGAAATACGCAGAGGAGTCTTCTACAAGAAAATATAGTGACAGAACGAGGGAGAATGGATTCACACTGAAAGAGAGTAGGTTTAGGTTAGCTATTGTGGAGGAAGTTCTTAACAGTGGGGATGACGAAGCACTGGAACAGGCTGCCCAGTGAAGCTGTGGATGCCCATCGCTGACAGTGCTCTAGGCTATGCTGGATGGGGCCCTGAGCAGCCTGGTCTAGTAGAAGATGTTGCTGCCTACGGCAGGCGTGCTGGAACCAGGTGATTTTTAAGGTTTCTCCCAAGTTAAACCGCTCCACGGTTCTACGAACGGGTGGCGGCGGGGAGCGGGCGCTGTCCGGGCGGGGCCGGCGGTCGGGGCGGAGCGGGGCGGGCCGGGCCGCCCGTCCCAGGC
>VXBQ01008821.1:0-60876 GCA_013400175.1 Phainopepla nitens | reverse complement strand
TCAGCGCGGCCCCGGCCGGGAATCGCCGGGCCGGGCGCTGCCAGCCCGCTCCGCCCCAGCGCGGCCCCGGCCGGGAATCGCCGGGCCGGGCACCGCGGGCTCGCTGTCGGGCTCGGGTGGCGGCGGCACAGCCTGGGTGGCGGGCGGTTCCCACTGGCCGCCGCCTTTGTTCCGCGGTCCGGGGCCCAGGCGGATGCTCGGCGGGGCTGCGAGCTGGCTGGGGACGCAAATCCGGGCCGGTCCTCCTTGGAAAGGCACCGAAAGTGCTTCGTCAGTCTGCCGTGGCACTGCTCCTGCGGCGGCCGGGCTGCTCTGGGAGTGACCTCTCCGGCGAGGCAGACAGCCGCTCTGAAACAGAACAAGAGCGCCAAAAACCCGGATAAAGGGGAAAAAAATACCACCAGCCTTAATTGTCCTAAGGAAAGAGTCGTTTCATGTTTAATTAGGGCGTTCCTGTAGTTGACAAACGAAGATGTTGACCTTGCTGTGCCTTTGTTTCGTTATCAAAGCCTGGTGGCCGTGCTGCTTGCTCTCGGGACCGCATCAAATGCTGCAGCTATTTGATGACCGCATGAAATACTGCAGCTAAGCTGAGACGCTGGCTTGAGCGTCCTTGTTACTTACATGCTGTTGTAACTGACTGTTTATTTCGAAAATTACTTGTCAACAAATCTGTTGCTAAATAGGCTCTTACAGAATGCAACCTAGTGAACGGTGACAAAATACACGTAGGTTTCATCAATAATGCAGGCTTTTTACTATTAAACAAGCCCCTACAGTCTGTAAATGGCTACCTGCTTGCCAGCATGAGCTTGCAAAATTCTACTATTAAGCTTCTAGATTGCTACTCCTGGTGTGCTGGTGGTTCTCTTCCTGTACATATCAAATCCTAATAAAGTCATGTTTTATATTGCATTATTTAACATGTCAACAGAAACAGTTTAGCATCCTGATATATACCCTGTAGTTGCTGCACACAGAGAGAAACATCAAGGAGGTTCTTTCATTCACTGTCTATTCATTGTAAACTTCAGATATTGCTTTAAAATACCCCATTGTTGTTTATTTTTTGCCTATTCCCAGATTATCATCCTCTTCCCCATCCAAAGTTGGAGACTTCTTTTTCAGTATAGTTAATTTTCTAAAAGAGAACAAAGAACAGTTGTCTTTATGAGTTCATGATGCAGTGTTTAATAAGATTTAAAGAAAAACATTTAATAGTAATGCAGATGATTCCTGTGTTTTTGCTATGCCTGGATCATGAGAATGGTTCAGGTTGGAAGTAATGAAGATAGTGGTAATCAGTTATCTCCAGGCTCATGGCCTAGATATTGTTATATGTGTATGCATAAAAAAGAAATTGAGAATCTCCTTACACGTTTCAAAAGCCAGATACTAATTTATGATGCACAGAGGCCATTTCTGTCCATGTCTTCTGGTTTAACAGCAGTTACTTGGGCAGAGTGGATTTTATGAATGACAGCCAGGTGTCGTTTCAGATCTGAAACCTCCAGCAGCATATGGAGAGCTCTGACACTATTAAAAACTACGTTTTTACTATTGAAGCTTGTCCATGGACCACATAGCATGAAGTAGATTATTGATGACAAGTACAATAAAACAGAAGCCTTATTTCTGCATAATGAAAGCTGCTCTCTAGTATCCCCAGCCTGCCAGCTGCTGTCATACGTGTTCCTGTGGTCTCGAGTGCTGTGTCGTTCTGTGACCAGGCTTCTGGTGCTTGGGCCACAGATGTGACAGCCTGAGGCTGTATCTCCTAAGGGCTGGAGGAAATCAGAGCAGGACAGAGTCTGCTGTAATGTGTCCAGTCAGAGTGTGTCCCCGAACACGAGTAACCTTCTGCACTGAAGTCACTGCATTGCAGCACGGCTGCCTGCATCCCCAGCAATTACATCATCTGTGATGCACTGGCTCTGCTGTGCCTGAGTACTTCCCATGGCTTAGCTTTTTGTTCTGTCAAGGGATTTTTTTTTTTTTTTTTGTTCAGAGACTTAATTTCCGAATCATTTTCAAAGTAGATGTCTGAAAATACAAAGCCACCTTTGAAAGTAAAAAGCAACTGTTTAATGTTCTCACTGAAGCATAGTTGTCCTGGCAACATAGCTCTGCAAATAAATGCACATTCTGTATTGCAGATTTTTCTCTTAGAATGTGAGTTATAATTCTCTTACTGTAATGTTTTATTATTTTGTAGAACCTAAATCTTAAAGGAGTTTTCTTTAAAGACAATAAACTCATTCTGTATCTGAGAGACACTGCAAAGCTACATTTGATCTAATTTAGTTAATTAAGTTGGTGTGGAGCTTCAAGGTTAGAAAATAGTCTGGCAATAGCAGACGGTGGTTGAGAAGGAGTGGCAGATGTGTTAGAAATTAAGTATTACTTACATGCTGTATTTTTTTGCAGAGGATGTGGGAGATGAAGGAGAAGAGGAAAAAGAGTTCATCTCCTACAGTATCAGCACTGACATTCATTATGGAATAAAGTCAAACAGGTGAATTAATAAAATAGATCTTAACATTTCTACTCTATGTATGTAGAACCTGCACAAGCAGATTGACCTACTTTACCTACAAATTTACCCCTGGTTTACCTAGGGCTTTCAGGCAGTGTTTTTATTCTAGTGGGACAATAGCTTTTCAAGGCAGAGGCTCTCATAAAAAAAGGGTGTGTCATGCGGCTGAAAGGAGTGGACCTAGGACTTCTAGCTCTGGGGTTAAAGAAACAAAGTTTTATTAATTTTGGCATGCATACAGCTGTAACATACACAACTTGGGTTCAGTATTCTTGGCTCTTACATTTTTGTCACTTATCTTGAGCATATTTGACTGTGAAGCTTTGTAAAATGTAAAAACATAAAATTTCTTTTTCTTTAGTGTGTTCCTACTTCAGAGTCCTTACTGATAGCTCAGCTTGCTTATTGCTGAACTGTAGAGATATTTTCATTTGGAAGACTTGTATTCAAGTCTCTTAGAAGAAAGATAGTGAAGTATGGTGATACAGATTACCATTTGACTCCTAAACTTGCAGTCAGATCAAAGTTACTGTGTCACTTAAATTTCCAATGGTTGGTTAGTAACTCTCTCGTCTGTTCCGTAGCCTGGCGTTCATTAAACGTACAGCAGTGATCGACGCCGACAAACCAGTGTCTTCCCAGCTCAGAGTGCTCACTCTCAGTGAAGATTCTCCCTATGAAACATTGCACTCTTTCATTAGCAATGCTGTGGCTCCCTTTTTCAAATCCTATATCCGAGAATCTGGCAAAGCAGACAGGTAATTCAGTATAAATACTGCATTTCTTTGCTAATGAACTAAAATAAGTGTTTCATGATCTAAAAAAATATAACAGTGACTCTTCAAGGTGAATTATGTGAATTGTTTAAGCGCACAGTTGGATATGATTGCTGTTGCTGATTGGGGAAGCAGTTCAGGTCTGAATGTGTTATATGTGATTTTTGGTTTGCCTTCTTATATGGAAACGTCTGTGCTTTTTCAGGGATGGAGATAAGATGGCTCCTTCAGTTGAGAAAAAGATTGCAGAGCTTGAAATGGGCCTCTTGCATTTGCAACAGAATATTGAAATTCCAGAGATCAGTCTGCCAATTCACGCAACCATTACTAATGTTGCCAAGCAGTGTTATGAACGTGGAGAGAAACCAAAGGTTACAGATTTTGGTGAGAAGGCTGAGGATCCATTGTTCCTTAATCAGTTACAGTCTGGAGTCAACCGCTGGATTAGAGAAATACAAAAGGTAACCAAATAAAGAACAGGGGGAGAAAAACAACTAAGTAATAAGAACTTCTGTGTAGTACTGTGTATCTTCTCCACAGTTTAACTGGTAAAATGCTGCTTTGTGCAGAATACTCTGAAGATCTGAGAACAGATTTTTGAGTCTCCAGAGACACTGTTCTAAATTAGGCTAAGTCTAGTCTAGATTTGGGATCTAGTCTAAATTGTTCTACAAATTTATGTCTACACAGAGTATGTACGAACAAGATGTTCAAGGGATATGAACAATAGTATGTAGACTATTTTTAGTCTACAAAGAGTGACTATTTTATGCGTATTGTAACAGACTGAAGTAGCTGGCAGTAACCCTGTGAATTTTGTAACTATTCTTCAGATCTTTACAGCAGATTGAGAGGAACAAATCAGTTTTGTTATTTGCCCCTGGTGTATGCACAATCCCTTCACAGTGGTTGCTCCAGCCCTGTCTTGTAATCTCATACTTCTGCCTGTTACTTCTCAGAAGAACTGCTGTTCCTCTGGTGTTACTCAAAAACAGCATCTCAGATACTAGTCTGGCTTTTTTGCCTGTGTGCACAGTGAACACCAATCGCTCACGGAACAGTGTTGTCTTTCCTTATTTGAGAGCTTAAAACATTTGTTACCTTGCCTGGCTCATCTGCCATTAGCCAGAATACAGACACTGCTCAGGAGAGCAGGCAGGTGACGTTTTTAGGTTATGCTAAAGATTATTACATGAGGGTCCTAAAACCAACCTTTGGGATCTCTGGAATTACGCTTGTGATATGTTGCATGCAGTTCCTGCACTTCTCAAAGAATGTGTGCCAAAATTGTCTGAGGTTGGATTATTAAAACCTAGCAGTTGTTGCATGTTTCAATTTTATTTAGTAACAACAAGCTTTTATAGTTGAAGTGTATAAATTAAATGTTTTTTTCTCACTCCTCTCTTTCTTTCCATTACTTTGAAGGTGACCAAATTGGATCGAGATCCTGCATCAGGCACTGCATTACAGGAAATAAGCTTCTGGTTAAATTTGGAAAGGGCTCTGTACCGCATTCAGGAAAAACGTGAAAGCCCGGAAGTTCTGCTGACTCTGGACATTCTAAAACATGGCAAACGTTTTCATGCAACTGTCAGCTTTGATACAGACACAGGTAAAATACCTGTTCAGTAACATTTTTCTCAAATGTCCTACAAAACTTAAACTGTTACAAAACTTGAACACTGTGGTACAAAGAACAGTGGTGTTTAGAAGAACCTTGGACTATTTACAGGTAGAGATTTTGGTCAATGCAATGAAAAGTTATATTCAAAATCTTTTCCATTTAGGTCTGAAACAGGCGCTGGAAACTGTGAATGACTATAATCCACTGATGAAAGACTTTCCACTGAATGACTTGCTGTCTGCTACAGAGCTGGACAAAATCAGACAGGCCCTTGTTGCAATATTTACCCATTTGAGAAAAATCAGGAACACAAAATACCCAATCCAAAGGGCATTGCGTTTAGTGGAGGCTATTTCAAGAGATCTGAGCTCTCAGCTGCTGAAAGTGTTGGGAACCAGAAAACTGATGCATGTGGCCTATGAAGAATTTGAAAAGGTGTGTTCATGGCTTTGTGATACCAGTTGCTGTATTTTTGCATTGCACAGTGACTTTCAGGAGGCATTTAATTTGGGAGCTGAAGTTCCTGTTCTGAAATGTTTTTCAGGTTATGGTTGCATGCTTTGAAGTATTCCAAACCTGGGATGATGAATATGAGAAGCTACAAGTTCTGCTGAGAGATATAGTGAAAAGAAAAAGGGAAGAGAACCTGAAGATGGTGTGGCGCATCAATCCTGCTCACAGGAAACTCCAGAGCCGTCTTGATCAAATGAGGAAATTCAGGCGTCAGCATGAGCAGCTGAGAGCAGTCATTGTGAGAGTCTTGCGACCTCAGGTAATCTTGGTTGTTACCAAACGGAAAATCTGTGTGGCTTCTTCAGAAGTGTTACTGTTACTTGAAGTTACCAGCACAACTGTAATGTAACATGCAGTTTCCATGTTTAGTTTTGAACCCTTGCTAATAGGCTTAGCTTTAATTCTGACTTGCATTGCATAATAGTTACTCACGTTAATAAACTCAGCAAGTCTAGGCATGACACAGAGGAGATTAATAAGTATTTAAATCCTTGAATTTGGCTAAACTACAGTGGAAAATAAGATTATGCTGCACAGTAGTGCAAGTTTGTAAAGTACCTGTTGCCCTATTCCTACTGGAAGTTAATTTGAAGCATGACTGAAAGTTTGTTAAGAATTTATCACTGATTGGTTGGGGGTTCGTGCAATGTTCTTTAGAACCAAATGCATTTTGCTACTTCCAGGAAAATTTTGAAGTATCCAACTCACTAAACTGTGATTCTAATGTAGGTAACAGCTGTTGCCCAGCAAAATCAAGGAGAGGTACCTGAACCACAGGATATGAAAGTAGCAGAAGTCCTTTTTGATGCTGCAGATGCTAATGCCATTGAAGAAGTCAACCTTGCTTATGAGAACGTGAAGGAAGTAGATGGATTAGATGTTTCCAAAGAAGGAACAGAAGCCTGGGAGGCAGCAATGAAGCGCTATGATGAAAGAATTGATAGAGTTGAGACAAGAATAACAGCCCGTCTGAGAGACCAGCTCGGTACAGCGAAGAACGCCAATGAAATGTTCCGAATCTTCTCGCGCTTTAACGCCTTGTTTGTCAGACCTCACATTCGCGGTGCCATTCGTGAGTACCAAACACAGCTGATCCAGCGTGTGAAAGATGACATCGAGTCTCTTCACGACAAGTTTAAAGTACAATACCCACAGAGTCAGGCGTGTAAAATGAGTCACGTCCGTGACTTGCCTCCCGTGTCCGGGTCTATAATTTGGGCCAAACAGATTGACAGGCAGCTCACCGCTTACATGAAGCGTGTGGAGGATGTCCTTGGCAAAGGCTGGGAGAACCATGTGGAAGGTCAGAAGCTAAAGCAGGATGGAGATAGCTTTCGCATGAAGCTCAACACTCAGGAGATCTTCGATGACTGGGCAAGAAAAGTTCAGCAGCGCAACCTTGGCGTGTCTGGTCGCATTTTCACCATCGAAAGCACTCGGGTTCGAGGTCGAACTGGAAATGTCCTGAAACTGAAAGTCAACTTTCTCCCAGAAATAATTACACTTTCAAAAGAAGTCCGAAACCTGAAGTGGCTTGGTTTCCGTGTCCCACTAGCAATTGTCAACAAAGCTCACCAAGCAAACCAGCTCTATCCATTTGCTATTTCTCTCATTGAAAGTGTCCGCACATACGAGCGAACGTGTGAGAAAGTAGAAGAGCGTAACACTATCTCACTGCTGGTCGCTGGCTTGAAGAAAGAGGTGCAGGCTTTGATTGCAGAAGGAATTGCACTTGTGTGGGAATCATACAAACTTGATCCATACGTACAGCGCTTGGCTGAGACTGTCTTCAGTTTCCAGGAAAAGGTTTGTGTTATCTATCAAAATCTGCACAACTTTTACATTTATAATTCAGTAATATGTGGTTATCCAAGAGTGTCATTGGGTAGCTGAGAACTAGTTCTGCAGTTCTTGGGTTAAGTAGCTGATTGAGTCAGCACAAATTGGCCAACTGGATGGATCTTGTAGTAGTGCTAAAATTGCTATTAGCAGTACTATTTTCATTTGATATTGCTAAAATCCATGGATTACTGCATCCAAATAAAGATACGTGATTAACTGCTACTGAATAATTATTGTTTCCTTGATCTAACCTGCCAAACTAAATATCCCATTTTTCCTAAACTATCTTAGGTGGATGATCTGCTCATTATTGAAGAGAAGATAGACCTGGAAGTGAGATCACTGGAAACATGCATGTATGATCACAAGACTTTCTCCGAAATCTTGAACAGAGTTCAGAAAGCTGTGGATGATTTAAATCTTCATTCATACTCAAATTTGCCAATCTGGGTCAATAAGTTGGATATGGAGGTAGGTTTGAGATTGAGGAGTAGTATATGTTTAGAGGCAGCATTTTAATCGGGTTCTAAATACATTTTGATTATTGTCTTTATTGTCAGCCAGGGTGACTTTTCTTTATAGTCACACCAGAGACTAAATTCTCATTCCCTGAACATTTCAGTGCATTTTTGGTATGCAGAAGATGCAAGGCCTGTGTTGGGTTTTTTTTGCTGTTGACTTTTGGGGTCAGTTAATTCAAGGAGAGTTTTGTCTTTTGAAGAAAAAAAGTTTGATACTGTTTGATGGCCTAGAGCGTTCTGGGGGGCAAGGTAGATAAAGGGTGGTGGAAGTTTGCTATTCTGGTAGCAGGGACTTGTTGCCATCATATTGTTTGCATCTACCTGTTAAGTTTCAGGTTTTTGGTCCCTAGGCCAACTTCATTACACTTGAAATTGTTTCATTTCATTAAAGTCCATGAGGACCAGGAGAAGCTTTGAATTATATTCAGTGAAAAATTACTAAAACTCCTAAACCTCTTTAATCATGGAATGGTTTGGGTGGGTAGAGACCTTAAAGATCATCTGTTTGCAGCCCTCATGCTGTGGGCAGTGATGCTACTGATTCGATAGCTCAAAGCCCCATCCAGCTTGGCCTGGGACACTTCCAGGGATGGGGCATCCATAACTTCTTTGGGCAACCTGTTCCACTGCCTCACCACCCTAATACCTCATCTAAACCTCCTTTCTTTCAATTTAAAGCCATTATTCCCTGTCTTATTGCTACGAGCCCTAGTGAACAGTCCCTCCAATTCTTGTAAGCCCCTTCTGGTGCTGGAATGGCTTAGTAAGGGAGCACTTCATTCATCGAGGTGCTGTAGTGTGCCTGTCAGATTATTTCGATAGTGGGGATCTTCATGCAGTGAATATGCAGGTTTTTCCTCCAGTGTGCCTCATTTTCTTTAGATTGAAAGAATCCTGGGTGTTCGTTTGCAAGCTGGACTGAGGGCCTGGACCCAGGTTCTTCTGGGACAAGCAGATGACAAAGCAGAAGTTGACATGGATACAGATGCTCCTCAAGTGAGCCATAAACCTGGTGGTGAACCTAAGATCAAAGTAAGTTGTCCTGTGGCTTTTTTTTGCATTAGATTTTTTTGGTTGGTTGGTTTCTTTCCTTGCTGTCAATAAACTAATGCAGAATCTATTTCTTAGAGAAATATGGGAGATAAATATTTCTTCTGCATCTATTTTTGGAGAAATATTTTCATCTTTCCGTTTAAGTGCAAGTTGATTTTTGAAAAGTGCTTCTTGAAGTCCAAAATTCTTGTCTATATGTAGCAGTATCTGCCAGTAAGACTGGGTGTTTTTACTGTTTCTGCAGAACATTGTACATGAACTAAGAATAACCAACCAGGTGATATACTTGAATCCACCAATTGAAGACTGTAGATACAAACTTTACCAAGAAATGTTTTCTTGGAAAATGGTAATCCTGTCACTGCCAAGAATTCAAAGTCAGAGATACCAGGTAAGTGTAATGAAGCTGTATTTAGGTGTGAGCAATTGCTTTCACTTAGTAATTAACTGTCCTCAATACATTAGTGTTGCTCTAACACAGACCTGAGTGCCCTGGAAATTCATGTATATCACAAGTATAACTCTGGTTCTTAGGTTGGAGTGCATTATGAGCTGTCTGAGGAAGAGAAGTTCTATCGTAATGCCTTGACAAGGATGCCTGATGGCCCTGCAGCTCTAGAAGAATCATACTCAGCTGTCATGGGAATTGTGACTGAAGTGGAGCAGTATGTCAAGGTAGGAGGCTGATAGGATATAATGGAACAGCAAAAATGAACATGGAGTTCCAGTTTTCCTGGGGGCTGGAGGGAAACACATCTTTTGGAATGTACTGGAGAAGTTCTGAACATTGTGAAATACCTCCATTAGGTTTGGCTGCAGTACCAGTGTCTGTGGGATATGCAGGCTGAAAATATATACAACCGTCTTGGAGAAGACCTGAATAAGTGGCAGGCCCTTTTGGTTCAGATCAGAAAAGCAAGAGGAACATTTGACAATGCAGAAACCAGAAAGGAGTTTGGACCTGTTGTCATAGACTATGGCAAGGTGAGAAATTGTAGTTATTTGTTGTGATAAATGCATTGAATTTCAGAATAGGTGTAGCAAGGGTGACAAGTTGCTGTTATGTAACATTATTCACTTGTAGGTACAATCAAAGGTGAACTTGAAGTATGACTCCTGGCACAAGGAAGTGCTCAGCAAATTTGGCCAAATGCTCGGTCAGAATATGACAGAGTTTCATTCACAAATTTCTAAGGTAAGAAAAGTCCTAATTCCAGTTTTTCACTTTCAGATCAACTGTTGTAGAATGCTAAACCACTGATTTGTGCCCTTAACAGTCCCGTCAAGAACTGGAGCAGCATTCTGTGGACACTGCTAGCACATCAGATGCTGTGACGTTCATCACATATGTGCAGTCCTTGAAACGTAAAATCAAACAGTTTGAAAAGCAAGTTGAGGTATGTTTGTTGTCTTTTGGTAATGATTCTGACTTGTGGAAATGCTGATCAGGCTTAGCTCATAAAAATGCACCTTTGTCATAATCATAAAATGATACTCAAGTTCTCTTAAAAACAGACTCAGACTTCATATTCTGAAAAATCCTGTGAGCTCTATAGTGAGCATTTATTAAAGTATGTTTATTTAGCCTTGAAGCTTAAGTTTTGTCTTTTTAACTTAAAACCACTGTGTCTTGTAGCTTTATCGCAATGGTCAACGCTTGCTTGAGAAACAAAGGTTCCAGTTTCCTTCCTCTTGGCTGTACATTGACAACATCGAGGGAGAATGGGGTGCCTTTAATGACATCATGCGTAGGAAGGATTCTGCCATTCAACAACAAGTAGCAAATCTGCAGATGAAAATAGTTCAAGAGGATCGTGCAGTGGAGAGCCGAACAACTGACTTGCTGACAGACTGGGAGAAAACAAAGCCTGTGACAGTAAGTAGTGATGATTGATGTTCAGTGAATGAGGTAGATTTTCTGCATTCAGTAAGAAGTAGGGAGTTTGGTTTTATGCTTTTTTTGCAGTTTTTTCCTTTTAGGTGATATAAAAGTCTTTTTAATGGTTCCATAATAACTGTCAGTGTGTTGATTTATGGCTATAGTTGCAGAGGGAAATTTACCCTTAAAGCATAGGCCTCTGTTAGATGCAGAAAAGTAAATTACTTCATTGACTAAGAGAGCTTTGTCTGAAACAAGTATATCTCAGAGGTATGCATGTAGAAGGATGCAGAAGCAAGCTGCTTTTTGCTTTCTTTTTTTTTTTTACCTGAAGTTCTTTTTAGTAAAGCAAAAAACTGCATGTAAAAATGAAGTGAGACTTATTGTGGACTATTGTGTTGCCTTTTTGTCAGCAAAATGGAAATGTAAAAAAATGAGACAAACTGACATTTATATTTAGTCCCTACTTTTAACGTGCCTTCGTCATAACTGTAGGATTATTGGATTAATGTATCTCTTGCAAACTTTAGGGAAATCTGCGTCCAGAAGAGGCTCTTCAAGCCCTTACCATTTACGAAGGGAAATTCGGCAGGCTGAAGGATGACCGTGAGAAATGTGCAAAGGCCAAGGAAGCTCTGGAACTTACAGACACTGGCCTGCTCAGTGGCAGTGAAGAGCGTGTCCAGGTACAGCCTGCTCACACACCTTCTTACCAGTTTGGGATAAAAATGTTTCAGTTCCATCATTTTCTCCCTCAGGAGAGTGACTTGTAGTGTGCACTGTACTAATATCAGGGCACAGTCTCCACACTGACTCAGTTCTTAGCCTTCAGAGCTTGTCTGTGATCTCTTCCTTGACTGTCTTATTCTT
The DNA here is from genome assembly GCA_013400175.1 of Phainopepla nitens. Lineage (NCBI taxonomy): Eukaryota > Metazoa > Chordata > Aves > Passeriformes > Bombycillidae > Phainopepla > Phainopepla nitens. The sequence goes on along the minus strand of VXBQ01008821.1, from coordinate 49,262 downwards.
TTGAAACTGTTATGTGAGCTGAGATGGAAAATTTCATCTTGGTCACTTGCTGTTGCAGTTCTGTTGAACTCTCAAACTATCCAAAGGTTTTTCATAGATTAGAAGTATTTTGTTTAACTCACCCATGCTATTGATTTTGAAGAAATTAGGAATAACTGCTGATGTTTGATACATTCTTTTTTGCAGGTGGCCCTTGAAGAGCTGCAGGATCTCAAAGGTGTCTGGTCTGAACTCTCTAAGGTCTGGGAACAGATTGATCAAATGAAAGAACAACCATGGGTCTCAGTGCAGCCTCGCAAGGTACTTCACTTCTGTGTACATGAACAATATAGCTGCCACAAGTATATGCAAATTAGAAATTAGACCTCTTGAGACAGACATGCTCTGTTGTCAGTCTGGATCATTTTCAGTGTTTAGGTACCTTTTTCAGTATCTTGTGAGCACATCTCTTCTGAAGCTAAGCAAAAAAATATTTACAGGATTGTCATAATTTAAGTAATCTTGCAGGAATTTATGCAGTTTCCATAGTTTGAGACTGGACTGCATCTACAGAGAAGAAATGGCTGTTTTTAAATAGACTGTTGGACCTCATTAGAGAAAGTTCATGATACAGTTGGGTAAACAGCATTGATTTTAGTTCAGTGCTCAGGAGGTAAAGAGCAGAAAGAACACTAATCTATAAACTAACTGCCTATGACAAGACTGCATCATAAATCTCAATCAGACCAATAAAATTGCATTCTCAACTATAGAGTAACCACATCTTAGGCAAATACAGATAACACTTAAAAAGAGCCATCCTGTTGCTGATGTCTCATTAGAAAGAGTTTTCTGTAACAAATGTATAGGCAACTTGTATAGTTATGTGCACAGGACTTGTAGAGAAAGATTTCGTTGCTTTTATGTTACTGACAGCTTCGACAAAACTTGGATGGTCTGCTGAACCAACTGAAAAACTTCCCAGCCCGTTTGCGACAGTATGCCTCCTATGAGTATGTTCAGAGACTTCTGAAGGGCTACATGAAGGTAACTTGCACACATTTCTAAAAGGCATGTATTTTATATTCAAGTTCAAAGATATAACTTGCTTTTTTTTTCTTCTGTAGATAAACATGTTAGTTATCGAACTGAAATCCGAGGCACTTAAAGACCGGCACTGGAAACAGCTGATGAAGAGGCTTCATGTTAACTGGGTTGTCTCAGAACTGACCCTGGGCCAGATCTGGGATGTGGATTTACAGAGAAATGAAGCAATCGTCAAAGATGTTCTGCTTGTGGCTCAGGGAGAGATGGCTTTGGAAGAGTTCTTGAAACAGGCTAGTATCAGCTCTTGTATGTTTGCATGTAACAGCAGATCTGAGGGTTGTTAGGTGGCTGTTTGTGTAGTAAACTTGGCACTCTAAGCTGTTGAAACAAGTGCCAAGACTCCATGGTTTGCTCTGTTTTGGGGAATAGTTTAAAGCTATGTAAACTTCCTCTGATGAAACTTGGATTATTTGGAAAAAGCGGTTCTTGGTAGTGAGTGCAAGGATCTCACCTTGAACTGCATTGTAATTTCAATAGTTTTAACAAAAGCTTGAGTGTAAAGCCAGAATCTTAGGGTAAAAAAATTAGTATCCAATTACTATAATACATTTCTACTTTGTAACTATATTGTAGCAGAAATGATTGATGTCATGTTTTAAACATCTTTTTCTTCAGATAAGAGAAGTGTGGAACACCTATGAACTGGACTTGGTCAATTACCAGAACAAGTGTCGTTTGATTCGTGGGTGGGATGACCTTTTCAACAAAGTCAAGGAGCACATTAACAGCGTGTCTGCGATGAAGCTGTCACCATACTACAAGGTAAAACAGAAAACAAAGCTAAGAAACTTTTGTTTATTTCTGCCTTCCCCTCTGTTTAGTTTATATTTTTGTCAGGAGAGACTATATTAACTATTTAAAGCTGATAGACTGTTAAATGCATATGCATACTTTTTAACTCTCAAAAAACTTTCTTCTAATAATTATTAGTGGTCAAACACTTGATAATATTTAAGTGAATATTAATGCAGTGTTTAAACTTCAGGTGTTTGAGGAAGATGCCCTTAGCTGGGAAGATAAACTGAACCGTATCATGGCACTCTTTGATGTCTGGATAGATGTCCAGAGGCGCTGGGTCTACCTGGAGGGTATCTTTACTGGCAGTGCAGACATCAAGCACTTGCTGCCTGTGGAGACCCAGCGGTTCCAAAGGTAACTTCTTAATTTTTTTTCTTTTTTTGCCTCCCCTGGGGCACCATGTGGGCAGGCCTGAAACTTCATGAATCATTGTAGCACTCTCTGAGTTGAAATACTGACTGCATTCTTACCTGGTCCAGCTGGATTACAGCTGCTGTAGATACAAGTTCTTCAAGCAAAGAAGTGCAACCATGGCAGAAAATGGTTCTAGTAAATAGACTGATGTACAATTTTCAGAAGATTATTTGGAATCAGGTGGTTTTCCTTGCTAGTTCCTGTCAGTTACTTGAAGGATTTTTCTGGCATTGTAGCAGCAACAAACAGGCCAATTTCTGTTGCTGCAGCCTTTAATCTCACTCTTTAAACATTATTTACTTTCTGTCTTTTAAATTGCTCTCATCATACTTACTCATTGCACACACTTCCAGTCAGATCAAAGAATCAGATTTATGAGTCTCTTCAGGAGGTAAAGATAAGCAGACCTGCTCTGGACTTGAAAGATGGAACATTACAAAAAAGTTAGATTTTGTTATTATGGGCTTGAGGTAGGTAGATGGAGGAATTTGGGGAATTTAGGCTTGTGTTCCCTAGAGCCGCAGCAGCCGTTAGAGGTGGAGTGGTCATTTAGAGACAAATAACTTTGATGTTCTGTGGGCCTGTGGTTACTGAGTTTGCACTAATGTGTTGTGTTATTTTACTTGTAGCATCAGCACTGAATTTTTGGCACTCATGAAAAAGGTGTCCAAATCTCCACTTGTGATGGATGTTCTGAACATTCAGGGTGTGCAGAGATCATTAGAGAGACTGGCAGACTTACTTGGGAAGATACAGAAAGCACTGGGAGAATACTTGGAAAGGGAGAGGTCCTCTTTCCCTCGGTAAGCAGTTGACTCCTGAAGTAATCAGGTGTTTCTGTGCAGGAATTGATGTACTGCTCTGTAAAGCATCTACCAATTCTTCTGTGGTGCATATATATGAGATGTTATGACCATTTAAATACGTATTGTCTATATACAGAATTCAGTTACAGCTACTTCTCCAGAAATGGTGCTGAAACTTCCCTTACTTGTTCATCTGTGGCTGGTTGCAGGATTTGGATGTTGCCTAAGGAGCATTTCAGCTGATTTCTGTAAACTGAAGAGGGGTTTTTTTTGCCATTTGATTGAAGGACAGTGTCCAAATGGTCACAGTCCAGTATTTAGGTCATTGATTTTGACTTATCTGTAGTCCTCAATTAGTTTGTCACTTAACATGAGAAAATAAGAGTGAAGGAGGTACTGAGTGGGAGTTCTTGGCTGATAGGCAATTCATTGCCAAACTCTACTGTGGGTATTTCAGAGATGGGCAAGTAAAAAAAATTATTCACACTATGGAGCATATATTTATACACTTGTGTGTGGTACAGACCACATGAACTTAATGGTAGCACTGAGGTATAACTGCTAGCAAATTTATGGTTTGTGCACTCTTGCAGTGTTGAGGAAACAATTGTCAGTTACTTCTGTGTAGTGGCCATGGATGAAGCATAAATTGTAAATGAAAAGTGATAGTTGGAGTTCTGATATAGATCTAATTTTATGTGATTAATAGGTTCTACTTTGTTGGTGATGAAGACTTGCTTGAAATCATTGGAAACAGCAAAAATGTTGCTAAGTTGCAGAAACACTTCAAGAAAATGTTTGCTGGAGTTTCTAGCATTATTCTCAATGAAGACAATTCTGTGGTTCTTGGGATATCCTCACGTGAAGGAGAGGAGGTATAGCTGCAGTATTTCTTTCTAAATAAAATTCTAAAAAATAAGTCAGTGTGGGCTTAAACCTTTAATTCTTGCAGGTGCTGTTCAAAACACCCGTGTCCATCACAGAGCATCCCAAGATCAATGAGTGGCTCACTCTTGTTGAAAAAGAAATGAGAGTGACCCTTGCTAAATTGCTTGCAGAGTCTGTTACTGAAGTAGAAATCTTTGGAAAAGCAACTTCAATTGATCCAGCAGTCTACATCTCTTGGATTGACAAATACCAGGTATTAATGTGGAACAGGTAAGTATACTGCAGCTTGGTTACTTCAGCAAGGAAAACTGTCTGATGAGGGTTTTTTTACACAGGCTCAGCTTGTTGTGCTGTCAGCCCAGATTGCTTGGTCTGAGAATGTGGAGTCAGCCCTCAATGGTGGAGGTGGAGACAACAGTCCTCTCCAGTCTGTGCTAGCCAATGTTGAGGTCACACTCAATGTCCTGGCAGACTCTGTGCTGATGGAGCAGCCGCCCCTTCGCAGAAGGAAACTGGAGCACTTGGTAAGTAAAAACCTTTCCTCTTGAGGGTTTGCAGATGAGCATTTTTAAATGTAATGAAAAAATTAATCAGTCTAAGACTTACTATTCCTCCAGGAAAAGATTTTGTGGGATTTAAGCAATTACATTAAGGCCTGATCTTTAATATAGGTGGTGGTAGTTTTTTACGCTAGTCAGCTTAATGCATGATACCATATTACAGGCTGTCTCAGTGAATTGATCTTCAAACTGGGTCTTCCAGTTGTGGAAGTTACTGATTTTTTTCATTCAGTTGTGACATATGTCATTAAGTTGGTTATTATTGTAATCATAATTTGCTTTTGTTTGTAGATAGTGATTGGAGGTGAGGGGAGAATTAAAATCATCCTGGGTTATTTCTAGAGGGAAATACCAAGTTCAGCAGTGTAATGGATTAACAGGCTAACTGAGCCAAAGTGCTTTGCTGTAAACTAGGAAAGTGATAAAGAATAGTAGGTAACATTGTTAGTTTTGACTTTGTAGCAACAGATTTTAAACCAGAGGCTGGTTTTATTTAGGTCATAATTTCTAAGGGATGGCAATTCACAATGCTATTCTGAGAAGCTGTAGGATTCCTGTCTTTCTTAGCCTGTCTTTATTGGCTTGTATTGTTGTGGTCTAAAGGAGTTACTTCATTCTCCAGATCACTGAGTTGGTGCACCAGAGAGATGTTACAAGATCACTGATCAAAAGCAAGATCGACAACTCCAAATCCTTCGAGTGGCTCAGCCAAATGCGCTTCTACTTTGACCCAAAGCAAACAGATGTGTTGCAACAGCTCTCCATTCAGATGGCAAATGCCAAATTCAACTATGGTTTTGAGTACCTTGGGGTTCAGGATAAGCTGGTGCAGACTCCTCTCACTGACCGCTGCTACCTGACAATGACACAAGCCCTGGAGGCAAGACTTGGAGGATCACCATTTGGTAAGTTTGTGAGACAAGTATATAACATTCTTTTCTTCTCTAATATATATGAGAATGAGTGGTTTAGGTATACCAGTGAGGTATCAGCAAAGGCAGGTTTAATATGAATTTGTAAAAACACAACAAATTTTATGGCAAGGTTCATTTTATTACTTACTATATAGATAAAGCATATAAGGAAAAATCTGATTAAAAAAATCTAAAATGGTTTCTGTGGAGACTGGGGACACAGAAGGAAAAGCAGGTATAACAGTAAGGGATGCAAAGGGGTAAGGGAGACTATTATTGAGTGACAAGGGTCAGAGTGGACTCCCTTGCCAATCTTAACTTCAGACTGGATCAAGTTTAGGTCTAAAGGATTTAGCAACCCTTAATTACCTAATCAATACAATAATAATGATAATTTAAAACAAAATTATTCGGTAGGATTTTCTATAAGCACAGCAGTAACTTGACAAAAAGTTTAGCTTAATTATAGACCTTAATTGGCAGCACTCATAAGGCACACAGACATGAAGTATATGCAAAGGTATACCTGTGAAAAATTCCCCTTGAATTCAGTGAAATATATTGGATGCCTTTGCATCTCTCTGGAAATGAGGGGTTGGGTCTCAAGGAGTTGGGGGTATCAGTCCAGGTTCACTTGTCAGCTTTCAATGGCAATTCTCCATTGCAAACTGGAGAGATCACAAGCTGCAAGAGGCATCCCACTGGGAGGGAGATCCTGGTCACAGCTTGCTGAGTCAGGACATCTCAAAGGGTCTCCCTTAGGACTGCTGTTTATAGAGTTGCAAAATTACTGATTTTCGTCATCAGTAAATTTCCATCCCAGCCACAGTGCGAGTTGGCGGTTACTGGAACTTTCCTTGAAGAGTCGAACAACAAAAATATTATTCTACTTGCTGGCTGTGTTGTTCAGACAGAAAAAATACAAGTCTCAAAGATGCTAAGTAGAAAACAGGAGCTCATTAGACAGCAGGAGCTGTGGGAGCAGACAGGGTTTCTGATAAGTTCAAGGGGAGCTAGCGGGTGCTGGTAATGTAAGCCAAGGCCTAACAAGCATTCCTGAGACCATAGTGTGGCCTGGGATGGGCTTTAGAGGGTGGACTGGGGAAAGGATGTGCACCCCCACAATACAGTGTTAATGTGAACATGTGAACACTTATAACTAAGATACTGAGGAATAAAATGGTAATTTGGGGAAAGTCGAAACAGTTTGGGGTTTTGTTTGAACCCTCTTGAACAGGCACCTTCAGAACCCACATGCTGACAGTGCACGAGTTGGCAGTGCTTCTCAGATGATAAACTCTAAAGCATGTCCATCCCATTTCAAAAACAGGTCCTGCTGGTACTGGTAAAACAGAATCTGTTAAAGCTCTTGGACATCAACTTGGCCGCTTTGTGTTGGTTTTCAACTGTGATGAAACGTTTGACTTCCAGGTAAGCTGTTTGATTAAAACAATGTCATCTTTGTTAACAAGCAGTAGGAATCTCTTCAGAACCCTGAAACAGCCAGCAGTGTTTGTTTTCAAGAGGACTCTGTATAAATCCTGACTGAGCTGGTATCTGTGGGTCATATAGAACCTTTGGAACAAAAAAATGCCTGAAGCAGAAGTGGGATGGAACATTGCTAGAGCAGAGGTCCCGGGTTTTTGAACAGGTACTTTTGTAACAGCAAATGGAGGAAAGGAAGAGGAAGTGCAGGGGCTTAAGGCTGGCTTTAGGAAAGTATCTTAAACTATATAGTTTGCATTGATAGCACTGGTTTACTGGGGAACAGATGAGAGTGTGAGATTACTGAAATAGCTGTACTATTACCAAATTATCCTTTACAACACAGCTATGCAGTTTACCTGGGTATGTGAAGAATTCTTCAAAACTAAGAAAATTTTTCCAGATATTTGAAGATTAATGAGATCTTCAAACTGAGAACCTGATGAAATGTCTCTGTAAACTGTAACACAGCAAATTACCTTCAAATTAAAACCTTGGTCAAGTGTATAGATAAAAAACAATATAAAACATGGACAAGGAATCACTGAACTTCATGGACTCTGCCAGGTTGCCCGTGTGTGGGTTTTCTTCTGTACAGTTGCATTTTGACCAGATTCCATTGAGCCAGCATTTGACTTGTAGGGGTGGCTGTAAGAAAATGCCCAGAGAGTATTCATATCACAGGTAATGTGATCCTTCTTGCCCCAGCTCTCTTCCTCCCTCTGGCAGTTAAGGTGATCAGGAAGTCCCAGCAGAAGTGTGTTACTCTGTTCATGCTCCAGTAAGCCTTTCTTCATGGACCATTTCTCCCCTTAAATCCACTTGCATGCTTGGTTCAATAACATCTTTACCAAATTGTTCCACTGTGCACTATTTCTATGCACTTCATGAAAGGGCATCTTCTTTTTGTCTTTTTTTAATGATTCCTAAGTTCTTGTAGTAGAAAAGACAGCGAATAATTGATTCCTATTCATCTGAAACTGGTAGATTCTAGACCTCCATCATGTTCCCTCATGTTGCCTTCTACAGGATCTTACCTTCAAGGTTGTTCTTTATGCAGAAAGGTTATCATATTCTGGCCATCCAATTTCCTCTCCTGAAATGTTTTGTAACTCTTGTACCCTCCTTGCAATTAGGGACTAGAACTGCACCTGATGCTAATGGTATCAGCAAACAAAACATGCAGTGGACTTAGTTTGCCTGTTTTGGCAAACTAAGCTGCAGTACAGTATGGAGTAGCAGGGAGCTATGATTGTCTTCTGTGGTTCTGTGAAGCAGTGAAAGCTGAACTTCAGAGCCGTTTCATAACTCTTACAATGCTACAAATACAGTAACCTACAAATAAACACAGCTTCTTCCTGCCTTGGATGCATTGTATAAAGTGCTCTTCTCTGCTCCCTTTGCCAGTGCAGTTGAGTGAATGTTCCCCTTTCTGTGCAGGCAATGGGACGCATCTTTGTGGGACTTTGCCAAGTGGGTGCGTGGGGCTGCTTTGATGAGTTCAACAGACTGGAGGAGCGAATGCTCTCTGCAGTTTCACAGCAAGTTCAGTGCATCCAGGAAGCCTTGCGAGAGCATTCCAACCCCAACTATGACAAGAGTATGTAATTCTTCTCTAACATCCCTCATGCTGTTTTGTTGCTCAGCTGCATTTCTTGCAAATGATGCAGGGATGAAGCTACTTTATGTCAGAATTTAAGTTGCAGTACTGGAGAATCTGCTGTCCATTACTGTAGGAAACTAAAACAGAATAATGTATGACTTCAGTTCTCACAGTGATGGATCACTGACTCAGGTATAATTAAATGCACTCTCTTTTCAGCTGCAACACCCATTACCTGTGAGCTGCTGAACAAACAAGTCAAAGTGAGCCCTGACATGGCTATCTTCATCACCATGAATCCTGGCTATGCAGGCAGATCTAACCTGCCTGACAATTTGAAGAAGTTGTTCCGTAGCTTGGCAATGACAAAACCAGACCGTCAGTTGATTGCCCAGGTCATGCTGTACTCCCAAGGTTTCCGTACTGCTGAAGTTCTTGCCAATAAGATAGTACCATTCTTCAAGTGAGTAACAAGTTTGGCTCCAGTCAGTAACAATAGAATTTATTGTTCAAAGCTGTAGTATTCTTTGCAACTCACTAAGCACATTGTGCAGCAGTCATTTCAAGCAATAGTTTCAAATAAAGAATGACATTTACGGAGTGTTATGTTGGTTCATACTGAGAATCAAATTGTATTTTGTCTCTTTTGCTTCTTAGGCTTTGTGATGAGCAGCTGTCCTCACAAAGTCACTATGATTTTGGCCTGAGAGCACTGAAGAGTGTGCTGGTTAGTGCAGGTAATGTGAAGAGGGAGAGGATTCAGAAGATAAAGCGGGAGAAGGAAGAGCGTGGTGAAGTTGTTGATGAGGGAGAAATCGCTGAGAACTTGCCAGAGCAAGAGGTAATGTGTGTGCAAGGTTCTTCACTTCTGTAAGAGAGGATGCACACCAAACAAAGTAACCCTTTGGTGTTTCCCATTTAGTATTAAGCCATGTGAACGAAATGATGTTAGTAATCAATGGTAATTTGATAGCTTAAAAGCACCAAGTTAAACATGACTTCTAAGTCCTTGAATCATAGTGAAAAACTCATTCATATGAGGTGGTGCATCCATGGCACTTACTGCGTCTCAGCAATTAATGCCAAAAGCATAATGAGGAGACATAGAAGGACTTGTATAAACTGAAAATCAATAGGAAATCACTGGATGGTTCCTAAGTTGAAACCACATCAGTGGTTGTTTTTGACTAGGACTACCCTGGTCTGGTGCTTAATCAGTAAAGTATTTAGTGAAGTATTCCTTGTCAAACACGTTTGGTAAAGTGAACTTAACAAAAACATCTTAAATAAAATGTGGCCCTCTCTCTGCAGATCCTGATCCAAAGTGTATGTGAAACTATGGTACCAAAACTGGTTGCAGAAGACATTCCACTGCTGTTCAGTCTCCTTTCTGATGTATTCCCTGGAGTACAGTATCACCGTGGAGAGATGACAGCCTTGAGAGAGGAACTTAAGAAAGTGTGTCAGGAAATGTACCTTACCTATGGTGATGGAGAAGAAGTTGGTGGCATGTGGGTTGAAAAGGTAAAATATAAAACTGAAAATGTGGATTTGAAGTTTATGTACAAGACTAAATTTCCTTTTATATTATGAAAAGTCAAAAGCTTTTAAATTTTTCTTGTCTTAAACAAACAGTACCTAAAAGCTTAGATTAACTGCAGAAGTTAATTGGTACATTATTTCTTGTGTCACAGGTTCTTCAGCTGTATCAGATTACACAGATAAATCATGGTTTGATGATGGTTGGTCCCTCTGGAAGTGGAAAGAGCATGGCCTGGAGAGTACTTCTGAAGGCCCTTGAGCGGCTGGAGGGTGTGGAAGGTGTTGCTCACATTATAGATCCAAAAGCAATCAGCAAAGATCACCTCTATGGTACTTTGGATCCAAATACCAGGGAGTGGACAGATGGCTTGTTTACACATGTCCTGAGAAAGTAAGTCTTTAATAGCACAAATTCAAAGTGGCTGGTGCATTTGTGCCTAGGATAATCTCACCTTACTGAGTCTTAATTCTCTACTTTAATGAGTATTTTCTTTAATATAGAATCATAGACAATGTGAGAGGTGAACTACAGAAACGTCAGTGGATTATCTTTGACGGTGATGTAGACCCTGAATGGGTTGAGAACTTGAACTCTGTTCTGGATGACAACAAGCTTCTGACTCTGCCAAATGGAGAACGTCTCAGCCTCCCACCAAATGTAATGTTACTTTTTTTTAATAGTGTGTTTATGTGCTGTATATAAGCTTGTTGGTTTAATTTAATATGTACTAGTGTTGTGCCTCTTTCTCATCACAAGCAAAGTAATACTGAGTTCAGATTGTGGTTTGCTGGAGTAAAGGGTTTTTGTGGAAGCATTTCATGTTACATTCACTCTGACCCTGTAAGACAAAATGTGAATTATGTAAGTCTTATGGTAAATATCAGTAATTATGAACTTACCTTAGGACAGTATAATGCTGATGTTGATTGTTCAGAGTCTGTATGCAAATTTGCATATTTTAAAAGGTTTCTGTATTTTCAGAGAAAGGGTTTTTGCATTGTTTGGATCTTGATTGGTTGTTTTTACTCCTAAGTGTTGTTTTAAATTTCTGTTTTTCAGGTGCGTATCATGTTTGAAGTACAGGACCTGAAATATGCCACTTTGGCTACCGTGTCAAGGTGTGGTATGGTCTGGTTCAGTGAGGATGTTCTCAGTACAGACATGATATTCAATAACTTCCTGGCCAGACTAAGAAGCATTCCTCTGGATGAAGGTGAGGAGGAAGCTCAGCGCAGGCGAAAGGGCAAAGAAGATGAAGGAGAAGAAGCAGCATCCCCAATGTTGCAGGTATAACTTAGATTACATTATGGGATAAAGCAGTAAAAATGCGTGTATCACAGGTACACCGTATGTAGAATTCGTGACAGCCTATGACAGAAAAACTGACTTCCTCTACTTCCTCTTCACATTTTCTTTCTTTTTTTTTTCTTTTTTTTAATATGAAGCATTTCAAACCTTAAACAAAATCTTTGCTTTCTGCCTAGTAGTCAAATGAGAAGCAAATGCTTAGAGCAGTGTTTGTCTCCCCCAACAGATTCAGAGAGATGCTGCAACAATAATGCAGCCCTATTTCACATCCAACGGCCTGGTAACCAAGGCACTTGAACACGCTTTCAAGCTGGAGCACATTATGGACCTGACCCGCCTGCGCTGCCTCGGCTCCCTGTTCTCCATGTTGCACCAAGCTTGCCGCAACGTGGCCCAGTACAACGCCAACCATCCCGACTTCCCCATGCAGATAGACCAGCTGGAGCGTTACATCCAGGTAATGTGATCTGCTGTTAAGTGACTCCTGTGTTTGCCTAGATTGGAGTTACTCACTGAGCTTCATTCCTTTACTCTGAAACCAGTAACTGCTGTTGTTGCTTCTTACAGAGGTACCTTGTCTATGCCATTCTGTGGTCTCTTTCTGGAGACAGTCGTTTGAAAATGAGGGCAGAGCTGGGAGAGTACATCAGGAGAATCACCACTGTGCCACTGCCAACTGCACCCAACATACCTATAATTGACTATGAGGTAAACCTTTCTTGTGCTAGAAATGTTCCTCTTTCATTTTCTTAAAAGCTTGCTATAGATTTTGGAGGCAGACCTGGAGAATAAACTGCTAGAAGTATTACAGTTTCTGAAGTGTCACAGCTTCACGCTTCAACAAACAAGCTGCTTGTTTAAATAAACACGTCAAATTTGATGTCACTTAAAAAGTAAATTTAACTAAGGTTGAGCTGGATTCCTGTTTTAAATGGTTTAATCATGTTTTTCTGCTTCCAGGTATCCATTACAGGTGAATGGGTGCCATGGCAATCCAAAGTTCCTCAAATTGAAGTTGAAACACACAAAGTTGCAGCTCCTGATGTTGTAGTGCCAACCCTAGATACAGTTCGCCATGAAGCATTGCTGTACACTTGGCTGGCAGAACATAAACCTCTGGTGCTCTGTGGCCCACCAGGTTCTGGAAAGACCATGACTCTCTTCAGTGCTCTCAGAGCTCTGCCTGACATGGAGGTACACGAGACTTGAGTGTGTGTGTGTGTGCACATGGGTGTGTGAATTACAGAGTAGTAGCAAGTCTTTAGTCCCCTTAAGGTTAAAGATAGCATGGAATTTAACTCCTAGCCAGAACAGAGATAGCTTCAACTCAGTCAGTCGTGTGTATATATAGCAAAGAATAAAAATCATGTTGAGGAGAATACAAATTCATTTCTCATGTTCCTTGGCCTAAAGCTGCTTTCTTCTTTTGCCAGTTCAGTAACAGAGGAGCATTCCCGCATTCATATTTAAAAACCTCTGCAAATGTTTTAGAGTAGCTCTCATCCTTCTATGTATTTAGGTAGAGTGACAGTTACATGAGACTGTGATGTTCAAAATACAGGGTTGGGTAAGAATCATTGCTGCATGGTAAATGGAGAACCTGCTGTGGGAAGCAAGGAGTATCTAGGCTGTAGATGGCTGTATATATGCAGTAATATACCTGTAGTGTGGATGGTATATGTACTTGCATTGTGAACAGCTGAACATACTGGTTTTCAGGACTCCTGATACACTTGCTTTCAGTCCTTAGTGTATTCTAATTTTTTTTTCACTATTCTCTTTTTAAGGTGGTTGGACTCAACTTTTCAAGTGCTACCACTCCAGAACTGCTGTTGAAAACTTTTGATCACTACTGTGAATACAGGCGTACCCCTAATGGAGTGGTGCTGGCTCCTGTGCAGTTAGGAAAGTGGCTGGTGCTGTTCTGTGATGAAATCAACTTGCCAGATATGGATAAGTATGGCACACAGAGAGTCATATCCTTCATTAGACAGGTTTGTTTTTCTTCGTAATCAGCTGTATCACAGCAGCTGTTTATAGGGAAATAAAAGGTTCCACTGATTTGGTTTTATTTTTATGTTTTTGTTCCAGATGGTGGAACATGGAGGATTCTACCGTACATCTGACCAGACCTGGGTGAAACTGGAAAGAATTCAGTTTGTTGGTGCGTGTAATCCACCTACTGATCCTGGAAGAAAACCTCTGTCACATAGGTAACGTGTCTAGTAAATTCTGGGTAACAATGGAATAGGAATCAAAACTGAAGCATTGATTATGTAATCTGTTCTTAATACAGTTGTTTAACAACAGCTGTGCTGAAATTGTGTTCCTTGCTTTTGCACTGTCTGCTGCTTGGTCCTTACTGTGATGGCCTGGCAGTGGACTCAGTGTTAGGCTGTTGAATCACCTATCTGAAACACTTGAGAATGGGAGCAACCAAACCAACTACGACTGGTGCTGATGATTTTGAATCAAGAAGTCATTTAATTCTGGCAAAAGATAATGAAGAGAATACAGATAGTAATTTGACTTTCTGTACTGTGTAATATGCTAATCTTTCAGATTTTTACGACATGTTCCTGTGGTTTATGTGGATTATCCTGGACCAGCTTCACTTACTCAGATCTATGGAACATTCAATCGTGCAATGCTGAGGCTGATCCCATCACTTCGCACGTATGCAGAGCCTCTCACTGCTGCTATGGTTGAATTCTACACAATGTCTCAGGTAACTTGTTAACTGCAACTCCAAACTCCAGTTAGAAGGCTTTCTTCTGTGCTGATTGATTTAACATATGTTGTTAGCCTTTCACATGGATAATATGTGTACCAGAACTCAACTAATTACGTGAGTTCTGGCAAAAATGACTGAATCATGCTGTCAGAGTAGTATCTTGCAGTGCCAAGGCCTGTAAAAAAATATGGTGCAACTTAGAGATAAAGTAACTAATTAAGTTTGAATTTTTAGGAGAGATTCACTCAAGACACACAGCCACACTACATCTACTCACCTCGTGAAATGACTCGGTGGGTGAGAGGCATATTTGAAGCATTAAGACCACTAGAAACCTTGCCAGTTGAAGGCCTTATCAGGATTTGGGCCCACGAAGCCTTACGTCTCTTCCAGGACAGGTAAGAAATTCATGACCTGGGGAAGCAAAACCATTAAAAGTTGCCTACTCCTTGCCAACTAAAGTGTTCTTTATGTTAAATAGCTGGAATACCAGTGAGAATATTTCCTTTCACTCCAGCTTGACTCTTGGGAGTTGTATCTGTACAAAGCAGAAATACATTTCAGTCCTAGTGCTGCCATGTGGTGTGATTATACCCTCCCATTACAGAGGACTCTACTCACTGACTTACTTCTTTATCCAGACTTGTGGAAGATGAGGAGAGACGCTGGACTGATGAGAACATTGACATGGTTGCTCTGAAACACTTCCCCAACATTGACAAAGAAAAGGCTATGAGCAGACCTATCTTGTACAGCAACTGGCTGTCAAAGGCAAGTTAAAATTAAAAAAAAAAATAAACCCCAAAATTTAACAGGTTAGATGCAGCTCTTACGACTGTATTAAAGTGATAATCGGTGCCCATCATATGCTGTTAAATTGATCTCCAAGAAATTTTTACTATGATTATCTGAAGTGAACTCTGCCACAAAGTTACCAACTCCTATGCCAGGGATGCTATTGTAAAAGCTACCATGGAATGTAAAGGCAGTAAAACAATATTTCTCAAGAATAGTGTGACACTACCAGGTGACAGTTACTCCTTATGGAATCTCTTGGATAAGGCAGTGACCTTTGAGCAATACTGGTATTACACATTTTCTAGTGACTTGGTTCTAATAATCTGAAGTGATCCATCTGGGCAACCTGTACAAATCCTGGTAAGTTTAGGCAAAAGTCCACCTAGCTTGCTACCCATCTCTGACCAATAGTAAGTGATTAGTAAAGGCTATTTAAAATAAATTGGGGAAGGGAGTAAGTGTGTAGTGCTACTTCCCAGTCTCTGATAACTGGCAGCACAGGCTCAGCCTATGGTAGATTCAGTAGATACAGTGTTTAAACCCCATGCTGCTACCACTGCATTTTAGGCAGTGGACATGTTCATGTGCAAGTTAAATGAGTACAAGGTTCTTAAGGTTTCGTAGAGGATTGCTGCTTTAAGTATTCTAGTAGTTCTGCTCTGCTGTACTCGTAAATTTTTTCCTAAGCAAATTCCCTTAATCTTAACTTCCATACTGTATTGACTGGTTCTTTTAGGATTATATTCCAGTGGATCAAGAAGAATTGAGAGACTATGTGAAAGCTAGGCTTAAAGTCTTTTATGAAGAAGAACTTGATGTGCCACTTGTCCTGTTCAATGAAGTCTTGGATCATGTGTTAAGAATTGACCGGTAAGTTCATACTTCCACTGCTGCTCTTATAAGCAGTATTTAGAGTTACTCTGAACCAGAATAGCCTCAATACAGAATAAGAATGGAGCATGGTCTCATTGTTGTCTATAGAAAATACACTGCCAGCCTCCAAATATCTGGATCCTATCTGGAAAGGTATGTCAGTTTTGATACTGACTTGAGGCTTCAGTGTTCTAGGAAAAGCTTCAGTAAGTTGCTAACACTTATCAATCACACTTGGTTGTGTTCTTTTCCAGAATCTTCCGTCAGCCACAGGGCCACTTGCTGCTAATTGGAGTCAGTGGAGCAGGGAAAACAACCCTGTCAAGATTTGTTGCCTGGATGAACGGTTTGAGTGTCTACCAAATCAAGGTTGGTGTGCTAAGTTTAAATTCTAAAAACCTGTAAGTCAAAACTCCCACTTACATATTGACCCCTAAAATCTCATTAAAAGCTAAACCAAAATGTTAATGACCAATGTTAACTCTTACCAGGTTCACAGAAAATACACAGGTGAAGATTTTGATGAAGACCTTAGGACAGTATTGAGACGCTCTGGCTGTAAAAATGAAAAAATAGCTTTTATTATGGATGAGTCAAACGTCTTGGATTCTGGATTCCTGGAGAGAATGAACACTCTCCTAGCCAATGGAGAGGTAAGAAGATTTTAAGTAAATATTTTTGCACCTTTTTACAACCATAAACTACAACAAAACTATCTTTTGAATTAGGTTCCTGGTCTCTTTGAAGGAGATGAATATGCTACTCTCATGACTCAGTGTAAAGAGGGAGCACAGAAAGAAGGTTTAATGTTAGACTCACATGAGGAACTCTATAAATGGTTCACCAGCCAAGTTATTCGCAATCTCCATGTAGTATTCACTATGAATCCATCTTCTGAAGGCCTGAAGGACAGGGCAGCTACCTCTCCTGCACTCTTCAACAGGTAATTGCTACATATTCCAACGTATTTTACAGGTACCATTAAAACACTGCTTTTGGGGAAGTCTTCACAAATGCTTTGTATTTCAGATGTGTCTTGAACTGGTTTGGAGACTGGTCAACTGAGGCACTGTACCAAGTTGGCAAAGAGTTCACAAGCAAAATGGATCTTGAGAAACCAAATTACATTGTGCCTGATTACATGCCAGTTGTGTATGATAAGCTGCCACAGCCACCATCGCACAGGGAGGCTATTGTCAATAGCTGTGTGTTTGTTCATCAGACACTTCACCAGGTATGTTATTACACTTCTTAACTTACACTTACCTCTAGGTGATGGCATCATTCACCAGTTTCCTAAAAACTATGATCCTTGGCATGCAATTTAATTTTAAAACAGCGCATACTCTACAACACTTTGTTCCCTAAAGGCTAATGCTCGGCTGGCAAAGCGAGGAGGCAGAACCATGGCAATCACACCACGCCACTATTTGGACTTCATCAACCATTATGCCAACCTGTTCAATGAGAAGCGAAGTGAACTGGAGGAACAGCAAATGCATTTGAATGTTGGTCTTAGAAAAATCAAGGAAACAGTTGATCAGGTATGTATCTTTAAAACTTTGCCCTCTATAAAGCTGGAGTGAGTAAATAGATCTCAGTGCTCAATACGAATTCTCTCTTTCACTTTACAATCAATCTTAGGTGGAGGAATTGCGGCGTGACCTAAGAATAAAGAGTCAGGAGCTGGAAGTGAAGAATGCAGCAGCCAATGACAAGTTGAAAAAGATGGTCAAAGATCAACAGGAAGCTGAGAAGAAAAAGGTAAAAATTTTTGTTAAATCTCTGTGCATCGCAACTATTTTATTTACAAAACAGAGCCTACAGAGCAAGTACTGGAAGAATTTCAGCTTCTAATAAGCAGTATTTTGTTTGTGAAATTTCCTTATAGGTTATGAGCCAAGAAATTCAGGAACAGCTGCACAAGCAGCAGGAAGTCATTGCAGACAAGCAGATGAGTGTGAAAGAAGATCTTGACAAGGTGGAGCCTGCTGTCATTGAAGCTCAGAATGGTATGTTAGCACCTCAAGAGATCACACTGTGGTCTTATATCTAAAACTGGTCTATGGAAATGTGTTTTCTTGTGATCTGGGTTGCTCCTGTCTAATAAAAGTGTAGGCTCTTAGCATGGGGCTGAACAGAGTTCAAGAAATCTCTTCTTTCAAATTCACGGTCTTTGAGCTGTGATTTTTGTGCTGCTTTTTTTTCTTTTTTTTTTACTTCCCTGTATGTAATAGTACTAATCTGATTCTTGATACTGCTTCATACTCCTTTTATGGCTTGTGGTTTAGTTTCTGGCAGACCAGCTGTAGAAAGACCACTAATGCCTTGCTGCTGAAAAGACAGCATACGGTCAAGCTGTCCATTCATTAAACAGGGTAGACAAATCACTGGTTTGAGTGAATCATTTTTAGGCAGCAGAGTAACTTGCCTGTGCCCATTTGGCAAATTGACATTCACAGAAGTGTGTCTTGTAATGTAGTAGTTATTCAGTAGTATATGCGTCTCTAATAACCTCATATTCCTTTTTACAATCTTGAAGCATTTGTACAAATCCAGGGTAGTCTGCTGGGCTTTGCTAACTGTTTGTTTTCTTCCCAATCAACACTCTTCATCTTTCTGGCACTGGTTAGCTGTGAAGTCAATAAAGAAGCAGCACTTGGTAGAGGTCCGTTCCATGGCTAATCCACCTGCAGCAGTTAAGCTGGCACTGGAGTCCATCTGCCTGCTGTTAGGTGAAAGCACCACTGACTGGAAACAAATACGTTCCATCATCATGAGAGAGAACTTCATTCCAACCATTGTTAACTTCTCTGCTGAGGAAATCAGGTAAGGTGCAGGTGTGAGATATTTATGTGAACAAACCATTTACAAAGAACAGAGAGTCTTAACTGGATTTTCCTCTTTGTAATTGCTTTGGTAGCACTTGACTTCTTTTGACACCAGCTTATTGCACATGATGAACATGCAGGTAGTACAGGAAATAGACTGCTGAAGCCAAAACTGAGCATCCTGAAAATGGGGGCAAAGCAGCTGCTTGTTGTGTGGCTTAATGGCAAGGTTGCAAAGCCATATGTTGGTGTCCAAAGCCACACTGTCAGCTAAAAGTGGTTTTGCAGCAATAACAGACCAGGCTGCTGAGGGCTTTATTCAGCTTAGGGCAGCTTCCAGCTGACTCTAAATGTGAGCAGAAGGTCAGAGTAGAGATAGCTGAATTCTCTTCCAACTCCGGTTTTTTTAGAGCAGAGTTGAGCAGTTCGTAAATGACTATCTTAAAATACTGATAATTTTTTCTTATCACCTATAAACTGTAATTTCTGAAACAACATGTAGAACTACAGCTACTACTTGGCAAACCTGACAGGAAATGTTTCTTGTCAGCCATGGAAGGCAAGCTAGATAAAGGGATACTGAGCACCAGTGTGCTGACATGCAGTGTACTCGTGCTATCTGTAAAAATTTTTCCCTTGCAGTGACGCCATCCGGGAGAAGATGAAGAAAAACTACCTGTCAAATCCAAGTTACAACTATGAAATTGTAAACAGAGCATCACTGGCCTGTGGACCTATGGTGAAATGGGCAATTGCACAGGTAAAGTCAGCTTGAGGAAGCAAAGGCAAGGTGAAAAGAGTGAGCCAGAAGGCACATAGCAATGTCTAAAGGCTCTGAATTTGCCTTTATTCAGCTAAGTATTGCAAGCCATTCTGCTTCAAAGAAATGGGGTAGATGGTTTAGATGAGTGCTTATGGGTTATATAGTGCCATGCCAGAGAATTATTGGCCAGTTGTGATACAGCCTCTGCACTGGAAAACTTCAGATTTACAGTGAACACTGGTGGATACTTTCTGAATGGGATGTCATTCTACAGGACAAGACAGTTCTCCGCTGGAAAATGCAATGCAGTTCTCTTAATGAGACTGCATTTGTCTTGTCTCAGAGTAGGACACACTCAAGGCAGACTTCTTAAGTTTCCTAAAGGAATAGGCTTTGGGAATGTTGCCTGCAGAGTGAGATACCCAAGAAAGGTTTTGCCTGCTGGAGTTCCAATACAGCAAAATTCTTGGCTCGTTAAAACTGTACCTGCTTGGAATGGCATGATTAAGAGAGATTCTGTTTAACTTGAATCTTGCCAACAAATCCTGTCCTAACTGTTCTGTGGCTTAGCTTTGCTCATTTCACTGCTTAAGAAGGGCAGATTAGCACAGTACTGACATGGACACCCTATTGAATATTTATGTAAAACAATGCTGTACACTTCTTAATGTGGTTTGAACCTTTTGAGTGACTTTGTGGAAATATGCAGAACAGTACAAAGGTCTTGCAAAAAGCAAGTACTTACGTTTCTTTGCATAGTTTAAACTAGAGTCCTAGGGACTGATAAACAATATTAAGTTTCTCTTTAGTAGTCTTTAATTTTTACACAGGTCAAAAGTACATAAATTTGAAAAGATGCAGTTGATAGTATATACCTGAATGCTGAATGAATATACTTATATACCTGAGTTCCTGTTAACATGTCCTTTTAGAAAGTGTAAAGGTTCTGTTTACTGTTTGCAGCTGAACTATGCTGATATGTTGAAAAGAGTGGAACCTCTACGCAATGAACTGCAGAAGCTGGAGGATGATGCCAAAGACAACCAACAGAAAGCAAATGAAGTGGAGCAGATGATTCGTGATCTTGAGGCCAGTATTGCCCGTTACAAAGAAGAATATGCAGTACTGATTTCGGAGGCTCAAGCTATTAAGGCAGACTTGGCTGCTGTAGAAGCAAAAGTAAGACTTCATATACCAATAATCTTTCATTCTTTAATTTCTGACAGTCCGAAATTGAATCGTTCTTTGAATTTGAGAGTGGACTTGGTTGCTTCCCCTGTCCAGTGCATTTGAACTGTTTTATCTCTGGGTGTCATGAGGCTTCTCAAGAAACCTGTCTGGAGTTAGAGAAATACAACTCATGTTGCTACTTGGTTAACAAGACAGTTCTCATAAGGTTTAAAATATGTAGAAAGCCTTTGAAAACAGGCATGGATGTAGTGGGATTGTAATGTCTTAACTGGACTTCAAGGAGAGGAGTGTGGATTTCTCTGTGTACTTGAGCTCATTGTTAGTATGTTGCTACTGTACTAGTACTTAGCACTTTTAAGTTCCCCAAGGTAACAGTTAGAATCAACTTAATAAATTAGCACTGAAGAACCTCAAATTTAATCTCATTCTGAGCTTTTAAATTTAACTTGGGCCTTGAGTCAGAATTTAAGTGTTCTGAAAGATTTGTAATATAAGAACATTTCATCATCTAAAGAATCTACTTCACCACTTATTTCTAGGTAAACCGTAGCACAGCACTTCTGAAGAGTCTTTCTGCTGAACGTGAAAGATGGGAGAAGACAAGTGAAACTTTCAAAAACCAGATGTCCACTATTGCAGGAGACTGTTTACTTTCAGGAGCTTTTATTGCCTATGCTGGCTACTTTGATCAGCAGATGCGTCAGAATCTGTTCACTACGTGGTCTCACCATTTGCAGCAAGCAAATATCCAGGTAAAAATAGTCATATAAGTTAACCATAAATCGATTTACTGCAGGAGTTAAGCTTTAGGATTGGTAGGTAAAGAATGGAGCTGTTGGAAAGCTGTTGCAGCTTTGTAGAGCTGCATTTACTTAAAATGTCTTCACCAGCTGAATGAATGTCAGGTTAAATGTGAGCTGTGTTTGCTTCCTGCAGTTCCGCACAGACATCGCGAGGACCGAGTACCTTTCCAACGCCGATGAGCGGCTGCGCTGGCAGGCAAGTTCTCTGCCTGCAGATGACCTGTGCACGGAGAATGCCATCATGCTCAAGCGCTTTAACAGGTACTTCATCCTAAGATGTGAACTTCTTAAGCAGCATTCTCACAGCAGGCAGGGTTTGCACCTATTGAATCACAGCAGCTCCTTCAAAGCACTGTTTCAGTTTCTCAACCATGTGTAAACATAAAAACTCTCATTCACCTTTACTTGCCTTTTTTGTTATGCTTAGCTGTTAAAATAAGTTGGCTTGAACTATTTTGTTATTTGAGCTATTTTGTTGCCCAAATACAAACTTACCTTTTAAAACTGAAGTGAGTCATTGAATCTGCCTCAACTTAGTGAAGGAATAAACAGAGTTTTAGAGTTGAGACTAATAATGCAATGTAAATTCATAAAACTTACTTAGACACTGTCTGCAGTTAAAACCTAAATAATGGAAGTATTTTATTGTTAACTTAAGGTATCCGTTGATCATCGATCCCTCTGGGCAAGCTACAGAGTTTATCATGAATGAATATAAAGACCGTAAGATAACTCGTACAAGCTTCTTGGATGATGCTTTCAGGAAGAACTTGGAAAGTGCCTTGAGATTTGGTAACCCACTTCTAGTCCAGGTCAGTGGCGTGATCATGTAGAAGCTATTTAAATTCTTGAATTCTGTCCTGTGTATTACAAAAGTTTGCAATTCTTCTCTTAGTAATATGCAAACAGCTTTATTTTCTGCTTATAATTTGAAAAGTAAGTTAGTGATACGTGTGGTGTTAGTCCTGAGAAGAATTAGTGAGCTACAAAATCAAAAGATGGTATTTCCTTTTCCACCATTTTAAGATCATATTCTTTTATTTTGAAATGATCTTTCCGTACCATATTATGACTTTCAAACTATCTGTCTGTTCCTTTGTTTTCATGTGCTTTTTCTAGTATAGATAATGGCAACTAATAAAGTTAGTTATCTTGAATTAAATCTACTCTGAGTATCAGGGAGAAATTTCAGTAATATGAAGAAATAGGGAACTGTAGGAATATTTGACTTTCGCTTGAAATGGTTATGTTTTTCACTTCTTAGTACGGAAATGGAAAAGATCAGTAACTGTTGCTTGTGCTGTTTAGAATAGGGCTTACATGCAGTAGAGCTAACAAAATTACAGCCACTAATAATATTTCTGTACCTCTGCAGCTCAACTACACATCCACAGTGCAAATACCTTCTAATGTGGTCCTGTTCCAAACCAACTATCAATTGTTTGCTTACCAGAATTTTAAGCCCCTTTTGGATTGGGAGTTTTAGCTTGAGACACTTGCAAACAGCAGTCTTTAACATATCTGTCTTTTTAGGATGTGGAGAGCTATGATCCAGTTCTGAATCCTGTTCTGAATCGTGAAGTCCGAAGAACTGGAGGCAGAGTTCTGATTACTCTGGGAGACCAAGATATTGACTTGTCACCATCCTTCGTTATCTTCCTTTCCACCAGAGATCCAACAGTAAGTAAAATCAAAAGCTGTCCTGTTTGTAGAAATGGCACATGAAGAGAGCTGAGAAATTTTTTCATGTTTCCTGTGACAGGTTGAATTCCCACCAGACCTCTGCTCTCGCGTTACGTTTGTGAACTTCACAGTAACTCGCAGCAGCTTGCAGAGCCAGTGTCTGAATGAAGTCCTGAAAGCTGAAAGACCAGATGTTGATGAAAAGCGCTCTGACCTCCTCAAGCTTCAGGGTATGTTTACCAAAATTAACTTTCTCCTGTAAAGAATACAGTGGGTTTACTCTAGAAGTACACAGTGAAGTGTCTTCATACTCTTTTTTCAGGATGCCCAATGGCAAAGTACACACAATTCACATAATTCTTTAACATATCTGTACAATGTGACTTTTTTTTCTTCTAATTAAGGTGAATTTCAGCTGCGTTTACGTCAGTTGGAAAAATCCCTACTACAAGCACTTAATGAGGTGAAGGGACGTATCCTGGACGATGACACCATCATTACTACGCTTGAGAACCTGAAGAAGGAAGCAGCAGAGGTCACCAGAAAAGTAGAAGAGACTGATATTGTAATGCAAGAAGTGGAGACTGTTTCCCAGCAGTACTTGCCTCTTTCTACAGCTTGCAGCAGTATCTACTTTACTATGGAGTCACTGAAACAGGTAGGTTGAGTTCTTCCTATCAGGAGCTTTGAGTTTTTACTGATTAAAGCTCAATAGGCACTGCCCAATATTGCAGTTTGGTAAGCATACTCTGTTGATTATCAAACAGCAGGATTGTGGAGGGAACTAATAAACTCTCTTCTCTTTCAGATACATTTCCTGTACCAATACTCTCTCCAGTTTTTCTTGGACATCTATCACAATGTCTTGTATGAGAACCCAAATCTGAAGGGAATTACAGACCACACTCATCGTCTCTCAATCATCACAAAGGATCTCTTTCAGGTTCAGTTTTTTTAATTAATGAATGTAATTCTTTAATAATTTTTGAAGGGTCAGAGTTCAAAGCTTCTTACACTATTACTCTGTTTGGTTCCTAGGTGGCCTTCAATCGAGTGGCACGTGGCATGCTGCACCAGGATCACATAACATTTGCCATGTTGTTGGCCCGGATCAAACTGAAAGGCACTATTGGGTAAATGTTTTCTTGCTTCACTTCAGTTGAAAAAGAGAGGGCTGTCTTGAAGGCATCTAGCTAACATCTTCTTTTTCCTTTACTTACATAAGGGAGCCTACATATGATGCAGAATTCCAGCACTTCTTGAGAGGGAAGGAGATTGTACTAAACACTGCATCTCTCCCCAAAATCAATGGTTTAACTGTAGAGCAAACTGAGGCAATGATGAGGCTGAGCTGCCTTCCTGCATTTAAGGACCTTGTTTCGAAAGTTCAAGCTGATGAGGTGAGTGTTGGCTAGGGTCTGTCTCTTCACTGAACTATCTTGTTAAGCTTTTCAGGTGTCTGCTCGAAAAGCTACATGCTTACAAGTAAGCTCTCCTGCTGTGGAAAGGGAAGTCCTAAAGATTAACTAGTTGTAGTTGTGGAAATTATTGTTCTTACTTCCTTCGTAACCCAACTGTGAAACTTGTAAAGACCAGCACTGTTCATCATTCAGAAACAGTTTCACCATTCATCTGGCTTTGTGATTGACCAGCTTTGGTTCCCATGGTAGCAGGAAGTGTGACACTGCATATCTTTTACTGCATCACTATTGTGTGGTAATAATGCAGGAGAGGGAAGCAGCCTCAGCCATACTTCATAACTTCACCATAACTTCATTATGGTGAGCTCTTGGACATGCCTATGTGGAATCAATTTGGACAGTACTCAGCTGCTGAACACTGCACCTTCTCATGACTGAAGTGTTCAAAGACTAATACATCTTTGTCTTGACTGTGAAATTGTACGTCACAAATTGTGTCCGTATCCTAAATAGTACCTGTTTGGTTTGCCCTGCCTAATTTTTGTATTAGAAGTTGAATTCTCTTTACTACATCTAATTTTTCTCAAACTCTTCAGCCTGGGGTAGAATAACATACAGCTTGGCCTGGGACTTGATAGAGATCTGTAGAACCGGGTGCTGGAGGCTAGCAGTGAAATGAGGCGTATCAGTGAAATGATTTGGCACATCTAAAGATGGGATAATAGACAAAGTGTCATTTGAGTTTTACGTGTCCTTGCTGTACATTTCTGATATCTTGAAACTCAACTTCAGGTTTTTTGCTTTTTTTTTTTCAATACAGCAATTCTGTATCTGGCTGGATAGCAGTTCCCCAGAACAGACTGTACCATACCTTTGGACTGAAGAAAAACCTGCAAGTAAGTGAAGATGCACTGTTGTCCATATCAGTCCTACTGTACTGATCTAAGCAGATACCATGATTTTGAAAGCAGTCTGAAGTAGAATTTAATTTTGGACCTTAATGATTGAGAAAACCATAAAGTTGGGATTGTATAAGAAATTCAAGTCTCATGGGTTTTGTTCTGGGTTGTTGTGGGGTTTTTTGGGGGGTTTGTTTGTTTTCACTTTTTTTTCTTAAACCCAGCTGTTCTAAGCAGTAGTTACTACACTTGGTTGCTGCACCTTAACCTGTGATCTGGTCTTCCACTGAGAATGAAACTTAATTCTACAATCTCATTAGATTGCATAGTAGTTTAACCTGAGTCACTGCCAGTCTGGAGATAGCTCAATACTCCAAAAAGCTCCAAGACACAGATTTTGTGGGGACAAGGCTGGTTTAGTAGAGTTACAGACCTGCAGTTGTACCTAAGCATGAAGTCTTATCTCTTGCTACATTAGTTGTTAGTGCTAATTTTTGAAGAGTGAGAATTTGAGGGTAATTGTTGCCCTTCAGTTCCTCCCCCATCTGAGAGGTAACTTTAGGAAATGTTTGCTGTCCTTCTGGGCTCATTCCTGTAGCTTTCTAAATTAAGGATTCTAAGCTCATATTTATTAGCTGCTTATTAAAGCTGCTGGACCATTAACTGAAGCAGCTCTAGGTTATCTACCCTGTCCAGGCTAGTCAAGTTGTATATGACTTAAAAGTCTAGAAGAAGAGCAGATTATTTTGTGAGTAAGAAGATGTGAAAAGATCTGTTGTCCTTGGAAATTAAAATCACTTATGTCAATAATTCTAGCCTGTAGATTTTGTAAACCACCTGAAGCTGCTAATATTTTTTTTTCAGTTATCAAACTGAAAACAGAATATAAGCATTTCATTTAAAAGTTTCATTAAAAAGTTGCATCAGATCTTCCAAAAGGATAATTAACTTTTTAAATATGTAGTCTTCAGAACAAGATGGGGAGAAATTAAATGGAGAATTGAAGAGAGTGCTGAGAATGGTTTCCTTACCTGTCCATCTAATCCTGTCTCCTCTTCCCAGCTCCCATTGGACAGGCCATTCATCGCTTGCTTCTGATCCAGGCCTTCCGTCCAGATCGTTTGTTGGCCATGGCACATACCTTTGTTTCAACAAATCTTGGAGAGTCTTTCATGTCCATTATGGAGCAGCCTTTAGACCTGACACACATTGTGGATACAGAGGTAAACTACTTGTTTTTGAAATGCTTAGGGCCACCTTGCATGAGTTCCACAGTGAATTCAGATATTCAATGAATATTTCTTCCACTTACCCTTCTCTGGTATGATGAGTGGATTGTTTTTCTTTTTTTTAAAGTAAAACTCAGAGTAACATAATGGTTTTAGTTGTACAGAGGGAAGAAACACTGAGCTTACTGCATTCTCGTATTTATCTAGTGATTGATTCATATCCTTTTCTACTTCTTGGAACACAGGTGAAACCAAATACCCCTGTGCTGATGTGTTCAGTGCCTGGTTATGATGCCAGTGGTCATGTTGAAGACCTTGCAGCTGAGCAGAATACACAGATTACTTCTATTGCTATTGGTAAGAGCATACCTTATTTCAACATCTAAGCATAAATGAAGTTGTTAGCAGTAAGAGATTTAGCAACCCTTCTGTCTTTTAGGTTCTGCTGAAGGGTTTAACCAAGCAGATAAAGCAATAAACACAGCAGTGAAATCTGGACGGTAAGTTCTATTTCATTTTCAGCTAGAGTACTACCTACTAGAAAGGTAAAAGGGGGAAGTTATCTATTGGTTAAAGAGATAAAACTGTGAGTAAAACAAAAAAGTAGGCCTATCTTTTGAAATTAAGTTTCTAATAGCAAGCACATCTGTTTACATCTTGTGTTTAAATATTTTCAGGAGAAGTAGATTGTACCTGCAAAACAAGAAAGTTAACCCATTTACAGTACATAATAACTGATTCTTTGTAGAAGGAACGTTTAAAAGAGGGAGGAAAATCTGTAGCATTGATACGTTCTGTTACTCTCTGTGATGATCACAGCCAGGATCCATAAGCTGTTCACTAAAAAGCATTTGTTCTGTTTCAAAAATTCACAGATGGGTAATGCTGAAGAACGTTCACCTGGCTCCTGGCTGGCTCATGCAACTGGAAAAGAAACTACATTCCCTGCAACCCCATGCTTGCTTCAGACTCTTCCTTACCATGGAGATTAATCCAAAGGTAACACTGATTTAAAATTTGATTATCTGGCGGAGTAACTGGCTTGCAGAGCTAAGAGTACTCCCCAGGGAAGATTCTCTCATGACTGCCTTTCTGCAGTAAAGAAGAAGGAAAATACACACCTGTCAGGGCAGTTACTAGCCTTGCTTTTTGATAACTGAATTGTAGCTGTAAACTTCATGCTATTCCTTTTGCTGATTCCCCTAACCTCCAAAAGAAAGGCAGTATTTCATGTGCTCACCATGAGGTTTTGAAGCTAATACAAACTGTGCTGGGATTTAATTTAGTGAAGGCTAAGGCAGCTGAATTTGAGCTTATTGATCTTCTCTAGGTGCCAGTGAATTTGTTGCGAGCCGGCCGAATCTTCGTGTTTGAGCCTCCTCCTGGTGTAAAGGCAAACATGCTGAGGACCTTCAGTAGCATTCCAGTTTCTAGGATGTGCAAGGTGAGACTGTGGTTTGTCTTGAAGAAACTAAATGGAAGAACATGTTTATTGAAATCTTGCCTTTGATGATAAAAACCTCAGATACTAAGATGTACCTGAAGTGTTTTTTATCTCCTCACCCAAGTAATGTAGTAGTTGCTTTTTCGGTTGGTAGAATATATTCAGTTTCAGTAGCAATCTAGCATTAAATCTGATACTTTCTAGTCTTTTAGCAGGCTTTGGTTTTATCAGTTCACTTGAGTAACAGTTGTTTGGTTTTGTGTTGGTTTTTTCTCCCCACTTCTAGTCTCCAAATGAGCGTGCTCGTTTATATTTCCTCCTTGCCTGGTTCCATGCCATTATCCAAGAGCGCCTGCGCTATGCTCCGTTGGGTTGGTCCAAGAAGTATGAGTTTGGAGAATCTGACCTGAGGTCTGCCTGTGACACAGTGGATACCTGGCTGGATGATACAGCAAAGGCAAGTAGTGTTGTGTACTTAGGCACAGGTAGCAGATTGCTTTGGATCTTCATTGAAACAGGCTGTTCTGGAAAACTTAAGGAAGTTAAACGAGTAGGCACAAAAAAACGTGTTGGCAACTCAACAATTGTTTCCTGCTAATTATAGGGTCGCCAGAACATTTCCCCTGATAAGATCCCCTGGTCTGCACTGAAGACACTGATGGCTCAGTCTATTTATGGAGGTCGTATCGATAATGAGTTTGATCAACGTTTGTTAAACACTTTCTTGGAACGGCTGTTCACTACCTTAAGCTTTGACAGTGAATTCAAACTGGCTTGCAAGGTTGATGGACACAAAGATATTCAGATGCCAGATGGAATCAGGTATCATTTTTTCCTTATCCTGATCTCTTATGTACAACCTTTTTTTTTTAATTAGAAAACTGCACACAAATTAAAACAACAAACCAAGCACATAACCTGTATTTCTGTGCTGTGTAAACATCTGACTCAGACAAAGTATTACCTTGGCATTTGAGCTGAGGAAACCCTTCAATAAATACTAAAATTCTGCCTTGCAGGCGTGAAGAGTTTGTCCAGTGGGTTGAGATGCTCCCAGACACACAAACACCATCATGGCTGGGACTGCCAAATAATGCAGAGAAAGTTCTTCTCACCACACAAGGTAAATCCAGAACTTCAGCAACGGCTTCCATAGATCACCAGGCCACCATTTTAACTAAAAGACAGAAGAGAAATACAATTTTGCTAGAGTCAGTAGCTTTCTCCTTCTCCCTCAACATAATTGGTTTTTGAGTAGTCCAAAAACTAACCAGGAGCCTGTGAATCAAAAAAGCCCAGTTATATTTAGTCTTCCAGATGACAAGCTCCTGTCTTGATTCTGGAAAGCTTTATTGTAAGCTTCAGAGCCACCTACATCTGGGCAGTTCTGAATCCTAGGTCTAGACTAGAAATAATGGAAAGTCCTGGTTCTTGCATGTAGTGGGATGTATTAATCTTGCTGCCACTGCTTCTCTAACAGCAAATCTTCTGTTTTAGGCATAGATATGATCAGTAAAATGCTGAAAATGCAGATGCTGGAGGATGAGGATGATCTAGCTTATGCAGAAACTGAGAAGAAGACAAGAACTGATTCTACATCAGATGGACGCCCAGCCTGGATGAGAACACTGCATACCACAGCCTCTAACTGGCTTCACCTTATCCCACAAACTCTAAACCATCTGAAACGGACTGTGGAAAACATTAAAGTAAGAACTATGTTCTGTTTAACGTGGGCATAGTAAAAGCACAAGTTCAGGTGCTTTGTGATTTGCAAGTACCAGTTACATTGCTGAGAGGTCAATGGAAGCTGTATTGATGCTGATTTTGAGTGCCATAGCCATGTAATGACCTACTGGGTTTCTTGAAATGCTCCTAAAACCTGGTGTATGTCTTTTGGGTAGTATTTGAAGAAATGCAATGGCAAACAGTCTAGCCAGGCAGTCTGCATTAATTGTGACTTCTACTTTATTGCTCCTCCAAGGGAGAGGAGATTGTTGGTTGTAAAACAGTTTCTGCAATCACTTTGTGCACCACAGGCTGCATCTGCATGTTCAGTGCTTGGAGTCACAGTGTCACTGCTCCTTCCACCCAAAATTTGGGGGTTGTTTCTCATAGCAGTTTTCCAGGAAGAACTTTGATCTGCAGCTTACTTTGAATGTTTTGACCATCAGGATCCTTTGTTCCGGTTCTTTGAGAGAGAGGTGAAAATGGGAGCTAAGCTGCTCCAGGATGTTCGTCAGGACCTGGCAGACGTGGTTCAAGTGTGTGAAGGGAAGAAGAAACAAACCAACTATTTGCGGACGCTGATAAATGAGCTAGTGAAAGGTATGGGAATTCAAATGAGCATCTCCCAGGGCTCTCGGTGCTTCTTGCACTCTGTAAGAGGCTGCTGTGGTCAGCAGCTTGAAAACAAACCAAAAATGGTAGAAAAATGTGGATATACTTTGCCATTTGACATAAGTAATACTTCAAGTTGAGCATAAAATTCCCATTGGCTTGGTATGAGATTTCAAGTTGAGGTTGATAATAGCCTAGTAATTAGGCTATACTAATAATATATTAGTTAGGCTTTAATGGTAATACTATTAGGCTTTTTTGTACAATTTATAATAGCAGCTTAATCTGAAGGCTGAAATCTTATCAAATTCTCTCAATTTCTGACTTGTGACAGAACAAAGTTATTTATACCACCAAATGAGTAGTATTGGTCCTATAAAATCTCCTGGAAAATATTCTAGTTCTCTGAATTTCTATTGAAAGATTGTACTTACATGTGGAATTTTCACAGACATGCTGCATGTTGTAATACATGGTGATTTGAACAAAAGCATTTTCTGAAACACAGATATTTGACCTCTTCAGTTTTTTCTAAAGAACTCAAATCTTCATGCAGAGTTGAAGATTAGGTCTTGCAGTAAGTAGCTGTATGTAACTGCAGCTGCTCTTGAAGGGTATCTGTAACTGGGTGGCATTTTAAATACAGAGTAGACCTGGAGGCCATTTGCTGTGTAATCTTTGAAAGGTGCTTTCACTTACTGAAGGGCCTTTTATAGAGGTTGATACTCCAGTCCAGGCCTTCAGAGTTTCAGTATAGTGTGTAATTTCAACCTGCATGTGAACAAAACTTAATTCTAATCACATCTTTGTAGGTATTTTGCCTCGTAGCTGGTCCCATTACACAGTGCCAGCTGGTATGACTGTTATCCAGTGGGTGTCTGACTTCAGCGAGCGCATTAAACAGCTCCAGAATATTTCCCAGGCAGCTGCATCTGGTGGAGCAAAAGAACTGAAGGTACCTTGTGCTGACTTCTTGGGGTTACTGGTAGAGCTGTGTAACTGCTTCCTGGAGTTTTCACATCAGGACTTCTGAATAGGTCCTCAGTCAATGAACTTGAGTCAATGTTCTGTGAAATGTCTGTAAATACTACAGAGCATCTCCTGATCTCAGTGTGATGAGGCTTAGCAGGCTAACTGCACAGAGATCAGAGGGAGCATTGGTATTGTGGAACAACAGGAGACAAAGCCTCTGAGCAAAAAGCATCTTAGCAGTTACACTGTGTTCCAGTAGTAGCAGGAACATTTTAATATAAATACATTGCTCAAGTATTTATAATAGTCATTAATTAATACTGCAGCTGAAATACTTTTTTTCTCTATATTTTACCCCCTTAAATAGAACATCCATGTGTGCCTGGGTGGCCTGTTTGTACCAGAAGCATATATTACTGCTACAAGACAGTATGTTGCCCAAGCAAACAGTTGGTCTCTTGAAGAACTCTGTCTTGAGGTCAATGTTACAACTACCCAGAATGCAGTCCTGGATGCCTGCAGCTTTGGAGTCACAGGTAAACTTAGCTGAAGGAAGGTGCCTTGCTCTGAAATGTTTTCAGAAGCTTCTGGTATTAAATGGGCCATGTCAAATGAAAAAGATGCTGTTGTTGCAAAAGTTAACACACACTTTCTGAAAGTATTTTCAAATTAGTTTGATATTAGTTATTAGGGAAGTTCTTACAATGCTAATAAATCATAAAACTGGGATCAGTATATATTGAGGTGGTATTGCACAGTGTATCACCTACAGCCTGTTCATTTTGTAGTATGAAATACTTCTCATTTAGTGGACTTAACCCTTAAATGATTCAGAGGGAGACAGCCTTTGGATGTATGAAAGCTCTTAGAACTCTAAACTGTATTACAATTTGCAGGCCTGAAGCTTCAGGGAGCTACATGCAGTAACAACAAGCTGTCTCTTTCGAATGCCATTTCAACTGTCCTGCCCATCACACAGCTTCGCTGGATCAAGCAGACAAATGCTGATAAAAAAGCAAATGTTGTAAGTATGGATGAAAATATATAGATATCCTTAGCAATTTTTTTCCTAAGGCTTTATGGATACTTGTACCAGGCATAACAAATCAAATCAGTGTTCTGTAATTACTCTGGGTGTCAGTTGGCATCCAATTTCAGGACTAGCAGCAAACAGACCTAGTGCTGACCATGTCTTTACTTTGTAGATAGATAAAAAGGAGATGCATCCAAAAATGCTAGTCAGCGCTGTTCAAGTCAAAACCCAAATTTATACCTATAGCAGCATCTGTGATTTTATTAAGTCGTGGGGTTTTTCCTCACATTTTGAGTACTGAGTTATCTGAGACTAAATTGATCTCATTGGTATCATATAATGTTACAAAAACTTGTGAGACTCTTCAGCTGTCTTACAGAGCTCTTCTGTATTCATGTTTTTCCCCAGGTTACTTTACCAGTTTATCTGAACTTCACTCGTGCTGATCTGATTTTCACCGTTGACTTTGAAATAGCCACCAAGGAAGATCCCCGCAGCTTCTATGAGCGTGGTGTTGCAGTTCTCTGCACTGAGTGAACAAATTTATTTTCACTGGTTAATGCTATAGTAAGTGTCAGTCTTCTGTGTAGTGCTCACCTGTACTTTTGTAATCAGGTTAGGGTAGGTTAGCAGATGGATTTGTGTCAAGTTGGCTGGAAAGGCGACGGTGCATTGGGAAGCTAATAGGCCAGAGGGATTTCTTTGAAGGAAAATTGAATGAGATTTTTAGATGGCTGTTGGTAGATGTGATATTTGATGGATTATGTTGTATTAAATAAAACATATAGCAAAAATTTTGACCATCTATTTCTGATAATCTAATTCTTAGCGATGGTTTTGGTCTGGAAAACCTATACCCACGATCTTTTCAGGGAATAGCTATGAATTGCTCTTCAGGCTGACCTCCAGTAACAGGAACCTTGGAATGTAAGTCTGTACTGCAGACACAAAGCCTGACATCTGCTGTGATAGTTTAGGCCGTTGCATTAATTACTTGCAATGGACTGGGTCTTACTTGAAGTAACCTGCTGCAATGCATTGAGAAGCTGGAGCATCCTGAACTGAACTTTCTTGTCCTGTTGACCACAGAGCTTCCTCTTTCTCAAACTGCTTTTGTGGTGAAATATGTCTCCAGATCCCTGTCTCAGTAACCCAAGAGGAGGCTATTCAATGCTTGCACAATGCTTAGCAACAATATTATCTGAGACTCTCACATGTGACCAGCTGTTACTAAGTTAGGGAAACAGAGAGTTCCTGCTGATTGCTTGGGTTGCTGAAATGCTTTGGGCATTTGCTTGCTTTTTCTTATCATGAATTCATTGGCTAAGCATTTCTGCCTTTCTGACCATCCTCTCAGAACAGCTGTCCTCTGACTGTGGCTAAAGTCAGGTGTTCAAAGACGTGTGTGAAGAATTTCTAATCTCAAAATGGAAATCTTGGGAGCTCCTTCCTTCAGTGATTGCTCCTATGAAAACAGTGACAGTCATCAGCTCCAGTATTTTTCTGTGATAAGGGGTTCTCTAGTACAAGCCTATGCTGGGAGGAAAAATTGTTATCTCAGCCTGCCTCACATACATGTTTTGGTCAATGCTTGCTGTTTACTAAAACAGAATTCTGCTGTCTGCCCTTTCCCTACTGTTTTGCAAAGTTAATCCTTGAAATTGAACTGTCCTGGCTGGTGTTGTTAGCTTACAAAGTGTGAATCCCAGACCAGTGGAATCATGTAATCTTTGTGCAGTTCTTAGCCAATTGTAAGGAACAGAGATGAGACCTACATGCATCATCATCCAAGATGAATTGTACCTATAATGCCTTTGCTTTTTTTCAGCCTCTATGAGAGACTGCTTTCCAGCACCAGAATATGTCTGAAACTGATATCACTGTCTCTAGCATTATTTCAATTACATTGTACACAAAAAAAAGCACCTCCTGCTAGCAGCATGCTCTTGGGTACCAGCTGCAGTATGAAGTATTTTAGCTTAAAGCAAGAGCTGGCTGTTGGCTGCTCCACTGAACATGCACCTTCCTTTCAGCAACTGCTGTTTGTGCACAGTTCATAGACTTAATAGTACTTACAGGTACTATTAAAACCCTGCCTAAACCAGTTCTAGTTATCAGCAAGTGCTGATGGGGGGATCAAGAGTCTCAGGTATCCTAGAGCTTGAGCTTCCCAAACTCTTCAGCTCTTTTATGTTAACTTCTGCATTAGGCCTGAATTAACAAAAGGTGCAGTTGCAGTTCACAACTTAATCCACAGCTGGATTCTCATACTGAATAAGCATATTCCAATGAGTAGATACTGTCCCCTATGACTTTCTACTTATTTCCCTTCTCTCCTGTTGGGTTTTTTCCATGCTGTGTGAAACAGCTGCTTTAAGTGAAATCCTCTTTGGGTGAGTTTAGTTTTTGGCTGCAGTTTGAAAGTCAGGGGGTTCAGTTTTATTTAGCCTCAGTTGATGGGGCTGAGAGCTAGGGTGTCTAATAGCTAGGACTTAAAATGAGGGTCTTGGCTGCATCACAAGGTTGTATTCTTAAGCTTTTCACAAGTCTTCATTCCAGAGACAGCTGTAGCCTAGTTGTAGTACACACAAATCTGTAGCTGCAAGTGGTTGGTTGTTGGTTGGTTTGGGGTTTTTTCAATTAACTTCACAGTTTTCACTGCAGCAGTCTTTGCCTCTGGACAAATCAAGGGGCAACCACAGTAGCTTCTGTCTTGGGGCAAAGGCCTCTAAAACTTACTGTTTAACCACATATGTTCCAAGCTAATTAAAAACCAGCTGGAGGAATAAGGATGAAAGAAAAGTTGCTTTAATAAAATAAATACACAGGTGGAAGGGTGCAAGGCCAGCAGTTAAATAATATTTTGAGTAGCTTTCCATCTTATGAAAGAAACTGGAAACTAAAAAATCTCTGCCAGTTGCACAAAACAAATGCTTTCACAAGTTCCTGGTACTAACATCTTTCAAGCCTTCATTATACTTTTTAGTTAGTAGTTCCCTTCCCACACAAATGGACTACCCTGATTCTACACCTGATTTAAGACATTACCATACAGGTGAGGGATATCAGAGACAGTTTTTGCTCCCTAACTGGCCTCCCATCTGTGGGCACCACTCCTGCAACTCCAGAATGATTGCTTTCACTAAGAAGCTCTGAGCTAATGTGTTCCATATCACATTGTAAACACTGATCTGGCAGCTACACAGAAACCACCCAGAACGTCCATCAAAAGAGGTAGGAGCAGCTGTGTTAACAGCACCTCCACAATTTCTCCCTCTTTGAAGGAGAAAATGAATGCTGGATTGCCTGTAGTTGGAGTCAGTTCAGCTTGATGCAATTCAGCTGTTGTTAGTCAAACCTGTATCGTTCACCACTCCGAGGGAGGTCAGACACAGCAAGAGCCAAACATGACATGAAGCAGGTGCCAGACAAGCCATAGCTGCTGGTAGCTAATTGCAGCCAAGGGGTCATTCTTCTTTCCCTCCTCGGCAAACCCTTGTCAGTGTAGGTGAAATTACACTGAAACTGAGCAGCTCCAGGTACTGCACACAGGAGCTGGGGCTTCCAGAGGACCTGGGCACCAAGCTTGTCTGTCACGCTCTGGATATACCTCTGCTAGTTTTCCCTGGAATTGCCACACAACTTGTCTGAGTCTGTTTTTCAGGTGGATCTCAGAGCTTAATGCACAGTGCAGTGCATTTGTAACAGGCTTGAGGCAGCCTGTTTAGTTCAGGTGCACTGTGCAAAAGAAATCTCTACTGGAATGATCCTTCAGAGCTGCTTGTCCAATGATTTATTAATCCCTTAGATTAAGTTGCACGGAATTTCTTTCTCTTTAGTTTTTCACTGGCACCCTCTGGAGCAGGAATCCCTCGTTTTCTTCTAACTGTGGGCTGCTTGGCCATTGTGCCGTGCCAGTGAGCTGCGAGCAGGGGCTGTGGGGCAGTGTCAGCCGGGTTTGCAGGGAGATCCGCGGAGACTGAAGGGTTAACCACCATCGGCAAGGCGGGGTCAGGTGTCAGCCCCGCGGGGGTAACTGCGGCTGGAGGCGGCTCCGGTGGTTGCAGCAGATCCTTCTCCAGCCCGGGAAGCTCCAGGGCTGCTCTACAGCCATTTACTGCCTGAGTGTCACTGACATTTGGTGGATTAGGGGAGGATTCTTCATCTTCTGAAGTATCAGCATCCTCCAAAGGCATTGCTTTTGGGGTACATGTTGTCCATGGTGCATCTTTTATACCACGGTCAGTGTGAACAGACGCATCTTCTGAATCACCATCATAAGGATCTGAAAACTAAAATGAACTCCTCTAAACATGGTGAACTATTATTTGTCCTTTAAAAAAAAAAAAAAGCAACATACAGTAGACTTTAAAATCCATTTCAACCTAAGTCACAGACTTCAGACTTACTGTGGGAGCCTGTTTATCCACACACTTCTACCTCTATTTTTAGCTTTTGGATGCTCCACCAAGAGCTGTGTAATACCCAAAACCTACTTGTAGTCCCCTGGATTCGTTTGCTTTCTTGAGTCCTCCAGCAAGTGGGCTAGGCACAACCTATTTAAGAGAAGTTAACATAGGTTTATACGGCACTTTCCCATAAGTTACCAAACAAAAATCAGAGTAGGTGGAAATCCTAGAGGAGAGGAAGCCAGATTGTCACTTTGCTAAAAGACAATAAAAAATGTGTCTCAGTCTAACTTTTAAAGGTTTGGTAAAGTTAACCTAAAACAGAGCTATGGTAAGTCTTAGTGCACTTAAAGCACTGCATTGAAGAGAACAATGAGTAATTACATTCCACCAGAAAATAAACCAAACCAGCACTTCAATAATAGTAGTCAGGGTACAATTTAGAGTTTGGAGAGCCTCCCTCCCACTCAGGTCCCTTTTTGTTCTTTCACATAGGGGTGATTTGAAATCCCAAAATAGTGCTTAGAGACTAGGCTTATTAATTTAATAATAAAAAAAAAAAAAGCCATGTAGGGAGACTCCCTTTAGAAGGCAAACCCCAGGTACCAAGTCTCACAAAGGGAAGGAAGTTAACAGCAAGGAAAGTGGGAAAGTTCATCTTGAAAAGGATCCACCGCAGTGCTCAGAGAACAAACTGCCAATCAGTGCCATGCTGCTTCCAGTGGGAAGGAGGAGAACTGAGCACAGCTGAGACCAAGCAAGGCTCAGGAATCTGGGCTCAACAGGAAACCCAAGTCTTCAGCAGAGGAGCTGAAGTCCAAGCCCATTTGTGGCCATATATTCTTGTGCTGCTTCAGGACAGAGACAGCCCCACAAAGCCCATCTGCTTCTCCCAGGAGCACAGAAATCCCCCAGTGCTGGCCTGGCACCTGCCTCAGCACCCCTGGTGCAAGCAGCCAGCTCTTTGTTCAGGCTGGGACCTGTGCAAGCCCCCCTTCCACCCTGCCCAGCCACCACACCCATGGACTTCCAGGAGGTCTTCTGGTTTCTTTCAGGAGAACACAGACAACTCCAGCCTTGCCCTGACCTTTCTGGAAGGTGAAGTGGTGGCAGGTTCCTGGCAGGGAGCTTCTCCAAGTCACAGAGCACAGTGATGCACATGGAGCAACAGTGAGCATCAGTTCCAAAGAGTTTTACCCACAAATTAAGCACTTTGTCCTCCACTCCAGCATCAGGTCTGTTTTCATCAGCACTAAACACACTGTTTTGACAGAACAGTGTTCAAGAAGTTACCAATATCCATAACTAACTGCCACAAAGTTGCTCTTAACCTCCTCCAAAACAAACAGTCAGAAGGTAGAGGTTCTCCACCCAGAGCTGCTGAAAGTTAACCACCAAGAACAGCCAGGTCAGCACTTGCTTAGCATTTGTCTGCCTAAAACACTGTCACTTTCCTGCCTCATTCCCCTAGAATCAACTTTTCTAACTTTCTCTTTAGTAGCAGTTGTAAGAAAGAGCCTGATGGAAAGGGTAGTATTGGGTTTGGGGTTGTTTTGGGTTTTTTTCCAGTCGCAAAAATCAACAACCCCAAAACACGCCTTGGATGCTCCCTATTGAGGCTGAAGGAAGAGTTGGATACATCAGGGAATCACATCACCAGCAGAACACTTCAGAGTCAGTCCTTACCTCTGCCCTGGATTCAGACTCAGACTCTGTGCTTGACTCCACTGTGCACTTCTGCTGCAGAGGAGGAAGGGAAAGAAATGCCACTCACAGCAGAACTTACTGCAGCTTCAGGCTGAAGCTGAAGTTCTAGTACCAGCTGTAGGTGCTGAGTTTCTCCAAAGCTTCCCCATCTGAAGCCAGCTTGTCTTTCCAAATATCCCACAGCTGTGGTGCTGGTTGGGTTGTGCAAGTGAGACAAGGGGAAAACAGAAGCCTCTCTCATCACTCCTCACCCCCAAAACCACAAAGGGAAGCAGTCCAGAACATGCCTCGCCCTTGCTAAGAATGGTTACTCCAGGCCTGTGAGTAACTTTACAAAACATTTTTTAGTTTGCACTGTTTCTGTTTGTTTCTTTGCATTTGGTGGCCCTACGGCTCAGAAATATAACTGCAGATGAATGACTCAAAACACCCTCATTTTTTCTAAAGCTCTTGCTTAGAAAGAGACCTTATGAACAAACAGCTCCCCTAGTCCCCAGAAGGTAGCACAGAAGTGGAGGAGTTTCCTCCATCCCTCCAGTTTAAATTAATTCATCCACACCTGTTCTTCATGCACTCTTTTCCAGCCCAGCCAGCTGCACCATCAGGCCAAGGGCAAACCAACAAACACTTTCTGAATTGTATTTTAACAGGAAGGTAGAGAAGCAGCAATTTAAAAAGTTACCATGTATTTTCGTGCCAGTCTTTCTACGCAGTCTGGACTTTTAAAAGAATCTTCCTTTTCCTGAGCATCTACTGAAACAGACAGAAAGTAGGAGAGGACATTAGAGAAAACCTCCTCTGAGATAAAATGCCCAGACATGGCTACTCCCTTTATGCTAGAAAAGCTGATCAGTCCTTCACATAGTCTGTGTGAAGCTCTCAATCAAAGGCAACTTCTGTTTAAAAATAAATAAGGAGCAAACACTGTTTTCTACCACAACACTTCATTCATTGGTCCTTCATGCAGCATGAGGAAAATATAACTTTTTTTAAAGAAGCTTATACCACACCACAGAGGATTTTTTTGTTTGTTTTTTGTTTTCAGCACTACAGGTTTTCTGAATCCTTAAAGAGGCATTTGCGCTGAAGATACCCAAGCGGACTAGAGAGGGATAACTGCAAAGCTGTGCCACAAGGCAGCCCTCTGTTCCAGTTCCCCACTCCCAAAAGGCAGTCCCTGTACGTCACACATCCCCCTCTCGCCTTCAGGGCTCCGTTTCAGGGGCTCCCTCCCTTCCATACCCTCCATGGCCTGCCGCCGCCGCCGCCGCTGTCTCCTGCCGGCCGAGGCCATCCCGCTCCCGCCGCTCCCGCCGCTCCCGCTTTATGGGCCGGGCCCGCGCCGCACACAGCCCCCTCAGCCTCCTGCACCTGGAGAGCTGCTCCGCAAAAAAGAGGGAATTAAGCAAGAAAACTCGAGAGTGAAACCCTGCCGTGAAAGAAAACCTCCCTCTGTGCCACCGCAAGGCTCCAGGCTGCTCTGCAGCAGCGCTGACTTTGTGAGGCCTTTACTCGGCACATTTCCCAAGTGTGCATATAAAGTACACGGACATGTATATATTATACATATTTGAAAGCTCAAGTATGCACACGCATCCAGTTTGCAAGGACTGGTGGCCAGGGATCTGGCACTTCCCCTCTGCTCTCACCAGTTTATTTTCTGGAGCCCCATCTCCCTCAGGCTGACAGAAGAGTCAACAGTCAAGGGGAATCTCCTCTTCCCTCCAGGGGCAGCCAGGGCGACCAAAGATGTTTCTTCCTGTGATTTGCTGGAGCAGATGATCTCCCCCTGCAGCAGAGGGA
This sequence comes from Phainopepla nitens, assembly GCA_013400175.1. Taxonomy (NCBI): domain Eukaryota; kingdom Metazoa; phylum Chordata; class Aves; order Passeriformes; family Bombycillidae; genus Phainopepla; species Phainopepla nitens. The sequence goes on along the minus strand of VXBQ01008821.1, from coordinate 8,924 downwards.
CAGCTGTAGCTTTCTGAGCATCTTTCTTAATCACTTACAATCCAGCACAGCAATTTTTCTGTTTTTAAATACCAGGAACAGTATTTTTCCAGAGTTACTGAAGAACTATGGATCAGGTCTGTTTTTCACAAAGAAGCAGATCTGATTTGACCCTTTAAAAGCCACATATCCATTCCCTTTTTTCTTGCTCTTTTTGTAGGGAACAAGGAACTATTTTTACTTTTTTTCCTAATCAAATTAATTTTCTTCCCATTATCTCTTTCCTAGCTGGCTTTCCTGCCTCTTTCTGCCCAGTGCAGAAGGTAGCACTGTATAAAAACCTCAGCAAAACAAACACCTCACTCTAAAGCCAGCAGTGGGTTGTTGTCTGAAAAGGCACTAGGAACAAGTCCCAGTGGGGATGACAATGACAGCAGCTCACAAGCCCCACAAGCCTTCACCCCACTCTTGCCTCCAGCTGAGCTAGACCCTGTTGCTTTCACATCCTTTCTTCCCAGACACCTGCCTTTTCATCTCCTTGCCTTCTCTACCCAGACTAAAACTATCTGATGATTACTCCCTCTGTTCAGAATCTCCAACCATTTTCAAAACACAGCAACCAAGAACCTCACTCAACATGCCATAGCACCTCCCACCCCTGAAGTGGGAGCTAAGGAGGCTGTGTTAGTGCCTGCAGCACCAGCTGAGCTGAATGAGCCCCAATGACCATCATGCCTCACCCAAATACAGGGCTGGGAGTCGTTATCCCACAAAAGCCTGCCCAAAATTAGCTACAAATTCTTTACAGGCAGCATCTGTGAGCAACAAGGCCCCGGGCTCCACGGGTTGGTTGGTCTGTGAGGGGCTGCAGATGAAATGGCTGCAAGGATGAGCACAGCCCAAGGATCCCACAGCACACCTGCTCCCTGTGCCCTTCTGGGCAGGGCCCGGCAGCAGTCACAGTCACAGCCACACCACGGAATGCCAAGGGAGATCTCGGGGCTCCATCCCCCAGAGCACACAGGTGATGCCACGGCCCAGCCCTGTGGCTGCAGTGGGAACGAGGAGGTGACCTGAGGGGACAGAGGTGCAGCAACGCTCACTCCAGGGTTCATTCCCATCATTTCCCATTGCTCAGTGCTCTGCCTCTCCCTGTCACTCTTGGCCCTGCACAGAACAGGTGCCAACTCCAGCAAGCTCTGAGTTCCCTTGAGTCCAGGCTTCCTTATGGTCTGACTGCTCAGTGTAATGCAGGGACTGAATGACTCAAAAACCACCCAACACGTTCTCAGGGCAAGATGTACTGGAGATAACCTGCAAGTTTCACCTGAATTATTAAACTATATTATTAAATTATTATTAAACTATAAATTAGTTTTCAAGAGAGGTTAAGACTCATACCATCACTGACTAAGTAGAAAAGTCTTCAGCATTATCACTGTAAATTTTAAATCCCAGTGTTACTAACTGGAAAATATTTTCACTATTTTGTACACATTATAGAAGATCTTGTAAAATAGATTTTAGTCACAAGTCACACATATCTTAGAATCTTGAATCAGATTTTTTGACACTGAGGTCTTGAAGCAATAACCTAAAGCTTGCTGAAGTCTGCTCTCCTAACTTCCAACACTGAACATCACAGAAGGAAGCCTTTTCCTCCTGATGATTGCTTCTGTCACCCACATACCAAACTGCAAAGTCAATACTGGCACACACATTAGAAACTTAACTCCCTTTTTGCAGCTGGCTTGAGGCTGTATTTGTTATTACACAGCAGCACATCCATCGCTGCGAGGGGTGGGGATGGAACCCAGGACATCCCACCCAGGGTGAACAAACACCGGACACTCGCCTTCCAAGCACATCTCACACAGGCAGGGCTGGGGGGAGCCACGGCTCCTGCTCACTGTCCAAGGAAACGATGTGCTTGCTACAATGCTTCTTTCACTGACATGCAGGCTTCTATGAGGTAGCCATAATTTGAAGTTATTTTGATCATTTAATTCATGATACAGAATGTGAGGTGTGGAAGACAAATGCCCCACTTGTTACACACGTTCAGCCTTCAGCAATTGTGTAAGCAGCATTGAAGCAGCTGATTTTCACATCCCATCTTCTTGTTTCTCATCTTTGAGAATGAATTCTGATTTGGAACCATGCAATTGCCTCGTTCTAGTGAGCTGCCATACAGGAACACCAGCGAATTCCTGGGCGTGCAGTGTATCCACAAACAGGTACTGGCCTCTCCCCAGCCTGAGTGCTGCTGACATGAAGATCTCCTTACAAAGCCACAACTTGTGGGAGTTATTTTGAATTAGTTTGCAGGAAGCCAAGTTTAGGTACCTACAAAACAGTTAGGACCAGAAAGGCATCCTTTCACCATGCTACAAAAACACACCATTGTCATATCTGTGTGAATTGTTTTACACTGTGTCATGGAGCAGGACAGATGGACACAGCAAACCAGCAGGGCAGGACGGTCAGAATTCGCCCATAAACCCCTCCTCCTCTCAAATCAATCATGAAGACCAATTACAATCCCAACAGGCACCCAGGGCAAGTTGCTGGACAGAGCTGCTTACCAAATTTAATTTCTCTTTGCGACTCCAAGCCAAGTGCCAAGGAACACAGAACGCAGCACAAGCAGTTCGCTGGCAGGCCGTGATGAGTAACCGGCAAAGGCTCAGGTCAAAGCTCTCCATCACCTCCCACCCAGCAGCACCACGGAACGGGGCTGCAGCTCCAGAACAATTGCTGAACCAGCCCCATGCACTGTGCCCCAGCTTGGAGCAAAGCACTCTTCCAGAAACCCTGCCTGCTCTGATGTGGCACTGGTTTGTAGTGGGGTCACCAAGCACACCCCATTGCTTATACAGAGCACAGCAGCAGCTGCAGCTCAGGATCCAGGGCAGGAACACGTGGGCAGGGGCAGAGCAGATTTGTTTCAGAGTGAACAGACAAGTCAGTGACACAGCTGAATTCTTAACACTTTTATTCTTACAGTTCTAGGTTTGAACTGTACATGCAGAGTTGCATAAGTCACAATAGAGATTTACAGTGGATTCTATTCTATGGTAGAGTGCAATCCAGAATCCTTGAACAGTATAAAAAACAACTTTAAACATCAAGACCTTGTTAGGAGCAGAAGGATTAAAGCTTCCCCAAGAGATTCAGCTCTCCTAGATACCTAGTTACTAGGTACAGTATGTTAAACACTTAAGAGTTGAAGAGCTGAGGAACACTAAACAAACTTGAACACCCCGATGTCTTCCCACCTTTGTTACTTCTTTTCCACATTTCTGGCAATTAAGAATAAGTCAAAAACCCTGCCACCTGCAACCAGCTAATACAGACAAAAATAACTACTCCTTACTTGCCTGTTTAGGGTTGTACAGTGTTAAAGAAAATATTCCCTCAATGGCATTTGTATCTCACATCAGCTGAAAAAGCAATGTAACAAAAATAAAGGTATAACATCTTTGAAAATAAATATAAAGAGGGAATGCAGACAAAGTGTCAAAGATTTTTTTTTGGCAGGTAACATTCATAATATACAAAATATAACTTATTCATATTAGCCAAGGAAACATTCATGAGTTCCTGTAAACTGGTTTAATCCACCTCCTCCATGCGTGATGTGTCATCATCTCCTTCAAGAGGCGGCATCTCCTCAGTGACTGCTGGACTGGCTTCTTCAGCAGCAGTGTCATCCTCGTCAATGCCTGTCAGGAAACACACCCCCCATTAATGCTGGCAGCACAACTCCAACATCCCATCTCCACAGCACTTCAACCACCCGAGGGGCTCCTTCTCCACACTGCCAAGCAGGACCAAGGTGATCTCAAGACAAGGACGGCTTTGAGAACTTACCCAGCCCAAGTTTGATCATTCTGTAAATGCGGTTGGCATGTGTCTGAGGGTCTTCTAGGCTGAAGCCAGAGGACAGCAGTGCTGTCTCGTACAGCAAGATGACAAGATCCTTCACAGACTTGTCATTCTTATCAGCCTCTGCTTTCTGCCTCAGTGTTTCGATGATGGAATGATCAGGATTAATCTCCAGGTGCTTCTTTGCTGCCATGTATCCCATCGTGGAGTTGTCCCTTAGTGCCTGCGCCTTCATGATCCTCTCCATGTTGGCAGTCCAGCCGTACGTACTTGTTACAATGCAGCAAGGAGAAGTAACTAAACGATTGGACACAACAACCTGCAGAGGGAATACAAGGCACAAGTTTGCAATTTAAACATTTCAACAGGTCCAACTGATTTACCCTAACTTCATTTTATACTGCATTTTTACACACAGGTAAACCAAGTACTAACTTATACCTTTTCTACTTTTTTTTCAAGAATATCTTTCATGATCTTGCAAAGATTTTCAAACTTTGCTTTCTTCTCCTCCTGTTTCTTTTTCTCTTCCTCATCTTCTGGAAGCTCCAAACCCTCTTTTGTTACAGAAACCAGGGTCTTGCCTTCAAATTCCTTCAGCTGCTGCACACAGTACTCATCGATAGGCTCAATCATGTAGATCACTTCCAGCCCGTGTTTGCGAAGACGCTCCACAAAAGCCGAGTTGGCCACCTGATCCTTTGTTTCCCCTGCAACAAACACCAGCACCACAGATGAGCCTCAGCACTAACAGCAGCTTGGTTCAGTTTCTGCAGAGCCTCTGCAACAGCAGCAGTGCTTCATTGTCCCAACCACAGGAAAACAAAGGGGCACGGACAGCCCCAAGGCACTCAAGCTGTTTTAAAATGACTCTCCAGCATCTAACTTTTAACTGGTTTGGAAGCAAATTTGCATTTCCTGGAATCCCAGGGAAAAAAATGCTTCCTTTTCCTGCCAAGCCAAGAACTGGGAACCCAGTAATAGCATTCATAAAGCTCCCAGAAGGTAAACCTACATACAAGCGTGGGAATTTCAGACTGTTTCAGTTCCCAACTCACCAGTAATGTAGTAGACGTGTTTCTGGTTTTCCTTCATCCGAGTGCAGTAATCCTTCAGAGAAACCATTTCATCACCAGAGGCAGATGTGTAGTACCTCAGTAATTCTGAGAGCTTCTTGCGGTTCTGAGAGTCCTCGTGGATGCCAAGCTACAAAAAGCGGGAAGAAAAAAATCACCCAGTGATTCCTTCAGCTCTGGTAGTTCAGCAGCTCAGGCACAACAACAACCTGCAACTGCAAATATCAGCACTGCTCAGCAGAAAAACTACAGACCTTGATGTTCTTGGAGAACTGCTCATAGAACTTCTTGTAGTTCTCCTTGTCTTCAGCCAGCTCAGTGAAAAGTTCCAAGCACTTCTTCACCAAGTTCTTCCGGATCACTTTCAGGATCTTGCTTTGCTGCAGCATCTCACGAGAAATATTCAGAGGTAAATCCTCAGAGTCTACCACACCTCTCATGAAATCTGCAAAATGACAGAATAACCTCTCTTAGTCTCAAACAAATATTACCAGTCTCTCTACCTACATGTGGCTCTGCTGCCCATTAGAAATTATTCATTTCCCTGCAACTCCAGTGATCATGTACTAAGCAGTACTACTTTAACTGCTCAACAACTGTTCAGAACTGAAATCTACCCCCTTCCAAATTTCTTTACATGGAAAAGGAAACTACAGAATAGCTAGACAGCTCTTTTAACTGTTTAGGAAACACTTTCTTCAGAATTATACTCACTCAGATATTCAGGGATCAGTTCCTCACAGTTGTCCATGATGAAAACTCTGCGCACATACAGTTTGATGTTGTTCTTCTTCTTCCTGTTTTCAAACAGATCGAAGGGTGCACGCCGTGGGACAAACAGGAGAGCCCTGAACTCCAGCTGCCCTTCCACAGAGAAGTGCTGTGGGGAAGCAAGATGGTAGTTTTAGTCCATTTGCACGGGTCCAGTGTGATAACCACGTAACAGCTCTTCACACCGCGTTAGTGTTAAGTGACGAGGTCTGCAGACCAACACTAAACACATTCAGTTCCTTACACAGCACACTGCTATTTAGAAACCAAATGTATTCTTACAGCACTTTCCCCCACCAAAGAAAAGGCACAAAACCTTTTCAGTGGTAAATTACAAGCCTAATCAGTTTTTGTATTTATATATACCTAGTTTTAGATTTAATTAGACTTGACAACTGAACTATAAACTCAGAAGGCACCTGCACTTCCTGGCTGCAGGTTCAGTCGAGATGAACACCAGTGCACAACGGATCACAGTTCAGCAACATGTTAAAAGCAACCTTCTATCTTCAGTGCTGTACGTTACAGTTCATGTATTTACATGTAAAACAACTGTAGTTGTGTCTCCAGAGAAAAACTTACTTTGACAGCCAGGTGGTCTTCCCAGTCATTAGTCAGACTCTTGTAGAATTCTCCATATTCCTCATTGGTAATGTCATCTGGGTTCCTGGTCCAAATGGGCTTGGTCTTGTTGAGCTCCTCATGATCAATGTACTTCTCCTTGATCTTCTTCTTTTTCTTCTTATCTCCATCCTTCTTCTCTTCTTCTTCATCAGAACCAACATCTTCAATCTCTGGTTTATCTTCTGTCTTTTCCTCCTTCTCTTCTTTTTCCTCTTCCTTTTCCTCAGCCTCATCATCACTCACCTCCTTATCACGCTCCTTTTCCACCTACAAAACAGCATCAGTACTTGAACTGCAGAAGCTGTAAACTTATTCAGTAACAATTCTAAGGCACCCCCTTGCAGCCTCACAAAGCCAGATAACTGCAAAAATACGGTGTCAAGCTCTCCCCCCTGCACTCTAAGGGCTCTCTCTGGGTGCTGACACAAGTGGTGCTGTTTCCATGTGCTACAAGCTAAGCTCTTGTTGCTCAGTTTCATTACACTGAGTGACTTGTAACAATATACCTAGATTGATTCAAGGTTTGAAAACAGACACTACTGGCTTGGAAAACGTTTTTTTTACCTAGTCCAGTGAAACACAATTTCAAGTAACAAATTACATTTTCCCAGAGCATCCCGCATGTAACATCTGAAAGAACTGAAAACTAACACCAAATGGAAATTGACTGCTCCTTCTTACGTGAACTCTCACGTATGAAAGTGGTAATACTTATCTAGGGCTTCAAGTAAGGTACTTACAAAGAGTGTAATTGGGTAGCCAATGAACTGAGAGTGCTTCTTCACAATTTCCTTGATTCGCCGCTCTTCCAGGTATTCAGTTTGATCCTCTTTAAGATGCAGGATGACTTTTGTTCCACGGCCCAGAGGTTCACCTACAATGGAGTTTGCATGTTTCACTTTGCTGCAGCACAGCAGACTTAATGACTAATTCTTTAAAAACACACTATGCTCTATCAGCCACTTCTTCACCACTAGGAAAATGAAACTTCTGTATTTAGCAACAGCCTAGGTTACACTTTTTCAAGTATCTGTCCAAGTATTTCAAACAAGGTTCAGAAAATGTATACTACTCTGCTGAGAGTCCTTAAAGACTTCGCATACAGAGCTATGCAAGCCTTACAAATATTTTTCTGCGTGTAAAAATTAGGAAGCTGAATGCACCATTTACCTGGGCATTCCATATATATCAAATTATGCCAACTGAAATGGCAAGGCACGACCTGGAACTATGCCTGACGTGACACATCATTTGTATTAACGCCTTTATCTTGTGTCTTTTCCAAAGCAGCCGACGTGCTGCTGCCAAACGTTTTTGTAAGTTCAGTGTTCAGCAGGAACACTGATCACTCACCATTATCCAGTCTGACAGTGAAGGACCCTCCAGCTGAGGACTCCCAAGCGTACTGCTCGTCATCGTTGTGCTTGGTGATCACTGTCACCTTCTCGGCGACCAGGTAGGCGGAGTAGAAGCCAACACCGAACTGGCCAATCATGGAGATGTCAGCCCCTGCCTGCAGGGCTTCCATGAAAGCCTTGGTGCCAGACTTGGCAATGGTACCAAGGTTGTTGACCAGGTCGGCTTTGGTCATCCCGATGCCAGTGTCCACAATGGTTAGAGTGCGATCATGCTTGTTTGGAATCAGGTTTATTTTCAGCTCTTTTCCAGAATCCAGCTTGCTTGGATCAGTCAAGCTTTCATATCTTATCTTATCCAGAGCCTGTAAAAGAGAAGACAGGCTTTAACACTCTCTGATGATTCCTAGAAAAATTCAGAATTGTCAGAATTAAGCAGACTAGTTTTGGTACTTACATCTGAGGAATTGGAGATCAGCTCACGGAGGAAGATTTCCTTATTGGAGTAGAAAGTGTTGATGATCAAAGACATCAACTGAGCAATCTCAGCCTGAAAGGCAAAGGTCTCCACCTCCTCCTCCATTGGTTGGTCCTGAGTTTGCACAGCTTCCGGCATCTGTGAAGGGAGAGGGAGGAGTTGAAATTCCAGCCCAGCAGCTTAGCTAACATATCCTCTAGCAGGCAGTGACAATGGAATTCTGAGATTAAGTTTTTTAACCACGTGGTTTCAGCACCAGAAGAACACACACACTAACAAAAAAAAACCCTTCCCAGATCTTATTCCAGCCAGTAACCACCCAGAAACTTTATGGAATGCAAAACATGAAATGGCAAGGCTTTAACTACAGGCTTGTTTTAGACTCACTTTACCTTGCAGCACTTCGGGTAAGACAGGACTTTTCCTCTTGCCTCCCTTCATTAAGGGATTAATATGGGACCTTCACTGTCCCTTTCCATGGAAGTACCTAAAGTCTGTATCTAGATTACTTCTTTTTTATTCGCATCCCCCTATTACTTCGTGTACACAGCTATCACCTCCAGTAGCAACCGCTACGCACAACTCTGACTTACGTACACCACCACGCCTCAGCCGGACCCGTTTCTCTGGACAAACACTTACAACGATAAATACTCGTCCCTTCACCGGATACCTGCTGCCCGTTTGCCCGTCCCTGCGGGAGCCGAACCTCAGGAGGGGCGGATTCCGCCCGACAGAGCTCAGCCCCCCGAC
>VXBQ01008818.1:9185-20412 GCA_013400175.1 Phainopepla nitens | reverse complement strand
GCTCTCACAACACTCTGCATTTCACCCCTCTGCATGAATTTGGGTTACACCAGCTCAGTGTGAATTTGGGTTACACCAACTCAGTCTCCTCTGCAGGGCTGGGGAGCCCTGGGCTCTCCCCTGGTGCCTGTCTGTCATGGTTTTATTTATTAACTTTTCATTTTTGGTATGGGAATTAAGAATGTTACAGGTATGGTTTTAGCTAAGTGTTAATGTATTTATGAGAATTTTTTTTTCATTTTTGTTGTGAGATTGAATTAAAAAAGGAGTATGGTTAGTTTAAATTTAAAGTATAGAAAAAATTGTATTAGTTAATATTAAGAAGGAAGGAAAAATAAGAATCAGAATGAAATTTTTAAAGTATTCTTTTTTTAAGTAATTGTTTATTTTTTATTGATAATAGGAAGAGACAAAATTTAGGAATTTTAGTCAGTAATTATTTTTGAATAATTATTTTGNTTATATTATTAAAAAATAAATAAACATTATTTTCATAAATCATAATTTCCTACCAACTGAAATCCCAATCAATCTCCAACCAACACCCCGTCCCACGCAGCNCAAACAAAAAAACCCCAAAAAACTAAAATCTCTCAGCTCTACAACAACAACAAAAAAATAATCCTTCTCATCCTCCCCCTCTCCCTTTACCAAAACAAACTCCCTCAAAAAAAAACCCCAATCCCCCCCCATAAACCTCTATAAACCATAAAAAAAAAATCAAACCAAAACCACAACACTCCTATACCTATTCAATACCAAAAAAAAAATTCCCAAACAATCTTATTCTAAAATATATATTTTATAAAAACGCATTTCACCTTTAATTAACCCATTTCCTTATTTATCCATAAAATTAACCTATAATTAATTTATATTATTAAAAATTAAATAAACATTATTTTCATAAATCATAATTTCCTACCAACTGAAATCCCAATCAATCTCCAACCAACACCCCGTCCCACGCAGCCCCCATGTGACACAGCAGCAGAGATGTTCTCTCTTCCCCTTCCATGTTAACACACATTATAAAATTTCAAGAGCCAAACCCATTTTCAAATTTCTACTTTTTATTTTAAAGAAAGCAAGCAAGCAGCGATGGGTGGCCGAGGGAGTCTCCTGTGTGTAAGTGCATGACACTTAAAGATTGGTTTGAGTATATACACTGGTTTTAAGCATACAAAGCAATTTCCAGTGTCTGTGTTAGTCTAAATCCACAGATATCAATAAGCTGGGCTCAGAAATTTCATCATCTTTCCAGCTGCTCTTGGGCCTCTTCTCTTGCAGTCTTCTGGAGGGAGGCTGGCCTGTTAGATAATTTTAGTCTTCTTAGAAGTGCATTTTTACTCTACATTCATATCCTTGGCTGTACCACAGCTTCCTCTATTTCACCCTCAGCACCTGCCATTTTTGCTGCCACATCTCTCAGCTGTACCACGACTTCTGCTGTTTTCTTATTCGCTGCTTTCATTTACCTACTTGGTCAGAAAGTTTCGAAACTGCTCTCTATAGTTACGTGCTCACTTGCCAGGCAGCAGCCATCAGCACGCTCTGATTCCACATCCACCCGACACAAGTCACAGAAATTCCTCACGCTCACAGCAGGCGCAGGATGAGCTGTGCCCGCTCTGAGCTCAGGCTGGGGGCTCAGGGTGCCACCTCTGTCATGAATTATGGAATCATGGGGTGCTTTGGGCTGGGACCTCAAAGCTCCAGCCCATGTCACAGCTAGGGACACCTCCCACTAGCCCAGGTTGCCCAGGGCCCAGCCAAGCAGCCAATCTTTGGTGGCAGCAGCTGCCAGGACAGGCCAGGCTCTGAGGACGCTGGTCTCAGCAGCAAACCCCTGCCTCTCCAATTCTAGTTTTGCTGGACGTGTGCCTCGGGTGCCAGGGGCTGGAGGGTGACCAGAGGTCTCAGAGCAAGAGGAACCAGGCTGGTGATGTCCCAAAAGTGGCACGGCTGGCCCAGCAGGAGGTTTCTGCAGACAGGGAAGGCTGGGATGGCTCTGGGAATGCAGAGCTGCCCCTGGTGCCTCCCAGTGCCCTCACCTGAGCACAGAGCAGGGCCACCCATGGCAACTTCTGCTTTTCCCTGTGGAACAGACAACCTGGGGATGCTGCATGAGCTAGAAATATTCCTCCAGGTGCTGATAAATGTGGGATGTTTGTGGTAGCAACGAGCAAAGGATGCAATTTCCAGAACAGCCCAGGCAGAATTTGTGCCTTTTTGTGCGGATATCACAGAAAAGCAGCACCACCCTGGGCTGCAGCCCCTGAACTGCTCCTGCCTGGGACTCCCTTAGTGGAAAACACTCTCACCTTCACCCCTGCAAGGACCTGCTGACCTCTCACCATTGCTGGGGTAGCCTGGTGGCCCTGCAGGACAAGGGCTGGCCCAGAGGACTTTCCCCCGTGGCCCCCCAACAATGGCGAGCTGTTCCTGGAGTGCCCCATACATTCCAGGATGCATTGGCCTCACAAGTTAAATATTTAGTCTTTCCTGAATCCAAATACTTCCACAGCTCCTGGTTTTGTTGTTTTCACCCACTGGGCTTTGTTTCCCTGGACTGGAGCGGAGGGGTTTGGAGATAGGGACTCTATTCTTGGCAGAAAGGGGAGGATTATGAACATTCCTTATCTCGGGAGTGGATTTTATTGTGTGCCACTGCTCAGGGTAACCTTAAAATAAAAGCCCTGCTCTGCCAGTCCGGGCAGTGTTTTGGCTGCCAGCCACCTGCACGGCCCTGGGAGCAGAGACACAGCCCCGGGGTTATCAGGGCCACTTCCACTCCACCCCAGATCTCTGCCATTCACTCTCAGAGGGACTCACAGAAGGATGGAGCCTCCAGCGCATCCCTGGTGTCATTTGGAGCTTGGTTCCCAGCAAACCAGGGGTTAAAGCTCTTTTGGCTGCTCCTCCAGCTGCAGGGAAAGAGTTATAAATTCAGGGGTTTCAGAGGGAAAAGCAGTTTGCCTTACATGCAGAAAGTGTTCCCTAATCCCTGTGTTCTCAGAGTATTCCCAATCCCCATGTTCCCAGAGTTCCCAATCCTTGTTTTCCCAGGGGTCCCAATCCTTGTGTTCCCAGAGTTTCCAATCCCTGTGTTCCCAGGGTTCTCAATCCCTGTGTTCCCAGGGTCCCAAATCCATCTCTGTGTTCCCGGAGGGTTCCCTAATCCCTATGTTCCTAATGTCTGTGTTCCTAATTCCTCTGTTCCCAGAGCTCCCAATCCCTGTGTTCCCAAACCCTGTATTCCCAATCCCTGTGTTTTCAGAGTATTCCCAATCCCTATGTTCCCAGAGCTCCCAATCCCTGCATTCCCAGGGCTCCCAATCCCTGTGTTCCCAATCCTTGTGTTCCCAATCCCTGTGTCCCCAATCCCTGCGTTACCAGAGCTCCCAATCTCTGTGTTCCCAATCCTTGTGTTCCCAATCCCTGTGTTCCCAGAGCTCCCAGTCCCTGTGCCACCTTTCTGACACTTGTCTCCTTTTCCCTCAGACAGGACATGAGGCTGCCAGGCTGCTCCCTGCCCTGCTGCCCACACCGAGGGACCAGCCCAGGGTCAGGGGGGTTTCTGGGCTCCCCGTGCCAAGCTCACTCCCAGCTCTTCATCCCCAGCACTGCCAGCCCTTCTGCTCCCAACCCGTCCATCTCCCAGCCCGTACGGATTCCAGGGCTTGCCCTGACCCCCGGTGCTAGGGAGGGGTAAAATGCCTCGTGCTGCAGGTGGATTTGACAGGAGCAAAAAGCTCCTCCAGATCTCAGTCAGCCCGAAGGAAGATTCATTTATTTTCAGAAAATCTAGCCAGGATAAGCAATAACCTGTCAGGGTGTTTTTTTTGCAGCACGTCTCACTGGAGAAGTTATGGGCTCAGAGTTGAAGTGATTGAGATTTTCACAGATTTTAATTGGCTGATCTGTGTATGCAGGGTTTTTTCCTCTGAATAGGCCGAATAGAGCAGTAGATCCAGCCATCCTTCCCTAGATCACCATGAATTTAGTGCTGTAAAACAAGCAGGGAGCAGAGAACTTGCACCCAGGTACAAAGCACCCACGGTAGGGAGGGAAAGGAGCAGCCTGTGTGCTCTGAGTGGGGCTGAAGTGGCCTTGAGAGAGTGAGGATTATTTTGTACCAGCCTAAATGCCCCTTCCTGAGCTCCTTAGAACTGACCCAGCCTCTGGAGAAGAAGCAAAATCCTTCAAGGGGACACTCTCAGGTCACCCCCCAAGAGGCTGTGCAAGCCCCAGGGCAGCCCAGCTCCTGATGGAGCATCTCACTGCGGCCAGGAGCAGGGCCTGGGGGCTGAAAACACCTCCCCGTGTCAGCAGAGCCCTGCTCGGCCCCTGATCCCGGCTCCGAGCAGGTCCGGGCGGGCCAGGCTGAACTCCAGGTACACAACGACACCTGAAGGCAGCAGGCTCGGCGCTGGCAGCCTTGGCAGGGCTCCCCTGAGTCACCCCCGGCTGTTTACAAGGCTCTCCCACTGCTCTCCTCCTGCCAGCAGCTGACAGGCACGTCTGGTTAAACTTCACAGGAGTGTGGTTAATAATTAGCAGAGCTCAGGAAGACCTTGCTCGCAGCTCTGCTGCATGAGGAGGTGTTAACAGGAGCACATGAGCAATGAGAAATGTTTGGCGCCGGCAGCAGCTGGAGGATGCTTCCCCCCCTCGCTCCCAGCAGCATCTCCGGAGCTCCAGGTTGATGTCACCAGTGCCTGGAGGCTCCCTTGCTCTCTGCTTTGCCATCTGCCTCCTGTTTCTGGGACTGAGGGGCCCTGAGGACAGCAGAACAGGCTCCAGAGTGGAGGGGACGGTCCCCCTCAGGCAGGGGGCCTCGCGGGTGCTGGCTCAGCCTCCCCTGCAGATGCGGCCCCCAACACAGCCTGGTGTGGATTTCCCACTGCCCTGCCCCTGTGGGAGCTTCCCCAGCAGGGACATCTCCTCTTCGTGTGTGTGACATTGGGCAGAGCTCTCTGAGCCCGTCCTGCCCACCGTGGCCTTGCTCCCCATCTTGTCATGGGGGAGCATTCCCATCCTCTGTCCAGGGGAGCTCTGGAGGCTGAAAACACCTCCCCGTGTCAGCACAGCCCTGATCTCCGATCCAGCAGGTCCAGGCTGAACTCCAGGTACACAACCACACCTGAAGGTGGCCTTCCCCTGTCCCCCTGCTGTCCCCCTCACTCATCTTTCTGGCAGTGTCCCTCACCGGGGTGTCCCCAGGAGCTCGTGGCTCTGGGTTGAGCTTTCTGCTGTTATCTGCTCCATCAATCCATTTCCTTGCTTATTTTCATCTCAGCTTCATCTTTCTCCATTTCGTCCATCACCTTCCTCATTTCCAGCCCGTTCCAGCCCAGCTCCTTGCGTTTATGTACATTTGCTGCCAACCTTCAGCCTCCTTCACACTTCCCTTTGCTTTGCTTTTATGGCCTTTTATGATGTTTGTGTTACATCAAGGCTCTTTCCCTTTTTATCCCCTTCCTGCCCCTGGATAATTATTCCTCCATCCATGGCTTTTATTGCCTGCCTTTATCATGAGTGTTTCTGAGGGTGACAGGAGTGTCTGGAGCCACAGGCTCTGTGGCAGCTCAGGCACGGGCAGTACTGGACGTGCTTTGTTGGTGGATTCTGCCCATTTCCTGATGGATCTTCCCTGTGCAGACTCTGAACCCCCTCAGCTGAACACCTGCCATGTCCTCCCTGGAGGCCTTGGCCTCCCCAGGAAGCCAGTTGCACCTTCAGGAGCATTTTTGTGTCACACCAGGACTGGGAGAGGTGACAACGTGCCCTGGATCACAGAACTGCTGAGGATCACCCATTCAAACCATCCCTGTGCCTCCTGCAGCCACAGATTTGGGGGAGAGGAAGGAGCCAGACCTTGGCATCAGCAGAGGCACGAGGTCCATCTCTGCTCCCTGTGCGGGGTGGGAGGGAATGGCAGCCCCTCTGGGAATGCTGGTTTCTCCTGGGAGACCACCTGTGGAGCTCAGGGAGCAGCCTCTCAAGCCTGGAGGGATCTGACCCAGCCCACGGGTGATTTAAACATCCCCCCACACTGACAACGGGCAAGGGCCGCTTCCTGGGCCTGCAGAAGTGGGAGCAGAGGGGATGGATGCTCTCCTCTGCACCCAGTGTCTCAGCCACCCCCAGAGCCCCTTCCCCACGCCAGGAATGAGGAGACACCATCACCACCCTCCCTCAATGGCTGCTGCTCACCTCAGCCCTGCTGCTACCCAGGAGAGTCCAGCCTGGGGCTGTGTTCAGCTGGCTCAGGCGCTGGGTTTGTCCCTGCAGGAAGGGTGGCCGAGCAGTGGCCTTGTCCACGTGAAGATGAGCTGGAAAAGGCACAGAACAGGGTTCTGTGCTCAGGGAGAGTGTCCATGTGGTCAGAGCAGAGTCACTCCACAGTCAGGGCAGCCCAGGAGATGGAAGAGGGAAATGATTTTGGTAGGACAAGCAGCCCTGATAACCTGTGAGGAGAAGTCCAGGCATGCCACCAGGGAAAGTTCTCAGCACAAAGATGAAGCAGCCCCTGAGGCTGAAATCAGCCCTGCACAGGTACCACAGCAGGGAGCAGAACCTGCAGGGAGGGGTCCCAGGTTAGAGCAGGGCAGTGGGCACAGAGATGCTGCAGGAGTCACACAGGTCCCTCCTGCACAGAAAGCCACCCACCTCCTTCTCAGCAGGAAAACCAGAGCCACACCACAGTGGAATCTCCTGAGCTGAAGGGACCCCCAAGGATCACCCAGCCCAACCCTGTCCCTGCCCAGACCCCCAACAGCCCCACCCTGGCATCCCTGGAGCACTGCCCAAAGGCTCCTGGAGCTCTGGCAGCCTCGGGGCCGTGCCCATTCCCTGGGGAGCCTGGGCAGTGCCAGCAGCCTCTGGGGGAAGAACCTTTCCCTGAGCTCCAGCCTGAGCCTGCCCTGATGGGGACTGTCTGCTTCACCACTTTCAGGACTTTCAACAAAAGCCTGACCACCACCCTCCAACTCCCAGGCTCTTTCAGATTCCCACCAACTCTGCTTCCCAGTCTCTCTGCCTTTCTCCCCTTTCTATGCTGGAGTGATGAAATCCCATCTCAGTGCGTCCAAAGCAGCTTCATTCCCACATCATCCTCACTGTCCTTATTTATTTTCACTTCTCATAAAAAAAAAAAAAAAATCACATTTTTCCTGGTGTTGCTGAAGCCTTTGTGATAATTTCAGCTCAGTACTGGGCTTTGGGGTCCCACCAGGCTGATGTGGAGGACTCAGTGCTGCAGCTGATAAAGGGATAAAGGACCTTCCAGGGATCTCCTCCTGGTTTCCTCAGCTGTAACCTTCCCTTTCTCCCTGGAGAAAGTGACCTTTCCTTTTTCTCTTTCTCGCTTTCAGTGACCACATTCCCTTGGGAGGGACAGCAGGAGCGAAAATCTCCAACCAGGGGCTGGTAGCACTGTCCTATAAATCCACAATGCTCAGGGGACCCAGGGAAAACACAGAGGAATTTAGAGAGGGATGGAATGGGGGGGTGAGGCATGGGGCAAAGGTTTGCTTTTATTGCTGGATCAGCTGATGAACACAGGGCTGGGATCTGAATAAAGGGAGGAGGAGGCCTTAGCAAATCCTCCAGAGGAAAACAAGGAAAGGAGGGGTGTGAAAAACTCTGTTTTTCCATTTCTCCTTGGCTCTCTGTGGCCATAGGGCACTCAGCCCCTTCTCACAGCCAGCAGTGGCTGCTTCCCCTTCTCCAAGGAGATGGAGCTGCAAGGCTGGGCCCAGAGCAGGGGGCAGGCTGAGACACAGGACCTCGGGGTGGGCAGAGGGAAACACCTGAGAACCTTGTCCTGGGCTTGCCCCGAACTGTGAGAGCCCCACAGCGCTGCCCAAGGCTTCAAAAGCTGTTACCCCTCATCCTACCCCGAGTGCAGCCAGGAGAACCTCCCAGCTGCCCCCACACCTCCCCCTTCCACAGGGTAACAGCCAAACCCTTGTTTTTCTGTCTCTTGTTAGAGCTCTTTTTCCCCCGCAGCTGCTGCAGTAATTTAATTAAATTGTAATGCTCCGAGCTGGCTGCTCTCCAAGGGCAGGAGCCACAGCTCGTCACCCGGAGGGCAGAGCTCCCGGGGAGCCGCACACAGCCCCGGGAACGCGCTGCTCCCGGCTCGGGAGGCTCCTGATGACAGGTTTAGGAAAAGCCCCGCTGTGTGTGAGCTGCACAGCAGCCCCAGGGGCAGCCCCTGCTCCTCGGCAGCTCCGAGGGGATGCTGAGCTCTCCCCTGTGCTGAGCTCCCTCCTGTGTCTGGCTCCAGCCAGGGAGCAGCAAACCCCTGCCAGCTCCACGGGACAGGAGCCAGGACGGTGCTGGGCAGCCCGGGGGACCCCAGCAGCATCTGCTGGTACAGGAGGGATGGGAGAAATGGAGGGGTGATGGTCTCAGCAGGGCTGGATCACAGCCAGCACCAAACAATAAATCCTGCAGCAAGCCCTTCTTCCCTATCAGCTGAATGCTGTCTTGCCTTTGGGCCTCTTCTTCTCCCTTGCTTCATCTCAGCATCTCCACTCTTCTCCAAAGACAGCGAGCAATCCCTGCTCGTGTCCCCTGTCCTGGCTGGGACAGCCCCCAGGCCCTGCCAGAGCACCCAGCCCTCCACTGGCCAAAAAACCCTCTGGGCAGTCACCCCTCCATCCCCCAGAGCCCACGGCCTCCCCCAGTGCCTTTCATGGAATCAGAGAATCAATAATGTTGGAAAACACCTCCAGATCACCGAGCCCAACCTTTGGCCAAACACCCCCATGCCCATTAAGCCCTACCATGAAGTGCCACATCTGCTTGATTTTTGATCACTCGCAGGGATGGTGACTGCACCCCTGCCCTGGGCAGCTGTGCCGGTGCTTTACATTATTTCAGTGAAGAAATTCCTAAAATCCACCCTGAGCCTGCCCTGGCCCAGCCTGAGGCCGTTCCCTCTCCTCCTGTCCCTGTTCCCTGGGAGCAGAGCCCGACCCCCCCGGCTGTCCCCTCCTGGCAGGGACTTGTGCAGAGCCACAAGGTCCCCCCTGATCCCCCTTTTCTCCAGGCTGAGCCCCTTCCCAGCTCCCTCTGCCCCTCCTGGGGCTCTGTTCCCTGCCCTGGACATGCTCCAGCCCCCCAATATCTGTGCTGTGGTGAGGGCACTCCCTTCTTCCAACCTCCTGCAAGGGCCTCCCCATGTCTGGAGCTCTCCATCACCACTGCCCACACACCCCGGGGTGCAGCAGCCCCTCCTCTGTCACCCAGGAGGTTCCCAGTGCCCCATCCCGCCCCTGCCCTGTGCCCAGCCTCNAGGAAAGTCTCAGATCCTTTGGAATGGAAGAATTCTGCTCTGGAAGAGGCCCTGACACAGGGCACAGCTGCCAGGGAGCTGCCCCTCTGCTGCAGGAATAAAACAAACTCTGGCCTTGGCACCAGGGGCTGCTCTGGGCACATCAGCAGCACCACGGGACAAGCAGGGGTGGCAGGGCAGAAAAGTGAAACAAAACCTCCCTCTGCTGTTCCCCTGTAAGAGTTAAACTCGCTGAGAGCTGCTTTCCACGCATATCTTGGGAGGCACAACCTTAGCCAAGCTTAGGAGAGCTGAGCTCCTGGAGAAGACCCCAGCCTTTACCAGACAGGGACAAAGCCCATGAGGGACAAAGTCCCGTTAAGGCCTGGACTGGCATCGTGTCCTGGTGGCAAACATCACCATGGCCACCCTGGGAGCGGGACTGGCATCGTGTCCTGGTGGCAAACATCACCATGGCCACCCTGGGAGCTGGACTGGCATCGTGTCCTGGTGGCAAACATCACCATGGCCACCCTGGGCGTGCTGGCAGTGGCCAAGGGAGCTCACAGGCACCCTGGGCACAGCTGCATGCCCCAGGCAGCTGAGCCCTGCCAGTCCCCAGGGCCCCTGTGCTCCAGGCAGAACACAGGAACCAGGAAAACCCTGTCTGCAGCACCAGCACCAGCGACAGGCGAACTGTCAGGATATTTCCACAGCTCTGGGAAGGATCAGACTGGTAAATCCCAGCTCAGTCCCTGCTGAAAGGGAAGTGCAGCCCCACAGCTGAGGGGCTCCTGCTGCCAGCCCCTCACTGGGGAGACCTCCCAAAGGAAAACAGAGCTCCCAGGTGAGCTGGGATAAAATCCTGATGCCAGGAGTGAGTCAGGACGGCTGAAGGAGTGCTGGCCTCTGTTACAGGAGAGCTCATGAGCACAGGTGAGGGTGGGTGGGTGTGCAAGGCAGGGTGGAGGGAGGAGTGAAGGTTTCTGTGGTTTCTGGGCACTTTGGGGAGGTTGGTTCTTCCCCAGCTCTCCAAGAGCTCTTCCCAAAAAGCACCTTGCTGCCAAAGGACATCATTGCCAGGGGAGAATATTCCAGCAGCTTCTTTTGAAGTGCTCCAAGGGAATGACTGGCAAAACTCCTGAGCACTTTGCTCCTGGAATTATCCCTGCTCTTTATTCCACATCCCTTTTAATCTGCTGAGGACGAGGAAGGGCAGAGGACACCCTGTGCTGGGCTGGTCCTCTGCCCAAGGAAGGGNAGGATCTGTGTGGTCTGGGATGGACCAGCAGCACAGGTTAGGATAAGAGACTGGTTTTGCCGAGGACTAGAAAATCCTAGGGTGGGTGAAAGGAGCCATCAGAGCCTAACCCCACTCCTAGGCACAGAGACACCTCATTTTAACAAAAATCTCACCCTTTTGGATGCCATCACAGAATTTCTGCAAGTTTCTTCACAGCTTTCCTATACTCCTGCTGGTGGGCAGTGCCCAGGACATGGGTGAAGCCAATCACCAGAAGAAATCCTTGGGAAACCACATTCCATGTGAAGAACTCAGTAAGAATCTCTGTCTTCTTCAAAATTCAATTCTTACAATGCAGAACAGAAGAAGATCTGCCCAAGAGCAGATATCAGAGTCTGAGTGGATTTCCTTGCAGGGGATTGTGCTGACTGTCCTGAATATGAATCATTCTTAGTTTTACAGCTATTCAAATACTGCCTGTGAGAACAGGCCCATCCTAGAGAAAGGAAACTCTCATGTTGAAAACTCTTGGGCTGAAATTCCGTGGCACCAAGGTGGGATCCTCTTCCCAACTCTGTGTGGTCTGAAAGGCAAGAATACAATATGGAGAAAATATCCCAGAAAGATTTGAGGTTTTATTCAATGCATGGGAAGGGATGGATGGATGGATGGATGGATGGATGGATGGATGGATG
>VXBQ01008817.1:44888-55794 GCA_013400175.1 Phainopepla nitens | reverse complement strand
ATGATTTAAACAACAACAAAAGACCAGACCAGTGAACCCTACTTTTTCTTATTAGTCCTGTGAAGTGAAGAGATTGCCAGTGTCCTGTAAAAGCGATCTGCACCAGTATCAACTTTTTATTTAATTACTTTGCCCCTAATAAAATAATGTTCTTCACTGTAAAGCCACTAGAGGGCAGTTTGAAGCCCATGTGGACTGTCTAAATTCTGACGTGAGACAATGGAATTAGGTATCTGAAATTAGTAATGTGAACAAACCCCTTCTGTTATAAAGCTTTACCTCCTTTTTTGAAAACCAGCTTGTCTTGCATCAGCCTAACAGCAGTTATGTATACCAGCTTATAATCACAAGTTTTTTGACAGTTTAGCAAAATTAGATGGAATGGCAGATTTCCTACAGTCTTATTATTACATAGGAAATTTTATGAGCAGTAAGCTGTGAACTTGTATGTGAATAATAAGGTATAATGAATTCTCTTTTCTTTTGATCTTGCTCTTCAATCCAGGATTATCATCTAAAAAATCTGTAAGTCCTGGGAAAAAAAATTCCACTGTAAGAGAGAGTTACTCACCCAAACCACTCCCACCCGGCACAAAAGGCTTCCTTCCTTGGCGGACTGCAGAACGTGCAAAGAGAGGCAGGGGGGGGTTTCATAGTAAAAGGGAAAAAACTAGACCATAAAACTTGCATGATAAATATAGTAGAGAGCAATGTTAGCTTTTTAAAACACAATTTGAAAGTTACACACAGAATGTGATCTTAGTTTTTTTTCTGTTTACATAAATTTTGAGGATTTTACATTAATTCTTCTCTAGTATTTAAAATACATAAAAATACATTATATCCATAGGAATTTTCATATGCAGCAAAAATCCCCATCACAACCAAACCTACCTTGTCTGCTTGTTCTTTTGTTAATAATGATTTATCAGATGTATCATAGCTGTAGAGGCAAGTTAGTGTTCTAAACTTGTTGTATAGTTGGTTTCAGATCCAGTTCAAGGTGCTTAGATATTTTCCTGCCTCTTTTTTCTGCTTTACCTCACCCAATACCAGCATAATAATTGTGGTCATCTAAGACCTGTAAATTAAAATAAAACTGAAAGAAACTTACACATGGAAGCTGATTTCTGGAACAGTTTTTGTTTTGTTTTGTTTTGTTTTGTTTTGTTTTTTTTTTAATCTCTTCTCTAGATCTTGGCCTCTCAAAATGGAGACTATGTAACTATTTAAACAAAAAAAAATTACTTAGTGCTCTATTGCAACTGTGGTTATTAAACGTGTTTTTCAAAATGCTGAACACCAAATTCTCCTGTTGACTTTAGTGCAAAATAATTAACTGAGATGCCTATTGAAGATAGTAATGTTAGCATCCAATATTCTTGCTCTAAATCATGATGAAGTAGGGAGTACTAATCAAAATCAGACTGTAATGAGGCTTAAAGGGATATAGTGCAATGTCTGATGCCGTTCATTTACTTTTTACTGCTTCATCTGTTCTAGAATCTTGTGTTTGGAACATTAAAAACTTACTTTCCTCAAAAGTATGGTTTTGTTTGTTTTGTTTTTTTCCTAACTTCAGAGGCGGGGCAGTGGATTGTGCTGGAGAATTGCCAGTGAAGATTCAGGTACTGTTTCTCTCACAGAGTGGTTTTGTTTTTAGTGGGTACATGCCTGAAAAAAGGGGAAAGTGTTCTCAACAGAATCTCATTGTCTGAAAGCTAAGACTGCAACATACTTTTAAAGATTCTCACTTGTAGAAGTGAAAAAAAGTGGTTTACATCAGCATTTGGTTGAAGGTTATTTGACACTTAATTCAGTTCCGTTTCTAGCTCTGTATCTCTTGGTTTCCTAGTCTTACCAGCTAGCTGAGTTGGAGTATAGGCACAATCCCTCCACAGGCAGTAAGAATAACTAACAGCATTTTTCTCTGAAGGCTTTCTGCACCATCTTTCTTGTCTTGGATTTGGATTATATACTTGTTTTTGCACCTGTCTGTAAGCTGCTCTAGTAAACCTACCAGGAGAAGAAAACCCTGTCTTTCTTCCTTCTCCTTTGCATCTCATTTCCATCACAGAAGGATCTGGTGGCTGCATAAGCCACCAGTTATCCTCTGCTCTGGTGTAGGCTTTCCATGGACTGCAGTCCTTTGGGAAAACGTGGGCTGGCACAGGATGCCAGTGGGCAGCAGCTCCTTTTACCCATCCCTCTGCTCTGACACAGGTCTTCCCTGGCTGGAATGAGGGTATTGACTCCAACATGGAATGCCTCTTCCTGCTCCCAGCCTGATGGTCCCTCTGCTTTTTCTCACGCTTTTGTTCCCACTTCTTGTGCCTGTCTTGTAATGGGTCAGCTGGGAGTGGCTATGTCCTGCATGGGGGAGCCCTGGCTGTGCCTTGCTGGGGCTGACTCTGCTGCTAAATCCTCACCACAAATATGCAACATAGGCACACATAAGATTTTTTTTTTTAATATTGTTTTATGCAAATTTATTTCAGAGTTGTGTGACTGGGCAATGTGTAAACATTGTAAGGGACTCTGGGAAACAACTGTATTTAAATTAAGCTTTTGATATGATTTAATCTTTGATTTTTGCTTCACATTGTAATGCTGTGAGTGAGCATGTTTTTCTTTTCTGATGTAACTAGACGGGTGTTCCCGTGAAAGTGACATTAGAAAGTGCTTCTACATCTGAAACTGAAGATAGAGAAGATTTAGAGGTCGTTATCCAGCAGCCTGATTTGACAAAATCATTAGATAAGTCTGATGCAGCACAATATGAACAGTTACAGGTAAGAAGCATGTTCAGTGCCTTAGACTCCATAAAGGCAAATTGCATCAATTAAACCATGTTTTTTCCAGAAAATTGTAATTAAACATATAGCCAGTTTTGGAGCGAGATTTCAGAATAACTTAATACAACTGAATAATTTCTCTGTGCCAATCTTGAATCATAGTGCACAGATCTTTTGATCAGTGTTACTGTAGTGTTTTCTTTCAGGTATTTCCTTTATAAAAGTAATTTAATGTTATTTCTAAGAGCTAAAACATAGTAGTGACAGTTGTGTAAAAATAATTTAAAAATAGCTGGAAGTGTTTGAGGTCCATTTTATAATTGTGCCTAGTAAACTTTTTTTCATTTGCTTTTTATTATTCCTTCTACTTCTTTGGTACTTAGCAGTAGTGAAATGGACTATTTCTGCAAATGTCTTGACTGGGAATGTTCTTAGAAAAGGAAGGGATGGGAAAAAGGTACATATATCAGTGGCTCAGTAATGCTGCTGAGATAATCTAGCGCTATTGTAAGGTAACACTCTCAGGCAGAAAACTGAGTTGTTTGTGAAGTATTAAGATTTGAATTCCGTTCAGAGAAACCAATGATTACTTCTGTAAATCAGATCTATAGTCAGTCTGGGTGTGCTGGTTGTTGTCAGAGCACCACACTGGGTGAATGTGCTGTTCGTACGCGTAAATATTGGACTGTATACCTGTCTTTGTGTAAGAGGAGTGAAGTTAAGTTTTAACTCGCTGTAGGTTTATCAGTAGTAGGAATGTTTAGGGGGGGATAGAGTTGTGGAAAGGAAAAGGACTATACAAATACTGCGTAAATAACTACCAGCCTTTTCAGCTGATGTATACTTTTCTTTAGATCTTTTTCTCTCTAGATCTTTTGTTCAGGAAGATTTCACATGTTGTTGGAACTTAGAAGTTTTACAACAACTTTTACTGTTGGTGTGCAATATATTGACATTTTACTGTGTGGTGGCTTCAACACTCTTACCAAGAGCACTGTGTCTGAAATCATAGAATTCCATGTCCTGTGCAACTTGCTCCGAAAACATCTGTGTAGGAACTACTGTACTTGCAGAAAGCTTTTGATGTATTTATTCTTGGTGTTTGGAGAGGGAAGAATATTATATTTAGGACAGACGGCAGAGACAGGCAGTATTGTGCTTTGGGGAAGGGTTGTCATAGTGACCTATTACGTGAGTGTTAGCTGTAGTACTACATGTAGGGCAGCTATAAGGAAGAGACAATTTGTGATTTATTTGGACTTCCTTGGAGGGAAACCCAGAAATTTTGGCAACCTATCCCAAAATTCTGATTTTTCTGTGCTTGTAAAGGTCCAGATTTTCCTGACCTTCCAAATCTGAAAATCAAAATCCTTCTTTAGGCTGCAGTTGCTTATCAGATAGCACCATTTAAGCAATCTGCGCCTGATTCTGTGCCTCACCCATTGTTTCTGTTACCTTGACACAAAGCAGCTTTCACATCATGGCAGAATCAAACTATCAAATTGGCACTACTAAATTGTCTATTTCCCCTCTGTCACTTAGTGCCTTTTCATTTTTTGCTTCAGTCTTTTATCTCTTGTGCCTTTTTTCATGTTTGTCTGAACATTAGGCTGACATTAATCAGCTGTTACTGCACAGCAGCTTGCTAGGGGAGGTGCTTTGACGAACTGATTGAAAATTGAAAAGTAGTCCAGTGTATTTGGTGGTAGCAGGCCTTTAAGTAAATGAGACAACCAGTTGTGTTAGAACAATGGTGGGAATGCAGAGTGGGAATAAACAGTAAGAGGTGGGAGTTCTTTAAACTGCTGCTTTGTCAAAAAAAGCTCTGCAGACATCTCTTGATGTGACTGAATGACCAGACCTTCACCTATGTATGCAAGCCTTGGAGAATTTCTCTACATCCTCCTCCTTAAAAAGGGGCTTTAAGCATACTGCTTAATGAAACAAATAGTACTTTGTTGTGTTTTCATTAAAAAAAAAAAAAAGCTTTGACTAGTGAAAGCCTAATTTCTGCTTAAATGAAAAATATGAAAAATAAGAACTGATAAATATTCTTTCCCTCCACTAGAGGGAATCAAGTGTCACAGTTGGTTTTGATGAAATGTGTAGTTGAGGTAACTCCCATAGTTTTAAACTTTAACTAGGGATTTAAATTGTGAACTTCACCCTTAATCTAGTTAACAGGGCAACTCTTTCTACATCTCACTACTTTGTGAATTACAAAGAAGTAGAGATTGAACTGTAATTTGAATAAGCTTTTGCTAGGAAACAAACTGTTTCAGTACTATTTGAATCTTTGATTCTCTTTAGAACTGGTTGATATGGTGTGTACAGAAAGCAATGTCCTTTTACATATATGCGCCTGTATACAAACTGAAACGGAGAAGTTTTGTATACTGTTAATTTGTATATTCTGACCTCTGAAAAATATAATAGCTTGATAATTTGAACACTTTTCACCTTTTGAACCAGAAGATTGTTAAGGTGTGGAAGAACAAAAATTCTTGCTTGTTTTTCCAGTTCAGATGCTGTAATTAAAGATGATCATGCTCTGCTGGGATGCAAGAAAGTGGGCTATTGTAAATCTTGACTACTCTTACTGAAACTGAGATTTACTACTCAGAACTAGTAATTAAAATATAAGTTTAGGCATCTCATAAATAAGACTAGAATATATTTATTAGGTGTTTTGGGTTTGTTTTTATTCTTGTTAATTCAACACTTGGAATTGTGAAAAACTTTTCACTGAAGAACTAAGTGAAACTAATTAGTAAGAGTACAGTTACAGTTACACTTCAGAATTTTTTATTCTTACTACTTAGAGTACAGTTCTTCAGAATTTTGTATTCTTATAGCTGTAAGAAGGAGTAAAATCCTGGATAAAAGAGTGTAGTTGGAAAATCTAGATATGGCTGCTAAGGATTTCTTATTAGAGCCCAATTGGAGCTTTTGATGATGTAGATATTTTTGATGGTTATGTCATAGGCCAGAGAGACTTGGGCTATAATTTCATGTGATCTGTTGCAGTCTTACAAATCCGTAGGACAAATCACACTTATTTCTACTTCTCTGTTCTTAATGTTTTGCATTCTAGAGTTACGTACTGGTAGACCATTTTTGAAGAAGCTATGTTTGGAATGCCATTTCCTAGTTGTTAAGTTGTTGAGGCTTTTTTATTGCATTTTAGTCTGACATTTTGAGATAAACTTAATGATACTTTATCTGTGTTTTGATAGTTGGAGCTGGAAGAATGCATGGAAAAACTAAAGGAAGAACAGAAAGCTAGAGTAAAAGCTGAGGAACGATTACTAGAGGTAAAGATACTTAACTGTTAATGATCTTTACTTTTGAAGGAGGCACTGCTCAGAGAATCCACTTGGTTAATTAGAAGTAATTATCAGTGACCACTAATGTGGTAGCTTCCAGAGTTTCAGTTCATGTAGATCATTTACTGGTCTTAAGGGCAGCGATGAAATCTGTGTTTAGTAATGTTTGTTCTACTGATTCTGTTCCAGAGCCTTGAACTCCAGCTCAAGCTGCTCTTTCAATGTGTTTTATTCATTTTCTGAAACACTTATGATCTGAAGTGATTAAATCTGTTGGCAGTATGTACACATGGATAGTTCTGTCTCCCAGTTCACTTACCATGACTTGTGCTGAAAAGCTGTGTGTTGCAACTGTTGCTCAATTCGGTTTATTCTGTACCTTTGATTTTTAAGTTTTGTTTCTGCAGACAATAAGCATATTGGATGGTTTTCTGCATGTCAGTTGTTGTGAAATGCAGTTCAGCTTTGATAAAACTGAACAACGTATCATAGTTAAATTGCGAGGTCTGTTCCCCTCTGCTGTTGTTGACTCAAAAATATTCTTCTGCACGAATAAGCAGAATTTCTTGTAATATAGTTGAACGTAAAGTAGCGTAAACAAATGGATTTGGTCTTTACATGTGATTTAGAGGGGAATGAAAGTGGTGATATCCTCTGAAATACGAGCAACGAGTGATACCCCACAGGGTACAGGGAGCAGATATCCACAAAGGACTCAGCAATTCTCAAAGACAGATTGTAGCCCTCTTGTGTGACTATCTCCATCTTCCTATAATGTGCACCAGTGGTCTCTGCTGGGTGTCTGTTGTTTAGATCCTTAATTGCTTTTTAGGCTAAACACCCCCTACAAGAAATCTTTCTCTAGCTAGGCTGGTTGGACTTAGCACCTTGTCCCAGGAGATGGAATAAACCAAGAATAAACCATTAATCTCTAAAATTGTTTATTTTGTTGCTTATTTATCACCTACAGTGCACTACACGATCTATAATTTTTTTGTCCTCTCATAAAAACTTTAAGACCGAAAGCCTGTGGTAGTACTTGATTGTATAGCTATAATCTTAAATGGGTGAGTTAATGCTTCCCTCAGACACAAAACCTTGTATATCCTGCAGTTATCATGCAGTTTTCAGTTTCATCATTCAACTGATTAATGGTTGATGTGGTGAAAAATTGAATTATCTTAAACTTTGAGTTTTGGGATGCACAGTGCAGGGAAGAGATACCAGTAGTGTGCATTCCCCCAATACAGAGGGGTGAATGTAAGGAGGACCTTAGCCTTTGTTAAGTTTTTTTTACTAGTAAAATAAATTCTTTGGTGTTAACATGTCATATAATACATGCAGAGTAAAACCATATGAAAGCTAATTTTTTTCTGCTTGTACTTGCTCTGTAACATCCTGTACATACAGAAGACAGTCTGATACAGTGGTTTTGAGTGCCTGCAGGAATACCTGTGGTAGCATAGAACTGCAGGTGTACATGAACAGATCTGCACAGAGCTCATGTAACCGTGCCCTGAAAGTGTATGGTACAAGAGAGTGTATGCATCTTGTTACGTCAGTAATTTCAGATATTCTTCTTCATGATGCTGCTGCTAGGCACACAGAGGTGAGGTTTGGTATCTTGGGCTCTTTTAAACTGAAAATGAAAGAAATCTTTCTTTTTTTTTTTCCCCCCCGCATAGCTGGAAATTGAAAATGCAAGATTAAGGAGTCTAAATATCTCCCTATCCGAGGTTCTTCATGCACAGTCAGTAACCAACATGATTTTGGAAGATGAAGGTGTTCTAGGCAGCATTGAGAACTCTTTTCAAAAGTTTCATGCTTTTTTAGACCTCCTTAAAGACGCTGGGTAGGTTGTCACTTTTAAGTCTTGCTGTTTTTCCTGAGATCTTTCCAAAATTATCCTCACAATAAAGTATGCTGCCTGCTACCCTGCCAGATTTCTAGGTCTGTACTCTCAGAGAACAAAGGAAAATAAATTAGCAGTGTACCTGTCGTTTAGTCTTTTCCTAGTGGCAAAGGCGTGATCTAAGCACTGTTCAGCTGAGTTCATGCATCAGCCTTTGGGAAAGACTTTCAAGAAGCCTACTCCAAAAGAGCTTCTATGAAAGCATATTTCCAAGTCTTTAGTTGAATCAGCTTTGGCTCTTAGCATTCCCACAATATGAAAGGCTCGAAATGCAGTTGAATTGCCTTCAGAAAGTGTCCTGTTACTCTGTGCTCTCCTTTCACTAACTCAAGTATGGAAATCAAGGTGAATGAATATCCAGCCTTTATATTTAAAGTCTAAATTTCAATTTTTCAATTTTTTGTCACTAATAGAAGTAGTAGTAGTAGTAGTAATACTGCTGCTAGAATTATTTCATGGAGTATTGATTAAAGTTTGTATTACCACTGTTCCTGCAATTTGTCAGAGGATGGTTCATCCTTCCCATTTTTCAAAGAATTTTAGCTTAAACCTGATTTGTAAAGCTTGTATGACCAAACACAGCAGTCTCATCCACAAGAAGAGAATTATATGAATATATGTTGTAGTCTACTCCATGTATTCAGAGAAGATCACAGAAGATTTTATTTGCCCTCCCTATCTCCCACTTCTAAATTGTGGTGATATAATTCAGGACCTAAGTGAGAATGGCCTCAAGTTGTGCCAGGTGAGGTTTAGATGGGATATTAGAAAAAATTTCTACTCTGAAGGTGTGGTCAGACACTGGAGCAGGCTGTCCAGGGATGTAGTAAAATGGCCATTCCTGGAAGCATCTGGAAAACATCTGGATGTGGTGCTTAGGGGACATGGTTTAGTGATTAATCTAGCAGTGTTAGATTAATGGCAGGGCTTGATAATCTTAAGAAGTATTTTCCACCCTTCATGATTCAGTGATTCTCACTTGCTGTAAAGTTCCCCCTGAGGCTGTATTCTAATTTTGGGACAATCACTTTGTTGAGTTGCCTTTACTACAGGAGTTTCAAACTTCTCAGGAGGTGAAAAATGCATTTTCACTGCATGAAAAAAATTTCTTCATATGGGCCCTGTGTCTATTCATAGTAACAAGGAGCTGCTCTGAAAGTTACAGAATCCCAGTCATGAAGAATGCTCTTCCCAGTAAGCTTATATGTACAATATGCTGTGCTATCAATTAATGACTGCAACTTCCCACTTTTTACTGAGGCTTAAAACCCACATGCGATTGGTTTGGCCAACTTCCAAGCTGGCAAGTGACCCAACATCATTGTATTTGTGAAGCTTGTCATTGACATGTTAGAGATGATGCTGTTTGGAGATGTGCACCAATTTCTGCTTGAATGACAGCGTTTTAATGTTTGTTCTGCCTGACATGGAATCTCATCGCCAGTATACTGCTCTGAGTGCAGTGCTAACTAGGAGAGCTTCATTCTCAGCCTTGTAACACTTGTTTCAAGTCTGCCAGCTAATTTGTGCAAAGACAAGGAAATACCTTCAGCTACTTGTTTTCATCTTGGTTAACATACTTTGAGCTTCACATAAAATAATGGGAAACCATGTTCAAGGCTTTAAGGAGATTATACTTCCGATTTTGAATGTTTAGTCTTTCAAAGAGTAAGAACAGTTTGTGTGATTTTCTATTTAATGTTTATTTTACAGGCTTGGACAACTTGCTGTATTAGCTGGGATAGACCAATCAGATTTTGGTATTTTGGGGCAGCCACAAATGAGCTGTACTCTCAGTAAACCTGTGAACATGGTAAAGGAGAAGTCTTTTGAAGAAGAAAGACAGGAACATACCCAGAATAGCAAAGTAAGTCTTTAGAAGGAGTGCTAGAGGCAGTTCTACTTGATACTCTCTAATGTACTATTCAGCTGTTAATCCCCCTCTGATTCATGAAGTTATTACTGCAACCCTTTGCTGTATCTGCATTTATACAGATGATAATAATTCAGTGATTAATGTAAGCTTTTAAAGTGTTTACCACTTGGAACACAAACTGCAGTATTTTGTAACATATTAAACTTTGGTGATAACTGTGTCATTTCCTTGTATGAAATAGGAAGTAATAATAGTGGTATACATCCATTCAAATTGGAAAATACCATGACCAGGTTTTTTAGAAACAATAATGAAGGATAGTGTTTTTAAGAAAACTAGTCTTACAGGAGAAGCTATACAATGTACCTTCTGAAAATCATAAATTATCTTGTAAGTAATTGCAGTGGATATGTCCAGTCCTGATAGATTTCTCTGTGGCCATGACATGAGTTTCAGGCAACTACAAATTTGTAGTATTTGTAAATATTGCGTAGAGTTTTATTTTCTACTCTGTGAATTAATAGTAAACCTTCTAGATTTTTCAAAGGAGATATTAAAGTTCCTGTAACACAGGGGAAAAAACCCCAGGGTTTTTAAAAGGCTGTGAAAAATTTAGATACCGGTGGCCTATAGCTAAGTTGAATAAAACTGTTGTACCAAGAATCACTCTGCATTCCCATGTGTTTCTTATATCCAATGTCTTCCCCTCTAACTGTTCTAATTTCCTCAAGAACACATGAGCTCCTTAAATATAATGTTAAAAAAAAAAATTGGGGTTGTTTTTAACAGCNTGAGATTACACTTCTGTGATCTGCTAGTAAAAATAAGGAATTGCAGGTGATTTGGAATGAAGGTGTGATTAAGTTTTGGCTACATTTGTGTTAGTGACACATCTCTGTAGTATAAATTTCAAGCTAGATGTGAAACTTGTAATGTGCCTACTTTGTGTTGTTATCACCCTACCAATCTTCAGAAACTTGTTTTGGAAGGTGATAAA
>VXBQ01008817.1:6264-25491 GCA_013400175.1 Phainopepla nitens | reverse complement strand
GATATCTTTTGAGGTCAGATTGTATCAGTGTGTATATAAAGCCTCTCAGGTGGTTTGTCTACCTGGTTGCAAGCATTCTTTCCCATGTTCAGTAGTGTTTGTGGGATTAGTTTTTTGATGTCATTGGGCTACAGCTTTGGAGCTGTAAATAACTAATAAATACTAAGCTTCTCTAGATTACAAGCCTGCCTTGGAGAATTAAATGTTGCTTCTCATGAACGTAAATGTGAATTTTATCATTTTAGAGCAGGAATAGATTTAAATGTCTGTGACTGCTACTAATGCCTTTTTTAGAGTATACAAAACCTTTCTGGTTTTTTTTTCTCCTTTCCTGTTTTCAATTCAGGTCTGTGGGAGGAATCCGCGCCTCTTTATATAATGCGGTGACTGTAGAAGATGTTCAGAAGCTTGCAACATTCATGAGAAGCTTCATGCAGATGCATCAGTCATAAATGCCCATGGGTTAGAGACACGCTACGCATCTAAGAAATAAACGCTAAAGGGTTTTAACATTACTGTGGTACTGCACGGCTGTAGCGCACAAGTTTCATTTTCTTTTACTTCTTGTGGCAGTTTTAATTACCTGAATGGGACGAGGCCCAGTCTTGCAATGATGTGGCAGCTTTGGCTCTGCTGAAAGTGAGGATCCCCAGACTGATCATGATTGATTCCAAAATTTTAAATTGTGTAGTTAAAACCTGAATAACATTGTAAGATGCTATGGATCTGAGTCTGTTTCTTGCTTCTAGTTACAAGAGACTTCAGCAATGCCTTCTTTTTAGTAAAATTCAGGAAGCAAAATTTATCATAAGCTTTCTGTAATGCTTTACAAATACTCTGTGACTGCTTAATGAAGGTAAACTAACGTGGTCTCTAGGGACATCTGATTGGTTTATGGGGTATGTTCCAACAGTGTACCACCAGTAGCATTTACAGGTTAACACCAGCATTCCTAACTTGATGATCTGGCCTTCAGACTACTGCTTCAATGGTAGAAGTACTATCATAACACATTGCAAGTAATTGTAGTTAAAGCTATTTTTTTAGCTTAAAGCTAAGATTCATGAGTCTGATTAAATCGATTTCTAATATGTTTTTTATTTCTCTATGTATTGTATATTAAACTCATAGGTTATTAATGTTATGGTCTTATTTAGGAGCATGCATATTTGCTGCTGCAAAAAATTTGCTTTTCTTTTGTTAACCTTGTGCCAGACTGGATTGCTGTATTCCACTCAATGGGCCTGTGACTTTCTCTGCACTGACTTTGAGCCAAAAGTGCAGCAGACTTCTTTATCTGGTGTTTTACAAGTGTTTCCCCTCTCTACTTGCTTCAGTATTTGTTCTATCTTTTCATTTTTTCAGTTCTATTATATGTGGAACTTTGTCCAACTGGAGTAAATAATAGTCTTCTCTGCCTTTTCCTGACACTACAGGGTACTTTTGGTCCCCTTTTCTCACTTGGTCCTTCTAGCTTATTGCAGCCTTTGATACTCTGGGCTAGAGAGGTCACTTTGGTTATGCAGAGATCTTTGGAAGATCTCCTGTTACAGAGCCCTTGAGTTACTTTTTTTTTCTCAGCTTGTTACTTTACTACCAATGCCCATATGTTGACCTTAATCTCCTATTTTAACTTGTGTAGAAGCTACGGGCTACTGTCAGAGTGTTTAGCATTACTACAGCTGGTTTCAGACTAAACTCTTTGGCACACAATGGGGATTTCTTTTTTTTTTTTTTTTTAATTTTTGTGTAATGTCAGTACAGTGGTGACAATTTATTAATGATAATGATGTACTATCCCTTTGTTGATGGAACCTCAGAGCAAGTTAGTGGAATGTGCTAGGTTTGAGTTACATTCCTAACTGAAAAGTCATCATTTTAAGACTACTGTTGGGCGATTTTTGTCAACTTAGTGTAACTCAAAGTAAGTAAACTATGTGAAAAAAATAAAATTTAATCATGTCATGATGTGAAGTACCATAATGTTTGAAACTTTTTGATTTTGTCACTTTCAGGATGAAAATCAAGACCTAATGTGTGTTAGAATTTTAGATTCTGGTATATTCCTTTTCCCTGAAAAGCGAGCTTCCCTCATGTATGTTTTATTTCTTCCCAAAAAGAGCCTTTCCTATAGGAGCCATGGAAACAAAAGTATTATTATGAATGGTTAAAGAACTCTTTTTGTCTTTCTGCCCTGTCAATTATGAATATCTAATTTGGACTCTATATTAAACTTTTTAACTTTATAAATTTATTTTTCTGGGTTTTGTGTACTTGCTTTCAACTGTAGCTCTGGCTTATCTCTTTCCAAAAAATAGCCAACCTTTCTCTTTTATGATAGCCTTGCATTCCTCTTAGCAAGCATGCTTTTGTGTGTGTTTACAAAAAAGCTTGCACTGATTTGTGCAGCTGATTCTGAATTGTGGCTAGGATCTTGTTAATTTTTTTAAGCCAGTAAGGCAGAAATCATGTAGAATTAAAATACAGAATGAAGACTGTGTTAAGCAGACAGTGGTTGACTGAATATCAAGTAAGGTGCATACAGGAATACTGGGAATACAGAAGCATGTCCTGAATGAATTATTTACTTGAGGTTTGTTTCAGACTAATCCCTGCGGCAATTCTAGCGTTCCAAGTTGTTTGTTTGTATTTGGGGTTTTGAGCCCTTGTGGACAGCGAAATCCTGATTCCCCCACATCAGATTGTTGGGAGGAATTTCAGCAACCTGTTGCTGAGACTCCTGGTCTTTTTTTCTCATCAGCATTTACAAGCTGGGTCAGTAATTTCAGTGTTTGGAAGCAGGACTCTTTTGGTGTTATATGGATACTCCGGAGACACTAAAAGGTGTTAAAAATAAAGAAAATACTGGTCTCACTTGAGTTGGCCTACATAGAGAGGGAGTCATAAGACGAGCTCTTTTCAAAGAACAGTTCTTTCAATTCCTTTTCTAGTGAATCATCTCTATTTCCTACCTCTTGTGTTTGATTTCACAAAAGCATGTTCTAGCATTCTCCTTTGGAGTATAAAAGTCTCTGGCCAGCGTCTTCCCCAGACATGGCCTAAAAAGAGCAGTCTGCTGAGAAAGCTGCAGTGCTCTGTTTCTGCTGTGTGCAATGAGGGATGCTTCAGCCCAGGTGCCAGCTGTCCTTCAGGAAGGTACCATGTCCCAGGGATTCCTATCCATTGTCTACGACAAGAACTTCCCGTGGTAGTTACCATCTGTAAGCCAAGCAAAAATTAAGTAAGAATTGGAAGTCTGGATTGCCACATCCTTATTTAACTAATAATTCTAGTGGAGAGAAATTATTCATACAGGCAGCAGTGTGGGGAGTCCTGCTCTTGTGTTAGCTGATGCTCTATATTTTCATATGTTTTCCTGTTTCTGTTTAAATTAATCCCATTTTTTTCTTTTCAACTTGTAACTGGCTTATATTTTTCTGTACATCCAGGGATGTTTGGATGTAAAAAGCTTAAGTCTATTCCTGACATTCAAGTAAGTGTTTGGAATGAAACAGGAATAAGACGTCATATACCGATGTATTAGTAGTTGCAAAGATATGCTGAAAGTGTTACTAGGTCTGGCACTATATTGGTATATGTTTAATTTTCACTGTATTCCATTCTCTGGAAATATGGTGAAAATTACGTAAGAGGAATCTTTTTGTCCTTAATAATGATGTACCTAATAAAAAGGTGAAATGTTGCAAGTTTTTACATTAAATCAGTCCATATAATTGGAAAAAAGATTCCCCATTCCAGTCAGCAGTTGGACTCTTAATAATATAAAACCTGTCAATTCATGACAATCTGTGATAAATACCACTCTTTTAGGCCAAAGAAATGAAGAAGTTACATTACTGATGGATTACTGAATGATTGGAGGAGAATGATCAAAAAGATGAAAGGATAGATTTGTATTTTTGTAAGCAGCTGAAGAATAAATGAGTATTAAATGTAAGAAAACCAAAAGCTGTAAATTTTCTGAAATCTGAGAAAATTGGAATTCTATCTCATACCTTTATCCTATGCATAAAAGGCAAAAATTGTATATTTTGGTAAATAGATTGATTACAAAAGAGATGTAAAGAAATCATGTGAGGAAGTGGAAATTTGCTGAACTATTATAAGAGAAATTGCCATTAAACTGCTTAGAATTTTTAATATAACAAACCAATCTGGATATGATTCTACATTGTAGTTCCATGATCAAAGGGATTTGAGAGACGTATTGCTTGAACTAGGGATGGTAATAACAAACTCTTTACAGTAAACTTAGTAAATATTCTTCCATAGGGTAAGCAGTAGTCTTTGGAATTGAAACAACTGTTTGGAAGTTTCAGACTCTCGTTCTGGGTTTTGAAGCTTGGCAAGCCAGACCTAAAGAATTATAAAAGCTGGAAAACTTCTGGGCTGGTAGTGCCCTGTCAGTATAGAGCCACACTGGCTTATGGCTTTTCCTTCTTTCCAGGGCTGCCCCAGTCATGCTGCTTTTGGGTACATTTTTATTGTGAAGACACACCTCTGGCCTTAGTGTTAGACATGTCAATGCTTGACTCAGTTGTGCTTTGCCTGATGTTGCAGTACTGAGTTGTATTGTTGGGTCTAGTCTCTCATTACTGAAATAGGTTTTTTTTTTTCTGTGGAGGTATTTCACCAAGGCACCTAAACCTCTTCCTGTTTGGTACATCTTGGAAGCTTCTCTTCAGTTTCCTAAATCTATCTGGTGATGTGAAGTAGTTTGGTGCAAGACAGGACATTGCTCTGGTGCTGTGAGGGGTCCTAGGTGTGGCAAGAGAAAGGGTAATAGACACTGACACCAGAGCTATGTGCTCTGTGACTTCTGAAGGGAGCATTGGACCAAGTTAGCGGTGAGGTATAGGCAGGGTAAATCTGTGTGACAGCTGGGGAATAGGAGGATATATTGCAAGGTTTAGAGATAGTTTGTGTAAATTTAAAGGAGGGGAATAGAAACAGAAGAAAAACATTACGAATATAGTGCAAGATTAAGTTGTTATTCTGTCACTGATTGGTGTACTAGTTAGAACCACTTAGAAGAGACGGCCCTCTGCCTTGCTTCCCTACCCTCTTCACCCAGGAGAAATAGAGAAATACTGCTTATTTTGTGGTTCTATGACTACTACTATTACCATAAGGACCCTAGCAAAAACCTGGCTAGATGGGAAAGCAAGCCAGAACACACTTATGTATGTCAGTTAAATGTCAGGATTGAACTACACTCTCACTTTCCTGGCACAACCACACAATGTACCTCTGTGAATAATTTACTTGATCCATATTGTAGTGATAGCTGCAGATGAACAAAATTATCTACTCAATCATTTCTTTACATCTCTGTTACAATCAGAGAAGTAGTCCCATTGTGTTCCAGATGCCCACCAGCGGTAGTTGTCATTACAGCATTACTTTCAAATCAAATTGCTTGTTTGACAGCACTAGTCAGAATCTTCAACTGGCAGTAGAGTGTACATTTCAGTAAGTGAAAAATAATCTATTGTACTACCACCAAACCTTTAGCTTTTTCAGGCAAAGTTCAAACATTTGTATGTGTAAAGTAAACCAGAATATTACTTCCATCCTTACTACATTTGACACAATGAAGACAACCACATCTGGAATTCTGATGGTAGCTCTCTGCCAAGTTTTGATTGGTTTGACATCTCACTGCTGGTTAGTAGATGCTCTGAACTGCCCCTGAATGAAAAAAACTCCAAATTTTTGCTCTTTTGGCCAAGAAAGCAAATTCCTGGGGTGCACAAGGAGGAGCATTGCCAGCAGATCAAGGCAGATCCTGCTCTTCTGCTCGGCCCTGGTGAGACACATTTGAAGTGCTGTGTCCACTTTTGAACTTCTCAGCACAACAAAAGACTGGAGCTGCTGGAGCAAGTTCAGTGGATAGCAAGAAAGGTGATGAGGGGGCTGGAGCATCTCTCTTACGAGGAAAGGCTGAGGGAGCTGGGCCTGTTCAGCCCAGAGAAGAGATGACTGAGAGGGGACCTGATCAATGTCAATAAGCACCTGAAGGCAGGGTGTCAGGACGGTGGAGCCAGGCTCTGCTGGGTGGTGCCGAGCAATAGGACAGGAGGCAATGGGCACAGATGGATGCACAGGACCTTCCATTTGAATATAAAGAAGAACTTGACTGAGCACTGGAATAGATTGTGCAGAGATGTTCTGGGGTCTCCTCCACTGAGAAAATTCAAGAATTGTCTGGGCAATTTTGTGCCTTGTGCTCTAGGATGATCCTGTTTGAGCAGGAAGGTTGAAACAGATGACCTACCATGGTGCCTTCCAGCTGTATCCAGTTGGATGATCACTGATACACATGTAAGGGAATGAATTCCAAAAATCAGCCACAGTTCTGTTACATTTTAAAAGATACCATGTATAGGTAAGTATTAGATACCCTTGTTTTATGAAGTTTTAGTTTGTATTCTGGTTGTGTTTATTCCCATTATTCTATATATACCCTTAAATGTGACTTATTTATCCAATATGGAAGTAGTTCCACAGTTAGACCCTTGGCACTGCTTTGGGAAGACCTTACTGTGGTTTATCAGTATACGAAGGGAGCTTATAAGAAACACAGAGCGAGACTTTTTGTAAGGATCTGTACTTAGAGGACAAGGGGATAACTGTTTTAAATTTTAAACTGAAAAAGTTAGATAGGACATCAGGAAGAATTTTTTATGGTGAGGGTGATGAGACACTAGAACAGACTGCCCAGAGAAGCTGTGGATGTCACATCCCTGGAAGTGTTCAAGGCCATTTTGGATGGAGCTCTGAACATCCTGTTCTAGTGGGAGGAGTCCCTCCACACAGCAAGGTATCTTTGAAGGCCCCTTGCAACACAAACCACTCTGTGATGAAGCAAACATTTCATTTTGGAGAAATTCTAGCGTAAGTCTTAGTTCAAGATTTGTACCACCATCAGTGTGACACCTGACAAAACAATAGATGTTTGTGTGACAGTCAGTGCTCAGAATGGGAGAAATGAATAATAGGGCAGTTCACAGAAAAGAATTGCCACAGCTCTGCAATACTGAAATGACACCTTTAAATATTGATCCAAAATGCTGCTGAGCATTGCTAAATCCTTACTCAAAGAAAATGAAGAGCAGTGGAAGACTGTTGTGCCCAGTATATTTGCTTCCAGTTCTCACTTTCTAAAAACTTTGTTTAGACAATTCACTTAAGATTCTCATTCCTGATTGTAGAAAATACAGAGCTTATTATATTAAGAACGGTCATGCAGAGTGAAGAGCATTGAGAAATTTACTTAAAGGATCAGATGTCTATGGATGCGATATGAAGCAGCAAACATTTTGTGTGGCTCTCCCCGTGTCTGTGAAAGGAAGGATGTTTTGCAAAAAGGCATCTTTTAAAGCACTTTAGTTCTGGAATAAGACTGAGCCAGAAGCAGACAGGAAGTATAAGTCTGTAGAATAATAAAACTGTATTCACAGAGGAAGATGCTAGAAAGACAGCATAAACAATCTAGAGTGTTGATACCCATTATCCTCTGTGTTAACCCCCAGAGAATGTGAAAGGCTCCTTGTAATGTCTTTTACACACAAAGAATAACCTTGTATATCAGTCTGATCTCAGTCAGATTTAACCAAAGAAAC
Source organism: Phainopepla nitens (assembly GCA_013400175.1). Taxonomy (NCBI): domain Eukaryota; kingdom Metazoa; phylum Chordata; class Aves; order Passeriformes; family Bombycillidae; genus Phainopepla; species Phainopepla nitens. The sequence continues at coordinate 17,845 of VXBQ01008817.1, read as the reverse complement.
AGGGTAACCATTAGGAAAATGTGAAAGGCTAGGAAGTTCTGTGTCTCAGGAGATACTGATGGGAAAGATCCACAAGAGCAGGAGGTCAATGATTTACAGTATCATGCTTCTCCTTGCTCTCTGCTGAAGAATTCTTGCAAATGCTCTGTGTGCCTGTCTATGCAAAAGACATTGAGATAGAGCCCTACTCAGTATAAAGCAAATCATCAGTGTTTAGGTGTGAGTGAATTTGGAAAATTCAGTTCCAGGCAAAAGGAATAAAAGGTCAGAATATGGCTTCAAGGCTTAACAAACTTATACATTGCAGAGGAAATTGCAGTTCAGATTGGGAAGAAATCTGTTTTGTGGACAATTAATAGCTTAGCCCAGTTCAGCTCTGTGTAGAGCAGAGGTCCAAGAACACAAAAGAGAGCTTGTAAGTAACACAAGAATGAAGTGCCAGGTGAGCAGTATTTTACTTGAATCAGGGCATCACCAGAGATGGCCACAACTCTGATGTGACTTGCCAGGCCCAAGTCTCTTGCCTCAGTTAACCAGTCTGGCTCACAAATGGGAAAGATTCCAGTCGCCACAACTGGGGGCAGTTGGGGACAACTGGGGGACAAGTTGTTGTACATCTCTCAAAAATCATGAGCAGCATGGAACTGTGAAAGAGAATTTTATTTCATTTAAGTATTTAAAGGGCAGTGAATTGGTTGTTACATGTCTGACTGATTACATTTGGGTTATCTTTAGACTGTTTTAGAGAATATATTCATCTAGCAACCCATCTCAAAAACCTGTGATATAAGGGAGCTTAGGAGCTGAAATGTCCCAGACTGCTGAATGTGGGGGTTGCTTTGAGTTTATTCCTAGAGTGATGCTTACCTTATGATTTTTTTTTTAATCTATAAGGGGCATTATGTTGTCTAAAGTGAAGTCTCAAAAATTCCAGTCCCTATATTAGGTTACTGCAATACTATTAAAAGCTCAGTTCCAGAAAGTGGTGATTATTCTCTGAAAATAATATAATTACCGTTAAAATGTAGGATAAAAGAGAATTTTATAACCTTCATTTCATTACTTATGCTCATTTAAATGATTTGGATTACTTCTGTTTTACACTGTTATTAAAGAGAACTGATACCAGATTGCTAGTTTTACCAACAAGATATGAAGTTCTAGTGGAGAAGCCAGAGACCTCGCTGGCAGTGGGCGTTGGTATGTCCTACTCCAGGCATATTGTGAGTCATGGCACTTCTTGAATCTCTTTCCCCATTTACACCTTCAGTCAGGCAGGTTAGCTGGCTGAAGGTGATGTGCTGCTGATTACAGGATATTGCAGGATATTTTGGAGTTCATCACAGAGATAACAATGCTCCCAGAAACCTTGCAGCTGCTCTCAGCACTGCTGCTGCCACTTTTGGTTCTATTGAGTGGAATACATGAGGATTAATGAAGGGAGAGCAACACAATCAGCACTTGGTTGGCCACACACTATGTCTCATGCTAGGGTAAAGGAGAAGGAAAAGTAATTTCCATTGGTTGAGGAACAATAAGCATAAAACACACCATAAATTACAGCTGTGCTGCCTACAACAAAATATGGTGCAGTGTTTTATTATCCTATTACAAAAACCATTATTCAATAACAGGCATTTAAACCAGAGGCGGTTAGGATTCACACATGAGACAACATTCTGAGCAAGAGAAGAGGAGGGACTCAGAAACTGAGCTGGTAATAGTAGCAAAGATGAGAGCAATTGTTCCGCTGTTTCTGAATTCCAAAAAGAAAGTGGATCTGTTGGCAGTAGAGAAGAAGAGATGACCAGTATTACTTAACTGGTATGGCAAGTTCCCATATTCTGGTGTAGGAGTTGTGAAGCTCCTTACAGTGAAGCACTCAAGCTCCTTCTCTAAACTTGGGCATATTGTGAATTTTTCAGAAATCACATTGGTGGCTCAGGTCCCCAGAGAGTCTGCACTTTGCTGGGAGATATATCAAAATGGTGTAGGAGATACAAGGCTAGGTGGCTGCAATGTGGGAACACGGAGATTGATGAAGTGCAAAAGAGAAGGAATGAGTGGGGTGGGTGGGAAGTCATGGCTTGGGTACCAGGGTTAGCAAATGCTGTTCCTGCTGCTGATTGTTCAGCCAGGGGCTCACAAGTTCAGTGCTCTTGGAGAGGTGCTGCATTAAAGGCCAAAAATTTAGGTATGTTTCTTCACAGAGCTGTGTTAAGACAGGGGGAATCTGGCGTCAGTCAAGGGGTGAGAAACAGACAGGCTCCAGCCACGTGCTTTCCACCAGCCACTCCACGGCTCAGGTGGCAGCAGGCTGAGGGTGAAAAAAAAACCTGCTCTCCAGAAGTCTGTAGCCCTGCATCCTAGCACTTTTGGCAAGAGCTGTGGAGCAAATGACCTGATTATTCTTCTGCTGATACATGCATTTTTTTCTTTTGTTTTCTTAATTCTTTCCTAATCTGTGACAACTAGGGGTAAACTGACAAAAGGGCAGATAGCTCAGCTTAGCAGCTGAGGGCCTTTTATGTCTCTGTCTGTTGGTGTTTTGCAGAGAGGTGGATGAATCTCTCTGTCCCACTTTTAAAGTGTGATGCCCATCTCGTGCCTTTTTTTCCTTTGACAATAATTGAGAGTATGCCGTGAAATCATCCAAAGTCTTGACACTAAGCATACGGACATTGATGTAAGATACCTGCAAATATTTCAGTGAAGCAAGGCTCTAGACAAGGCAGTGTATTTTATTGGAGTCACTGAAAGTTATTTCAGTTCCTTCTTTATAACAGATAGCAACAGCCTGCACTGTGGTGTCCCTGTTACCTGCAGCTGCACCACTCCTGTCACTTACTCTAAGGGGAGTGTTTAATGCTGAGGTAATGTTGAGTACTGCTGGAAGTGTAACTGAGTGAAAGACAATGAGCTTTATTGACATGTTATTAATAGTGGTGTAGATCTTTCTGATGCACCATGTTTTCCAATATGCTGCATGATAACAACTTAGTTTTCTGAAACATTGTTTAAAAACTTACCTCTACCACCAAATGAGCTAGTTCAGGGGTATTCTTTAATTGGTCATTAATAAAGTATTTAGTGATAAAAAGTAAAGGCTGTCTGCCACAGAGTTATACCATGCTTCTGTTAATAGTCCATTAGACCATTAGACTTTGTAATATCTTACTACACATTTCCTTTTAGTTCAGGAATAAGTAGACATAAATTGAATTTTTATGATTCTTGGAACTCCAAACCAGTTATCTTCTCATCAAACGTATGGTAGCTATGAGGCTGAGAGATCAGGTTAATCTCTTTTTGTTGTGGTGGGGATTTTGTTTCACTTAAAAAAATAAAGGTCCCATTAACAGGTATGCGTGAAGTAATTTTACAGTGTAGGATTTGTGACAAATGTTCTGCCTTTCATACCCACAAAGCTACAGGTTTCTGAGTTTACCATAATGCCAGTTTGTTGTGTACCAGACCAGAGGAAGGAGCTCAAGTGCCAGATCATGTTCTAGGGGTTATCGCCTCTTAAAAAGACCAGCCTCAGGTTATCCTTCCCCTGTTTTCCCACAACCTCAGGTTACCCATCTCCTGTTTTGCAGGTTTGTGCTGTGAGACAATTATCAGATTGCCTGCATTGCAGTTGGGTGGAGTGCTGGGACATTTTTTGTGAGTTGGGCGGATGTAAGATGGGGCTGAACAAGTGTTATGCTCAGACTGTGTGATCTGAAAAATTCAGGGTCCAGTTTTGTCCTAAGGGGTGTTCTGAAGGTGCTATTTTTGTACCATGCCTCTTTCCATTTTAGGCTCCGATTTCCAAGTCCTCTTGTCTACTTTTCACTCAGAGAAGGCATTCAGGATTTAGTCAGGTTGAAATATAGATTGAGAGTCTTAAGATGGACATGTTGGAGTAGAAATGCTGAAGTGGCTATTCTGTTATAAGGCTGTGGTTTGGTTTCAGATATCCTTTTTCTCTCCCATTGCTGGAATTGCTGAAATAAGCACCTGCTGCAGACAACAGCCCTCAACTTCACTTTCATGTACTACTCAAGGTATAAGGTCTGTTTGATACTCTTTTGTAAAGACTAATTCCCTTCTCTGCTGTCAAAGTGAAATGATGACACTTGATTGCTGGAAGACACCGAATGAAAAATTTCATGTCTGATGGCTTTTATTAGAAGGAGAGCTCTCTTGAAAGTGGTGTTGCTCAGCAGGACTAATTTAGAGTGGCTTTTTCTCACAGATTGATGTAACTCCTGTAGTATGTTCGTGGTGCAGCTGTTGCTGATGTTGTGGAAGAGCTTCCGATTCCCAGGCAGAAACTGGAGAGTGGGACAGCTCTTTTGGAGAATCTGTACATGTACTACGGCCTCTGACTCCCTGGTGTGGTACCAGACTCAGGAAATCACTTATTGTATATCACAGAAATAACACGAAATAAAAAATGTTAAGGGATTTGCCATCAGCTGCAGTCTTTTGCATTATTATTCTGTATCTCGCCTTGCAAAAAATGAGCTTCTGAGCCAAAGAGAATACTGTCACAGTAAGGAAAGAATATAGTCAGGCTGAAATTTGACTTAAACAAAATTCTGTGCTTCAAAGCACTCTTTGTTTTTTAGAAATAATAAATTTGTTTTTACCATCTTTACTATAGCTAAAAAGAAGCAATATTTGGAAGACTCGCCATTTATGCCCTGGTTACAGAGTTTTCTGTCAGTTGCTTCTGTTGATTTCTAATTCCATCCTGGGGTATGCCATAGTCAGTGATATTGAAATACTCTATAAATATTAATTAGGCATTCTAATAAATCAGCCTGATTGTTCAAAAATATTTACTATTTTTATTGTGCCTGTTGCAACACTTCTTACAGAGACATAGATATACCCTTGAATGAATCCTTAACCATAAGCAAACTAGATTGTTATCTCTCTTCCACATAAATGGTTTTTTTCTGTCAGTCTTGAAATCCTTTATAGAAGCTTCATTTTGTTCAATGAAAAATTAAAAGACACTATATATATATATTTATATTTAGAGTATAAAAAAGCCAATCTGAGATATAAAAATCCTGATGCAGTGATAGTAAATATTTTCCGAATTGCAGTACTGATGATTATACAACTTTTAAATTTAAAAGATCACCAGTCTGAATTATAGAGAACAGCATCATTGAAGTGCCCTGATAGATGCTTCAGAGTTTTAGGGTGCTATAATTAAAAATAATCACTGTTTTCTCCCACTTCCAATGAATTTCAGATTTTTTTTTCCCCTATCCTGCTTGTTTTGTTTTTTTATTTTTTAGTTATGTAAAATTCTGGAGACTTTTTTGATATAAATGCAGTAATGGCTTTTGGAGTTCATTTGAGACTTGATCACATTTCAAACCTATGTACTTTGTACACTTTTGTTACCTCTGACCATCTGTGACAATACAATTTACTGGTTTATGCAGTGTTTGTAATTATGTTCTTGTCCTGGCAGAAATGTGGCTTTTACATTTCCTGCTACTGTATTTCACTCTGAATTTGTGTCTGTCTCAGATGAATCTATCTATTTAGAAAATCTGACACCTAGTTATGAGGTGTAATAGCAAAGAAATTCTCTAGCGTGCAACTGCAAAATCTTCCTTCCTGAAATCCCCCTTCAAAGAAACACAATTTTTAGTTTTTGCTTTGTATGACACTTCTCATTGCTAAATTGCTAAATAATTAGAGAAAATCTATCTTAATTTTTCTTTAAGTCTCCTCATTTCATGATGTGTTCCAACCACAATAGCAGCTCTATCTAGTCAATATGTTTGACGTCTTTGATAGCACTATAAAATGGGGATTTTAGTTTAACTGCAAATCTCTCTGTCCATTTATGATGTCATAGTAAGAAAAATTATCACATATGTAGTGTTCTATTAATTTTTTTATGTTAAAGATTTCACAAGTATTTTCCCATACAATTATACATATTATACATATGCCTTAATAATAGCACTTAGATGTTATGCCAAAAAGAACAGCTTCAGGGCAGAGAAGGAATTATTCTTTTTTGTATCTGACCACAGGTTTTGCCACATGCTGAAGAATCACTTCTGTTGAGAAGCATTTTGGTGCTGTGAAGTCAATAAATATACCTTTCACACTGAACTTAATTTCCAGCAATGTGAATTCTATTAAAAAAAAAAAAAAAAGGAAGAAGCATGTAAAGTTTTTAAATATCAGAGGGCTGTCTTTGTGAACCAGATAAAAAGACAGAAAATCACCAAAATGCCAAGAGGGCAATTTGAAATGAGAAGGCTGGTTAGGAACTGGATTGTAATTTGGGCAATAAACCTTGTTTATGATAGTCTTCCAGTCATTAACTGTGTCTGTTGCCAGAGGAGACTGGGACTATTAACTTCCTCTGACTGAACCAGAGGGAGAAAGCAATAATTCCTTTTACAAGCAGAAGGAAAGGTTCTGCTCAATAAAAAGCAATTAAACATTTCCTATAAAAAAGAATGTTCAAGAGACCTCATGCCACTGTCAATGTGGCTATCAAAAGCTTTTCTTTTGCTCTTTGAAAGATATTCCATGCTATTTGTGTATTTATTACATCTCTCCAATTACAAACTTGACTGAAGACAAATTTTGTTGAGGCGAATGATTCCACTGAAAGACTTAGGATCTAATGAATTTCTTTCTCATTCCAAGGAGGTAATCTTTGATCTCTTTTCAGAGATGAGAACTAAAGAGATATTTCTGTATGCTTATCTTGCTTTGAACAACTAGAGATGACTTTTTAATTATTCAGATAATTTCTTTCTGCCTCTTTAATTAATTTTGAACTTTTTTTTTCTCAGTAGGATATTTGTTGCTTTACTATCTTGAATCAGTTACTTGTTCAGGAAATTAGACTGTATCATTATATGCTGTACAAAGAAATGTTTTCTTTCAATCTCCTTAGGCTACAAAAATATTTTGGTGCTATTATTTCTGTAAAAAGATTTTAATCTTGTGATCCTTGTCTGGATCGTAGTATTCTGTGTACCACAAAAAGAAGAGAAACAGCAGTTCTTTTTGCACGGAGTTCAGAATTGAACAGTAGTGAAAGGTGCAAATATAGCTGACATGGCTTCTAGCTGTAAGAGGAGTAGCCTGGGAAGAGAATGACTTCATTTTCATAATATACTGGTATCATTTAGCTGTATGAGTAATTTTCTCTCAAGGAAAAGGCTAATAAATTATTGCCAATTACTCCTTCAATTCATCATTATCAACATATAACAGTCATATCACTTTAGCAGTTCGTAAAAATGTGGTATTTCATGGGGTTTTATTAGTATCTGGATTGCTGTACAGAACGGCTTTAAGAAAAGAGAGAGAGTCTGCACTACTGCGCTGCTTCCCATCCATTTCCAGCTGGCTATCAAAGGATACAGGAGTAAAGCAAACAATGAAAATTACTGCCCACATGCTGGTCCTCTTTCCACCACGGTGTCTGCAGTAATTGAAAGCTTGGCTTGTCTAACTGCAGCTGAATTCATGCAACATCCATTGCCAAAAAAAGCACTCATATTACTGCTTATTTCAAAGCTAATTTTCAGTAATGTTACTACTCCAGACTATTATTGAGTGGTTATTATTCAACACTTCAGCAAAACCATCTCTGAAGGCCTAAGAAAAGCCTACTTGACTCTACATTTTGTCTAAGATCATTCCATCACATTGCATTAGAAAAGGTGTGTGACAGAAGTGTGGGACCTCTTCCTCACCCCACAGGTGAATCACCTCATCAGTATCTGTGTTCTTGTGACCTACTCAGTGTTCACACCGTCAGGATGGGTTACAAATCAAACTTACGCGTCATTGTGGTTGCATTTGCCTTCTGAATAGTAGAAAATGGAAAAAGGAGGAAAGCAAAGATTCAGGGAGAGAAAATATATTCAAATGCAGGTATGCTGTAGAAGATAAGTGCTGAAAAATCTCTGTGAACAGGTTTTATTCTAGCTCTGCTACACTGCCTTTCTCTTTTGCTAGGTAAGAAAAGGTTATAGTGAGAAATACTTCAATGTACTCTCTATCCCCCTATTGGAGGGATTTTCAAAGCCATAAAACTAACAACACTTTCATTTCTCCTTGAAACAGGAATGGTGATAACATACCAGGGTGATGGGTTACAACTTCAGAGGGATATGTGCCATTCTGCAGAAGTAAATGAAGGTACAGGTTTATAGACAATCAGCTCACAGACTCCTGAATAAGAATGAATTCCAGTGACAGAAAGAATAGAGGATTTGAAAACTGCTATTATTTTCTATTACAGCAACTGAGAGTTAGACACTGGAGAAAAATTTTGACTCCTCCTTTGGGTCAAAAATGTAAGTATTAGGTAGCATTTTAGAGTACAATCCCCTAAAAGTTTGTAGTGATTTAATGTATGCTAAGTAATCCGCAATAATAATGAGTATGCAAATTTTAGATAATTATTGGCTATGTTATAACAAATTATTTGCTGTCTGGTGGTTAAAATAAAATATTCTTTGCCTAAGGATATTTTTGTTCAGTTCCTTCTTATTTTACCAAACCAAAGCAAGAATTATCTGGAAGATTTTTGTGATCTCTTGGGCAGGCAGAAAGTGGGAACAGAAATGATAGCAAATATATCCAAACTCTACAAAAGGACTACAAACTAATTTTCATTTAAAAAGGTTTTTTTTTATACTTTATTTACTTTCAGAGTTGGATCATCTGCCTCAGTTTATTGGAACCTACCAGGCTTGACTTTGAGGTGTGTGTGGCTAAAACACATATGAATAAAGGCTTTGGCCTAAGGTCTTCATTCTCCTTTTGGAAAGGGATAGACACATAGCAGCAAAGAGAAATGGAAGACTACATGCCATTGCTGATGGAATAGACTTATAGCAAGTAAAAGACATGTAACTCCACAGGTGTCATGTTGTGGTTTTTATCCCAGACTTCCATTAGATTGAAATGATGGCTTTTCTCAAAAATCTTTTTACACCAAATACATGGACAGTAGCCGTCCATGTGTATCATCTGGGTTTGTTTTTTTTTTTTGGAAATATTTGGAATCTTCTTCCACAAATTTCTAAGGGTTCATACAAAAAGGTGTCTATTATTTAGAGGAACTTTTTCTACTGCATTGGAGGTTCAAATATTGAAATATCAGATGCAGTGCTTCCAAATAATGTGATTTGCTTTGGAAATTTGTTCCCTTACAGCAAAAGAGAAAGATTCTGCTCTACAGATTCTCTTAAAAAGTGGAACACATTCAGCACCAGAAAATGCAAAAATACACCAACAAACCACATACTATTAATTTCATGAAGACAGTTGTCCTGGCTGTTGCAAATATGAGGAAAAGGAAATAAAAGGGAAATAAAGGAAAAATAAATGGGTAGATTTTATACCTGTTTGAGGGTCTTTCACAAGTACCAGTATATTTCTTTTAAATCAGTCTCACACTACTTGATGAGTGAAGCATAGATGTGGGTGTGCATCAAAAATGTATGATATATCCACCTTAGCTCCATATAATCCCTTTGGAAATAAAACCAGGCAACTTTACTAAGATATTGCAGAATTTAATAATTGATTAGTTTAAGATTTAATGATATGTTTCATCTATGCATGAATCATTTCTCTCCCTTCTGATGTTAATGCTTTTGAAAGTCATTGCTTGATGATATCATGTAAATTCAGCAGTCTGACAGTTAAAAGAAAGGTTTAGAGGTCTTGGATAAGTTTTTGAAAATTAGTATATTGTAAGTACCAAGAAATTTTAGGCGCAGTATCTTAGCAGGGAAAAAAAAAAGTCATAAATTGCAAAGGGACCACATTGACTTTGTTAAGTTGCTGGCAATTGTTTTTGACCTGCTTTCGTCAGATGTGAATTAGCCTTTATCTGGGTAGTATTTAATTTATCTGAGAAATATTAATGTTACTTTACATATGACTTGGGTTAAAAAAAAGAGATTTTGAAGCAGAGACTATAAATATTTGAAAGAGATCTTTGTTTCTGTCAAATTCATGTTGATAACAGTCTGAACACAGGAGGGAGACACAGACTTGCTTAAGATAGGCGCAGTGACTTGTTTAAAAGCTAAGCTTTGGGAAAGAAATGCGTAAAGTGAATACAGCTGGTGATTTACAAGTATGTTTGATTTAAAAGAATATTTTTATCATATGCCATATTGCTTTCTAAATTGCCTCCTAACATAATTTGGTGAGAAATAGTTCACCCTACATATTTTTCCTTTATTAATTGCTTCAAAAGTGATAATTTCTTAGCCCTATTTCTGGAACTGATATCTTGGATAGGCTTCCCTTGTCTGTGCCTATAGCTGATATTGAGGTATTTTTGCCAATAGAAAAATTGCACTGAATCACATAAAAGTTATATTGTCTCTGCAGTTTGTACCACTAATTCTTGAAATAAGATGCACTTATCCTTTTTTTTTTTTTATTTGAGCACCATTTGCTATGTGCATGTAGTGTTTTGCAGTGCTTTCTTTTGTTTGAGAACTCTTAGCAAAGAGTTGCTATGATAGAGAAAGATTTTTAAAACTCTTTTCTTCTAAAATATCTTGGCATTAAAAAAATTANNNATCTTGGCATTAAAAAAATTAGCAAACCTCAACTGCACTACTTTTACAGTCTTCTGCAGTTTGCAGTGAGAGCAGAGCTGAGAAAACTTGCTGGATGTTGGATAGCTGGGAAACCTAAGCCCTCTTTCCCTAGAGCAGAAGTACAACAGTATGCCTGCCTTTGCCAATGTGAGATGGCCATATCTCTGAAGAAGGCTATCCAGAATTAATTTTCCTTGTACACATGAGGTCTGTCTGATGAGACTGAAGGTCAGCTCATTTTTCTGATTGCTGATACGGTTTCCTGCTTGCTGAGAGGTGAACTGAGAATGGTTACACTGGCCAGCAAAGAGTCAGAGGATGGACTTTTCATTGCAGTCATGTAGTAAAGGAAATAAAACTGACTGGAAGTGAATCCTATCAATTGACTTAGAGATGGTGGAAAAGAGCTGGATATGATAAGGCAACAAACGGATAATGTGGACAAACATCTGAACAGCAGAAGTAGTTTTCTATGTGGGCTTTACCAAGCTGGCTACTCTGTCCTTGTAATACTGCTTTTGTGCTTTATATCTGCTTACAACAGTTTAAAATGAAAACACCGATTAATCCTTACATTTTGGTACACTAAAAATGTGCAAAAATAATTCCAAGGACTTTAAGGTACAATTAAATTCAGGGGATGATGATTTGGTAAATTGGTCAGAACTACTCTGTACTCTAGATATCAATTCAGTTCTGGATGATTTTATATCCTTGTCTCAGATCCACAATCACCCAGCCTTCTTTGTGTTGTTATGAATTGTAACTAGGAAATCAACATTTCCAAACTGCATCAAAGAGCTATCTTACTTCCACATGTGAAAGTGAGTCATAGTGACAAGAAATATACAGAAATAAAATAAAGGACTATTCTGCTGAACAATTAAAACTTCTTGAAATATAGCTAACTTCTATGCTATTAAAAGGAAAATGAAAGCCAGGTGTTTAGTGTCAGCATGTGT
>VXBQ01008813.1:23694-37696 GCA_013400175.1 Phainopepla nitens | reverse complement strand
AAAATGAGTTGATTTTTGTGTGATATTAGCTGGGCCTTCAGTATAAAGATTTTTTAAAAGTTCTGAATTGTAATGGGTAACTGCTAATGAAGTTCTCCCTTTCCTTGGAGTAGTGTGGTTCTGTCACTGGAGGGAGCTGCCTGAAGCTGGTATGTTCGGAAACAGGGTTATTGTTGTGTAAATGAGTGTGAGGTCACTTAATTAAACACAGCCAGGGCTTTGTGGGTCTCTGAAGACGGCAGTGGAGCGGTGGCTGAAGCAGAGGGGGCGGCAGGGCTGGTGCAGGGACGGGGACAGAGCCTTTGGTGCTGTCCCTTCCTACCTCTGCGTGACCTGCCTCGTAGCTGATGGAGTCGGGCATGGATGGATGGATGGATGGATGGAGAACACAGGAGGACAACAGGGAGCTTCCAGCTCTGCCCACCTGCCCGTGTGGGTTTTTCTGGGAGGCTGCCCGGGCCCTGTGTGTGCGCACCCCGACGCCTGCAGGAGCTGGCTGGTGCTTTCCAGGCACCATCCAGCAGCCCTGGCTGTGCAGCCCCACTGTCTCCTTCCTGCACGGAAATGCCGGGTTGGTTTCTTCCGAAACAAACTCCACGTTGGCAAGGCAGCCCCCGTCTCTGTTTCATGCGTCCTTGCCTTCAGTGTGGGGCTGGAGCTTGCATCCCAGGAAAATAATACACGTCCAGGAGGCCAAGACAAACAGTGTCTGCCTGCTTTTTTTTACGACCTCTTGTTGCTCCTCCCAGCCATCACCACTATTCCCTTAGTAAGGGACTTTTTGATCTGCAGAGGGAACTTCCTCACTTCTCAGGGTTAAAACCAAGGTGGCTGGCAAAGGGAAGGCCTGGAGAAACAGGAGACTCGTGCTCTCTGCAGCCCTTTTCATGGCAATGTTTTGACTTAGAGCCTCATTCTGGTTCAGAACTGGGGATGCCAGAGGGCAGGGTTACATGGAATATTGGGAAGAAATTCTTCATTGGGTGGTGAGGCCCTGGCACAGGTTGGCCAGAGGAGCTGTGGCTGTCTCATTCCTGGCAGAATTCCAGGCCAGGTTGGACAGGGCTTGGAGCAATCAGAAGGTGACCCTGCTGATGGCTGAGATGGTGTGTGAGGTCCCTTCCAACCCAAACCATGCTGTGGTCCTGTGGAAAGGACTGTTAGGTTCTAGTGGAAATGCAGACAGTGCATTCTGATGAGAGGTGAGATGCTGCAGGTGCCAGCCATCTCCCCCAGGACTAACCCATCAGCAAGTCTCATCCTGGTGACTTCAAGCACAGACAGTGGCCCCAAAACCCCCCGGGCCCTGTGAAAACCCTACCAGGAACATTGGGTAGATGCAAATGATTCAGCCCAAATCTTACAACTGCAGCCTCAACATTCCGGGGGGCTTGATGCCCCGACTTCTGGTCTCAGGTGATGGCATGGGCTGTCCACCTTGGTCAGTGGACTGAAGGGGAGAGCAGGATGCACTTCTGTCTTCGTGGTTTGGAGAAGAAGCTCAGAATCTTGTCTGCCATTCAGACTTAGAGGCAAAGAAGTAATTTGTTTAAGCCATGGGAATTTTTTTCGTTTGGAAACTGCCAGGGGGGTTTTGAACCTCCAGGGCTTGCAGTTTCAAGTGTGACAATTAAAAGTTTGGGGGTATTTAGTGAACTCTGCATAGCTGTTTTTCCTCTTTCGTAGCTCCATGATACCTTCTAATTAATTCCCTTTAATTGCTTTTAATTTCCTTTCCTCCTTATTTCTCCTTCCGTATAAATAGTGCTGTCATCCTTTTAGTTTGCCTTTCATGTTGGAGACTCTCTATTTGATTTCGTTTCATCCACATTGTGTCTTGCAGCTATTTCATTCCTGGAAAGCTCCAGCTCCAGAGATAAAATCTAAGTGGATTCAGAGAACCTGAAAGGATCGCATGCTTCATGGCTTTCCCTTCAGTAATATGGGAGATAAACAGGACGTAATAAAGGACCCATCCCTCCTTGGAAAAGGGCCATTTCCCGTCACCTGTGTTTTTGTGGTGCCCTCATGCCAGGGATGCTCTTAGTCACCGGTGACAGGATGAAGAGCCTGCTGGTCCCTAGTGCTGGCGGGTGTCTGAGGCTGGGACGGGCCCCTGGGATGACACACTGTCTCTTGATTTACCCCTGCTGCTCTTCCCAGCAGCATTCCCACTGCTGAGACGTGGCCTGGCAGCCCTGCTGGCAGCCCTGGTGCCTGCCTGGGTGGAGGGGATGCAGGGAGGGTGGCAGCACGCTGGTTTTGGCCAGATAAGGTCAAGTTATTAAAATCTTGATGTTTGTCTCTGTGAGCTTTTGGTTTTAATGTGCACCAAGGGTGCTGTGTGTTTTGTCTGAGGTACTTTCCAGCCCAGCCAAAAATAAAAAATAAAAGCGAGCCAAACCTCTTCTGTGCACTCAGAAGAGTCCTAAGAGATTGGATGTATAGGTGAGTATCAGCAGAGCTCTGTGGAATTTGGTCAATATTCACCATCTGAAGAGCTGGCTGAGGAGTGGGAATCCTAGATCAAAGTTTTCTACACTTTCTTGAATGGGAATCAAATTGCTTTGTCTAATCTAAAAGTTTTTGTTCTGCTGCTTCTCCATTCATAATGGTATTTTAAAACTGCCTGCCTTGATGTTTTTCACCCAACAGAGCTAAGTGAGGGCTTCCTCTCTTTCTTTTCCTTGGAAAAAATGACGAGCAGCATCTAGTTCTGCCTGGAGTTGGCCTAGTTGCCTGCTTTATGTTGTAATGCTGGTAAAACCCTGGAGGAGTTAACACTGGGATCGTGAGGAATGTGGCTGGAACTGTCTGCTGGGGACTTTGGTGGTGAGGAAAGTTCCAGTACCCTGGCTGGGGAGTAGAAGGTAGCATGGAGCACCAAGGGCTGTCCCAGCTGCTGTGAGCTGGGGACATGCACCTCTGCTAGGCTTGGGTTGTGGGGCAGTTCTTTAGAGCCTGGTGAAGAGACTTTGGGCTGCTGGAAGGAAGGGAACATCTGAATTTGTGTGGAAATTGATAGTAGAGGAAGCTGTGGGAGGAACGTAATCCCAGGACTTTGAGGTGCCAAGAAGAGCAGTGCTAGAGACAAGCACAACTTCTGCCACCAAAAAGACTGAGTCACAAAAAGACTGCTGCCGTGGAAGTTTGTAATGGATTATTAGTGTTATTCTGCTGGCAGTGTGAATGGTAGTGGAAGCAGCTGAGCCTTGGAGGGTCCCCAGGCAGCCCTTCCTCAGTCAGTAGCCTGTTCTGGTGAGTGTCTCTCGTGGTGAGTTGGTGCAGCAGAACGGGTGGGAAATCCTCAGGGCTGGTCAGTGAGTTGTAGGGTCTGGTTTTTCAGATTCTAGCAGACTTTTAGGGGGATACAGGACTAATGAGGTCTTAGTGAAGTATCCCTTTTTGATAGGGGAGAAGTCCCACAGCTCTCTGCTCTGTCCAGGTGGGACCAAGCTGTGGGCAGGAGCTGGTGGCCTCCAGGTTAGCCCTGGGGCTGTCCCCGCTGTCTGGGAGCCTGGGACTGAAGTGGCTCTGGGCCAGGCAGTCACCAGGATGTACTATTTTGCAATGAACTGATCTGAGTGCTTTGTGCCTTTGCATTTGAGTGTGAATCATCGTGGTGAGAACTGAGAGTGAGCAATCTCTGGAGATGGCAGTGGGGCAGGTTGCTGGCAGCCCCAGGCTGGGTGGCAGTTATAGGGGAGCCTCCTTGTCCCCATCCTGTCTGGGCATGTCCTTGTGGCTGGATCTGGGGCTGAGGGACAGCAGCTGCATGCAGACTTGACCCTTGGTCCTAGGAGCAGCATCTTCCTGGATCCTTGGGGGACTTAGGGAATAACTGAATAGTTAGGGGTGGAAGATCATCTTCTCCAACCCCCTGCAATGAGGAGAGATGTCTTGAAAAAAACCAGGTTGCTCAGAGCCCCTCCCAGCCTGATCTTGGACACTTCCAGGGATGGAGCAGCCACAGCTTCTCTGGGCAACCTGTTCCAGGGCCTCACCATCCTCAGTGTAAGAATTCCATGGTTCTAATTTAAACTTACCATCTCTAAATTTAAAATCATCATCATTGCGATAGGCCCTGCTAAAAAGTTTGTCCCTATCTTTCTTAGAAACCTCTTGATTATTTTATCTTTCTTGGAAACCTGTACTGGCAGGTGCTCTGAGAGAGCAAAAGGGACTCTCTTCTCCAGGTGAGCAGCCCCAGCTCTCCCAGCCTGGCTCCAGAGCAGAGGGGCTCCAGCCCTGGCAGCATCTCTGTGGCTTCCCCCAGCACATCCAAGCGGCAGGAATTGGAGATCCTTCTCCAGGGTGTGATGAGGAGATGCATCTCTCCCTCTTTGGCATAAAAAGACACGGCAAGAAAGTTTTGGGGAGCCAGCCTTGGGCTACTGCCCCACCCTGGGATCTTGGCAGACCCTTCATCCCCCCGAGCGAGAGAGGATACTTCATTTCCTCGGCAGCCAGGCTCTGGGCTGAGCATCCCTCGGCACTGTGCTCCCGATTCTTCCCTCTCCCATCTTAATAACTGTAAAGATCGGGGTTGCCAAGGTCTTCCCGTTGCTATAGTGAGATTAGATAGGGCAGAGCACTGCATTCCCTCTGCTGAGGGGAGAAATCACTCCCATCCCTTCCCTGGGCTTCGCCAGCCAGGTTTTTTTTTTCATCCACCAGCAGCTACTAATTGCACCTGAAAGACACGCCACGTATTTCACTGCAATTAATATTTCATAGCTTTTTTTTTTTTAAGGGAAAAAAAGAAAAGAATTAAAAAAAAAAATTAATTATCGAGGCATTTTCTCCTGGATCCAACTTAAAGAGACTCTCCGGCTGGAACGACTTTACAGGGCTAAACTGTGAAGTTAAAATATTTATCTTCATAAACACGTCACTCGAGCCGTGCTATTCCTCGCAGGGTCATTAGCAAGAGGCACGTTAGTCCAATCAGGAGGTGCCTGGGAGACAGAGATTTGCCTTTTGCTTCTGGGCGGGGTTAGGAGATGATTTATTAAACGAATTTGAGAGCTGTGAGTCTGGCCAGACCTCTGAGTCAAACCGCTGTAGGGGAAAAAAAAAAAAGCCAACCCACCAGCTGGAGCTTTTGCAGGCGGAAGATGGGGTGCAGTCATTTCGGTACTGTTGGTTTGCTGATGTGGAGGTGTCCTCCCCAAAAACTCCCGAGGACCTACAGCAACTGATCCAGGGAGCCGTCACATTGCAGGAGGTAGTTTGCATTTTAATTTTCTTAGGTTTAATTTTCGTTTCCTCAGGTTTTGTTTTCACTTTCTCAGTTTTTTGTTTTTAATTTCCTCGGTGCACCTGCGGGGCTTGGGTGGGTTTATGTAAGAATTCAGGTGAGATTTCCCTGAGTGTAGGAGCGCACAGCTTGGGGCATGGCACGTTTTCACGCCCCTCCACCTCCTCTTTTGGGTTTAAAATGTTGGTTTTGAGGCCGTAAAGTTTAACCCCTATAGCCCAGTACCAGACACGCCCTGGAGAGTGATGCCTGTGATCCGCTCAGTGTGTGCAGAGGTGATGGAGGCTTTAGGTAATAGTGTGTTTGTTGGACTTGAGGTTGTATTTTGTGCCTGTTGGGTGCTGGTGTGCCAGGACATGGAGAGGGGTGAAGGACATGGGTCTTTTGGAGGTGTGGTGCACGTCCCAAAACTCATTTCTTTTCTGGGGAGCCAGAGGTGTTTGTGCCTGTAAACCTCTCTGCTCCTGAGAGCGGGGAGGAACGTGCGGGAGAGGAGCTCGTGGTGGCCCCATACCCTGGGAGAAGGTCCTTGGCTGGTGGCAGTGGCAGAGCCTGGTAAAGATTACTCAAGCTATAGATCTGTCACTGGGTTTTTCCACTCTGAAATCCCCTTCTACTCCTTGTGTCCCCATCAATTTATTTATACAAACCACATGGGCAATGTCGCAGGGTCTGACCCAGATTGTTCCAGGGTCTTGCACCCCAGTTGATGCATGGGGCTTGCCCCTTGCTGCAGCTTGGGTAGGGGGCAGAGGGGTTGAAGGAGTGTGTGATACCTGCCAGGGAGAACAGGTTCAGAACAGAGAAGGGCAAAGAGCAAGGTGCTGTTGGTGGTGTGGGAAGGCTCTTGTGTCCAATCCTCTGAGCAGAGAGATGCAGCCTGAGCAAGGGTGGAGATACATCAGTCTTCCTTCCCAACAGCAAACATCGACTTTGAGTGAAATTTTTGAAAACAGAACTCCTGAGCAGCACTTAGAGCTGTCTTTACAAAGAGGACTGTTGTTAGAGACCCTGTTTTCTGTAGGAAACCAGTTCTTGCAGGCATTTTCCAGTAGGAAGATTGTGCCATCTGCCCTCCTCTCTCCCACTTGCTGTCTGCTGACCTTCCCCAGATGTGCTGAGTCTCACAGCCCCAGGTGTTTCTCAGGTGGGCTTTCCCTTTCTTTGCTGGCAGATTTGCAGTAGCAAACATCACTTTATGTTGACTGTCTGGTCTGCTCTGCTCCAGCAGCCTCAAATCTTGATTCTTTCCTTGCTCCCACTGCTGGTCTTGGCTCGAGGTTGGACTGGGAAGCACCAGTGCTCTCCGGGTGCTCTTGGTTTTTTGGTAGATCTGTCATGATTTCACTTGATTCGCTTCACATGATTTCACTTGGTCCTCTCCCAGCAGTGATGGCACGGGGGGTGCTCAGCACTGCTCACTTGGAGGAGGTGTATTTGAAGGCTACACCCTGGTGGTAAATGAAGAGCTGATAATTCTGTCATCCGGGAGAGCCCTCCTGCCAGGCCAACGCAGATCTTCTGGCTGCAGCAGGACCTAACCACCATTCCTGGGGAGTTTTATTGGCTGCCCTTTTCCAGCAGAAGGTTCCTGCTGCTTGCAGCTGCCACAATGAGCATCCTAGGTTTACAGAACCTTTTGAAGGAGCTTCTGCCTCGCCATGGTAGCTGGTAGCATTGTAGCTGGTGTCCCAGACAGGTGGACCTGCTGGATGATTTCTGGGCTCAGTCCTGTGCCTTTTTGATATAAAACAGAGGAGGGAGTCCCTGGTGTGTGCTCCCAGTTTGGTTTCTGTGCCAGTGGAGTTGTGACTTTGCATGGGGAAGGGACCTGGAAGAACCTTGGCCCTGGGATGAAACCCACCTGTGGGTGTCCAGGTGAGGAAGTCTCTTTCTGGAAATGAGCGAAAGGGCACGTTTGCCCTTGGTGGAGTGAGTTTATTATAGTTTGGAGAAGAGTGTTTTGGGATTGTGTAAAACTTGCTATGAGATGCTCTCAGGAGTTTCGAGGGATGTCTTAAACTTACTGGGATTTTTAGGGAAGGACCGAGAGTACAGGAAATGAAGGATCAGAGCGCTGGGGAAGAATACCTGAGGGAAAATAAAGGGAGAAGCGGAATAAAAGCAGCTTCCCTTCATGTGGGATAAGGATGGGGAGGTCACAGCTGGGGTGAGGGCTGGATCTTCATGTCTAGGGGTGTGTACTGGAGGCTGGATGGCAGGAGGGTGTCTGGGCTGATGATGATGAGGTCGATTGGTAACGGGAATGGGAAAGAAAGTAGCAGCAACAGCTACAAGGGAGCAATTCCACAGAATGTTGTGGAACTACGGCAGACGTTTGGGTGTGGGGCCTGTCGTACCTGGAAAAGTGAGTGGTGCTTACAGCTGATAAGCCACTCAGCTGGCTTTTTTCATACTCTGTAAGAGAGGGGTTGATGTGTTTGAACAATATTCTCAGCCCTCACCCAGGCTGAGAAGCAGCAGATGCCCACGAGCAGGTAGGTACCAGCTGCAGTGAAACCATCTGTGTGTGATTGCTGCATGTGGAATATGGGGAAAAAGCTGGGAGCAGAGAGAGAGAGAGAGGTGAGCCTTTGGGGTGTTACAGGGCACTTGGAGCTGTGGGTTTTGTTCTGTGGGTTTTGGGGTGTCCAGTTCTCCGGCGCTGTGGCTGCTGCTGCTGCTGCTGCCAGCTGAGGGTGGTGCTCACCTCCCGCTCCCCCAGCCGTGCCAGAGGACATGCATTATGCATGGCCACTAAAACTCTCACCCTGTTGCTTCTGATTACAGGGAAATTACGGGTTACTGGGCCAGACTGTGCAGCCGGTGACGTCTGTGGGGCTTTGATGCCCCGAGCAGAATTCGGTCAATGATGCATTGCTAAGTGCAGGTGCTCGGCAGCAGCCTGACCTCAGCCCTGGAGCTCTTCGTTATCCCAAGCCTGGATTTCACAGGGAATTTGCAAGCCCTGAGACTTGCCTCAAATCGTTTGTATAATTTTTTATTTTTTTTTTTTCCTCCAGTCTTTTGCAAAGCTTTGGCAAAGCATCTGTTCTGGGTGCTGTTTCCCATGACTCAGTGGGTAAATAGCAGTTGCTGTGCTCACCTGGTTTGCTTGCTAAAAATGAACGGGGAGCAGTTCAGGGGCTTGTTTCCTTCTTGTTTCCTTCTATTTCAGGTGAGTTCATCTCTGATTATGGGCTGTCAAACCTCAGAAATTCCTAGCCGCCTGTCCACTCTCTAATTTTTTTATTTTATTTTGAATGGAACAGAAAAGGAACATAGCCCTCTCTCAGTGGAAAGTCATAAATATTCCTAGGAGCAGGTGGATTTTGCAGGGCCCCTGGTGTATGGCAGATGAGGGTGTGTGCCTGGGTAGAGATGCAAGCATGGGGAGCAGCCCAGTTTTTTGGCAGTGGACGGTAAGGACCAAGAAGGTTTATCATGAGCACATCAAAATATTTCCATCCAGCTCCACAGACTTCCCTTGGGCCATTTGTTGTGACATGTTATGCTGGGAATGTCATGAAGAGGAGAGCTGTCTTTCTCTGCTACTTTTGAGACCTACCAAACTGTAATTATAGTCATTATTTCAAGGCTGTTTCCCGTTTTGTGGTAGGCAGAAGGAAAGGGCCGAGAGATGAAGGCGTTGGAGGTGGTGTGGATTTTCATCCTGGCAGGGCTGTGCATGGTGTTGGAGGAGATGGGGAGGGGCTGGAGTGAGTCTGGGAGGAGATGGCTGCACAGTCTGTGCTCTCACAATCACAAAGGCACACACAAGCACCCCTGCACACACTTGTATATTGATGATATTCATGCTGGACCACTGCCCCGTGTGGTGTGGGACCATGATGTGTCCCTCTGCCACATGCTGGAGCTTGCTGAGGTCACCTTGTCTTGCAGGGGACTGGGATAAGATGGAGCATCCCTGCCATGGGAAAAGGCTGGGAGAGCTGGGAGTGTTCAGCCTCTCTCCATGGAGACCTTAGAGCCCCTCCCAGTGCCTGAAGGGTCTGCCTGAAAGATGAGGACACACTCCTTAGCAGGGCCTGTTGCAATAGGACAAGAGATAACAGTTTTAAATTAAGAGAGAGCCTGTTTAAAGTAGGCAAAAAGGTTTTTACAGTGAGGCTGGTAACACTGGCACAGGTTGCCCAGAAAGGTGATTCATCCCTGGAAGCATTCAAGGCCAGATTGAATGGGGCTCTGAGCAAGAACGTCTGGTTGAAGATATTCATGGCAAGGGGTTGGATTAGATGACCTTTAAATTCCCCTTCCAACTCTAACCTGTCTGTGATTCCTTCTGGATCCTGGCATCAGGCAGCTCTTACTTGCAGCTGGGAATGCTGCTGATCTCCACCCTTGCTGCACAGGTAATTATGGACAGGCCAGCTTGTGGGAGGAAGTAAGGTGAGGACAAATGGCAAAAAGCTGATGCTGAGGGCTGTAATTCATCCCAGGAGGTGAGGGTTCCCTGGGGGAACAGTGGGGTATTTCCCTCCTTTGGCTGCTACCTGCCTGTGTGACCACAAAAGGTCACTCCAGGTTTTGCGTTTCCACTGCCTTGCTTGTGGAGCATCTCTCTCCTTTCCCAGAGCAGGGGTTGTTTTTGATGTTGCAAGTGAAGCAGCAGTAGCTGGCCTAGTATGATAATATGCCCTCCTGGCCAGGTCTGTGGATGTTTCTGTAATATGGTCAGGGAGTGTAAGGATACAACATTCAGGCAATGCCCAAAGCCAGTGGTTCTTCTGATGTCTCTGTCCTTAAGAAGGTTGAAGATGTTAAGGTCTGCATTCAAATGATTCTGACTTACACTAACTATCCAGACTTTAAGATAGTTGCCTCTTAAAACTTGCCCCAAATGCCAAATTCAAAATAACAAATGGCTTGGATTTTCCCCCTTTCTTTTTAAATACAAGGAGCCTCAAAACATGTTACTTTGATCCTTCAAAACTTTATAGAAGGCAGCAATGGATTGGCATGGGTGGGACTATCACCTGGAAAGGAAGAGGTAAATGAAGGAGTTTTTGGGCAGTGAAAAGGAGATGGGGAGCCTTAGACTGCTGGTCATCTATTCAGCCTGACTATAGGCAAAGAGTGTCCGTCTCCATGGAAAGGGTGGTCAGTCATTGTCAGGGGCTGCCCAGGGAGGTGCTGGAGTGCCCATCCCTGGAGGTGTCCAAGGAATGCCTGGGCGTGGCACTCAGAGCTCTGGGCCGGTGACAAGGTGGGGTCAGGCACAGCTTGGACTCGGTGCTCTGTGAGCTCTTTTCCAGCCTGAACTCTTCTGGGATTCTGTGTTCCCACTGGGATGTGGTATCATCACTGTGTGTGCAGTGTGGCTGGTGGGAGGTGGGAATGGCTCCAGAAAGAGAGGGCTTGGGGTATGGAATTGGAATTGGAATGGGCAGGAGCACACTGCTCAGTCTGTTCTGCCAGGAGGCTGGAGCTGAATGTTGTGCTGGGGCTCATTTCTGCTGATGAGCAAAGGGCAAGGCTTGAGGTCCAGCTGCTCCATGGGTGGATTGGTGCTTCAGGATGCAACAGGCTTGGATTAATGCAAAGTAACTCAGATCTGGGAAGGAGAGTGCTTTTATTCTCCCTTTCAAATCTTCTTTGGGTTCTTCACAATTAATTTCTGCTCAGGCTCCATGCATGACCTTGACCAAGCCACTCCAGGCTGAGTTGCATGAAATTGATTTTGGTGGGTACCTAAATAAAGGGCTGGAATCTCTTGTTTTCCTGGTCCTCAGCTGTGGAGCCTGTGAGTTAATTCCATGTGGGAGACTCAAGCACATAGGCTTGAGCATTCTTACATGCTAATTGAATTCCTGAGCTCTTTTTTCCAGACGAAGAAGACAGAGACAATACTTTTCTTCCAAGCTCTGGGAGGTTTATGAAGCACCTGGAAATAAGGGGCTGCAACAGTGTGGAGCTTTTCAGAAAAAATAGAGAGGAATTGGCCAAGATGCTCCTTGTGATTGTGATTTATAAAGCCAGCTGATGCCCATGATCACAGACTGCCAAGGGTGGATCTTCCAGGTCTTTGCTGCTCCATCTCTTTGCTCATATGTGGGTGGAGGTGGCTGGAATTTCAGGCCACAAATCCCCAGGAGACCATCTGAGCAAGTTTATATTGCTGTAGTTTTTTGCTTACAGTCGAGGGGCCTCCTCCCTTCCCCTCCAAACCTTTCCTTTGCTCTGCATTTCCTCCTCTGAAATCCTGTTTCCTTCTTCCCACCAAGATTCTCTCCCTACCAAGAAAATCTAAGCTTCTTATTTTAATGTTTGAGATAGATATAACATATGACTTAGCATCTGGGCACCTCCATTTCAAAATGACTGCAGTGCCTCTTTGGTTTTTCCAAAGAGCTGCTGCTTGCAATTACTGGCCAGGAGGAGGCTGGCATCATCCTGGAGAAGGGTTTTTTGAAGGAGGTGACTCTTTGCTGGTGTTCAGAGAGTGATGAAATGCAAGCTGGTGAGTCCCTTCTGAGGGTTTTCCAAGCACTCATTCCCACCTCCACATACCCAGGAAGCAGTCTGGAGGAGTACCAGCTCTCGGTTCTCCTCATTTTGTTTAGAAGGGTGCAGCTCTGATCAGTGCTGCTGAGAGCGATGCCCTTGCGTGGTAATGGAGCAGTAAGTCAGGGTTTTTAATCACTTATTCCAAGTGTAATTCCCAGGCTGTTCTGAGTCACGTCAGGAGCTGCAGAACAAGGCACCCCCGTCCCTCGTGCTGGCGGACGATGACATCGGTGAGGAAGAGCACTCCCAGCCCTGCCTGCCATGCCCTGGCTCTGCACACACAGCCTGGGAGAAACCAGGGCTCTGTCTGGTAGGAAAAAGGAATGCAAGGAGTAAGAAGTGAGCCAGAGGGCGATTTGCCATGGTGACAGTCAGCGTGGCTCTTGGGAATTGTCTTGGGGTCCTGTTGCAGGTCTGTGGCCTGGTGCAGAGCACACACACAGGCACAGCAAGACCCCTGGCAGTCAGAGGAGGTGGTGCATCTCAGGAGGAGGCTGTGGTTTGCAGGTGCCTTCTCCCTGCCACAGAGGTTGCTGTTAGGCAGTGCGAAGATGTGGCTGTTGGAGGAGGAAGAAGAGGGAGGCAGTGGTGCCTGCCGATGCTGCCTGGAGAAGTGGAGGAGGCCCCATCCCTGGAAATATTCAAGACCAGTACAGGCAGGACTCTGAGCCCCATGTAGTTGAAGATGTCCCTGCCCATGGCAGGGATGTTGGACTAAATGACCTTTAGAGATCTCTTCCAACCTGAATTTCTATGATTCTGTGATTCCCAGGAGCTCTGTGTTTCCCATAAAGCTGATTTGGGTGAAAGCCAGAGAAACATCAAGCGAGGACTTTGTGTGCCCAGATATGCTCAGTGGGGAGAAGCAGTCTCCTAGGAGGAGGATGAGGTTTTTGGGAAGGAAACATCCCATCTCCCTCAACCCAGCAGGCTGGGAGAGATTTGGTTTAATATCTCATTATTGCAGTTGCACTCAGGAGACAAGGCAGTTTTACTTTATTTTGATATTAAAGACATTCTTTAAAGAAGTGTCAGCCCATGGACTGTCTCTTTCATAGTTGAAAAAAATTGTAGCTGCTTGCCTGGGGTGTATTTGAGAACAGCAAGGAAGAGACTGTATTAGATTAATAAGTGAAGGTTTAATTAATTGTCATTATTTGCATAATAGTGTCCTCTTATTAATAGGTAATGGGCAGCCTCTGAATTAAAGCATGAGTGGGGTCTCCAGTGATGCCATCAGAGAAGGGGTTTTATTGCTGCGAAGTGCATTTTTGCTTAGTCTTCTAAATAAATTTAGTAACTGTGAGAGCCAGAGGGTGTCTGTGACAGTGTGTGCTGTGCCTGGGGTGGCAGGGTCTTTTAGGGACAGCACGACTCTTCCCTAAATGCATCAGACCTGGAATGCAACCAGGGTTTTGTTCTATTGCCGGCCTGCTGCAGGCGGAGGCCAGACAAGAAGCTGTTCTTGTGTTTTGTTCTGTCTTCAGTAGCTTGGAAAGGGGCTTCTTGTCTCGTGGCCGTGGTTTTTCCTCACCTTTTTGTTCTTAAAAATCCCTCATGCTGTCATTTTGGGGTCCCTTCTTCAGCTGGTGGGTTCTTTTTTCTGGTGGTCTGCAGGAACGTGGATGGTTCTTGTCACAGATGCGTGCTTGAGGGGATCCCTCTCTCCATCTCTATTTCTCCCTTTTTTTTTATGCTTTGATTGTGATGGTGGAATGGGATGACATGGAATGGGATGACATGGAATGACCTGAGGTACAGAGCTTGGTGTAAAGCAAAACCTGGTGTTGAATTTGGGGATGGAAAGGAGATAGAAAAGAAGATGGGGGGCCAGCCTCTTCTCTCTAGGTAGGTCCTGGCAGAAGGTGGGATTCCAGGCTGAGAATTCAGGATGCTGAATTCAGCATCCTGAAGAGTCCACCATGTGGGAGGAGACAGGCAGAGGGATGCAGATGGGGGAGAACACTGGGGAAGCAGTGGGACATAGATCCAGGATAGCTGTTTCTTCATTTTTCCATCAAATCACCCTAGACCTGTCCCACCTTAATTTTAAAGTGTATTTTGTCTCTTGTCAGCCTCGTGATTAAGGTACTCTTCCCTACATCCTAATGTGCACTTAGACATTGGCATGGGTTTCCCAGAGCAGCTGTGGCTGCCCCTGGATCCCTGGCAGTGTCCAAGGCCAGGTTGGACAGGGCTTGGAGCAACCTGGGA
>VXBQ01008812.1:78311-112406 GCA_013400175.1 Phainopepla nitens | reverse complement strand
GGTGGGCACTGGGGAGCCGAGGAAAGCGGGTTGCGGGTGGTTTCGGGGCGGCGCCGGCAGCGGCGGCGGCACGGCGCTAACCCTGTGTTCTGTCGCGGCCCGCAGGATGCAGAGCGCCGGCACGGCCCTCCACGAGCTGCTGGTGTCGGCGCAGCGCCGAGGCTGCCTCACCGCCGGCGTCTACGAGTCGGCCAAGCTAATGAATGTGTAAGTAGGGCGGCGGGGGCAGGGGGAGCGTGTAAGTCAGCCCGGCGGGGCTGCGGGGTGGCCGGCGCCGACCGCGGGACTCATCGGGCTGCTCCCCTCTGGCAGCGACCCCGACAACGTCGCGTTCTGCGTGCTGGCCGCGGACCAGGAGGACGAGGGGGACATCGCGCTGCAGATCCACTTCACTCTGATCCAAGCCTTCTGCTGCGAGAACGACATCGACATCGTGCGGGTGAACGACGTGGCCAAGCTGGCGGCCATCGTGGGGCCCAGCGAGGACTCCGGGGAGCCGCGGGATCTGCACTGCATCCTCATCACGGTGGGTGTCCCCGGCGGGCGCTGTGCCCCCGGCTCTGCCCGGGGCGGCCCCTGCTCCCGCCGCGGGCGGTCGAGCCCTCCGCTGGGCGCAGATAGAGCGCTTGGCACACACCGAGTCAGCTGGGTGGTAGTAGTAGGAGGAGGCAGAACTTCTCGTAACTGGATTTCCTCCGCTGTCCGCAAGAGCAGCATCTCTGCTTCCTGTCTTGTCTGTGTTAGGGCAGAAACTGTCTGGAAGCGCCTCCAGTTCTAAGCTAATGCTTCTGTAAATATTATGATGACCTCAGCTGTCGGGTAGCACTCATGATGTGCAACTTTTTTCTTTCTTGCAGAACCCGAATGAAGAAGGCTGGAAGGACCCAGCTCTGGAGAAGCTGAACTTGTTTTGCGAAGAGAGCCGAAATCTCAACGACTGGGTGCCAACTATCACCCTGCCTGAGTGATGGCCACCTGGGGAGGCTGAAACTTTTGTTGCATTCTCAACGTGCTGTGCGTTCACCGAAATGTGCAACAAGCTGCTGATTCCATGGATTAGCCTGGTCAAGAGACTGGATTAAAGTCGATCAGACTGGCATGCAGTGGGCTCTTACAGAGGAGAAAGGAAAACAGCTCATCTCAACAGTGAGCCTCAGTACGCTGCAACCGTGGAGAGGCTGACATACCATGGAACTGAAAGAAGTATTGCAAGTTTGGCTATGTGGAGCTGTTTCAGAAGGGAGAGGGAAAGTTGAGGGAAGTGGGCCAAAACTTTCCAGAAGGACTGGATAGAGTACTGTAACTAGGAACTGTTGGTGCTGTCTGCAAAACACAGGCGAAAGTATCAATATTTATGGAGTATTGGGGATTGTTTATTAAGACAAATGCAGATATTCCAAAGCAGACAGACTTCAACAGGCCTCTTGGGTCACTCTGCAGATCTGTTTTAATACTGCAATAACTTTTATTGAAATATTTGCTGCTATTGAAGCTTTCATAATAAATATTTTACAGTTAATTTCTGGGAGTGTCTTGCTTGCTGGGTGTGGGGAAGCATGTCACTGAAATGCCACTGATGTTTTGCTTGTATGCTGTAGTCAGAGATCTACTGCACAGCAATGGAGTTGTTGCTCAAATACTTTCCTGGGCTGGCTGAAAGAAGTGCTGTGCTGTCCAAGTTGATAATTCAACCTTTTACCCTCTTGCAACACCTGCTTATCGCAACAGCTTGCAAGACTGAGCAGTCGCATGCCTAATGAGCTCACTTATTGTAGTAGGAGGTCTTTGTAGTCTGCTGGAGGAACACAATGCATGTTAAAAACATGGATTTTTGGAATACAGACCTCCAGTAAATTGCATCATTGATTCTTAAATATGACTTAGATGCATTCAGAGCTGACGTGTTTTCACTTGACAGAAGTGGCTTAAACATGATGGGGGGGCTGCAAAACTCCTTAGATGTCAAACACATCTAACATTTGCTTTGATTAGAATGACATCATTAAATCTAAAACCAGCAAATGGTGAATAAACATCACATCTGCCACAAGCTGCTCTCTGATTGCCATATGCTGTAACAATAGAAGCTGTCAGTCCAGAAGCCAATTTTGCAAAACCTAATTGCATGACAACACCAAATTAAGTCCAAAACAATTTAAGGATGGTGTGGCCTTTTTTAGAGATCCTGTCATGAAAAGTTAATATGGGTGGGTTGATTTGGCCCTATGTTAAAAGGGGAAAACATCACCCTGTTTTTGTGCACAAACTATGCACGTGCTCCAGGACTTGACATTAAAATGGCACAGTAATAATCCCCTCTCCACAGAGCAAGAAAGCTAAACTACTTACTTCCTTTATAGGCACTAAAACCACTCAGTTATCACAATTGCATTTCCTCTGGGCTGGCTTGCAGTGATTGACAGTAGCACTTGCTGAAAAGTGGTCATTTCCACTTGAGCGAGGAAGCTGCTTGCTTCAGTTTCGTTGTTCCTGATAAGGGAAGTTCAAATTCAGCTTCAGCATTCCTGGAATATGCTTCCTTGTACAGGAGGTATCTAGGAGTGTTTGGCCTTTGTTACTGTGTCATGGGAGGCTGTAGTCTGGCAGCATAACCAGAGCTTAGACTGAAGTAAACACTACAGGGGCCTCAGACCTCTGTAAGTATTCGTTTTTGCACTTAAGATACAGGAGTTTCTGCACAGCCTGTTTTTCTGCTTAACCTGCACTCAGCAACCGGTGACTGTCTAGGACTTTGAGAAAAGTCACATGGAGAAGCAAGAGAATAAACAGCTCTGGCAGCTGTGATAACAGAAACTGCCTTTAAGGCAGTTGCCTTGATACACAGAACATATCAAGTGTGGGTGCTTTATTAGTCATTTTATATTTTTTTCTCTTAGTAAATGCAGGTTTCTTCATTTTACAGCCAAGAAACATATTTCTGCTCTTTGCTTGGGGCCTAATCAGTACCCAGAGCCAAGAAGAGATTAAAGTGGACTGTCCTGAAATCAACTTTCATGCGAACTGTAAGCAGTACTTTACAGCCCTGAGTGGTTTAAACAAGCCTGCGAAGACTAAAAGAAGTTCTCACGCATGTATATAATTACACAAATCATTGAAGTATAGCAGAAAGTAGGTGTAACTGGTCTGTTGACTGAGACAGTAGGCACAGATAGTGATCCCTGGTGGGAAGTTAAACTTTCCAGCTTTTATGGAAGGAGTATGCTATGCAGCAAACAATGAAAGTGGTGGGGCAACACCAAAATACCCTTGTGAGGATGTTTTGTTTAGTCTCATAGAAGATGGGAGGATAGCCTTCTCCTTCAGCCTTGTGAAGCTATAAGCTGTGCCCCGTGAGAGGTACATGATTTCTTATTTTAGTGACCTACACAATTCTCCTGAAATCCCTTCTTGATCGCTGCAAATACACTATAACACAAATTGTACAAAACTGAGTTAGCCTGCAAATGTTATTAATACAGCGCTGCAACCAAAGGCAGCTCAGACGTGCAAGTTATGTGCTGCTGCAAGTATCTGTAATGATCAACGCTACTTAATGCAGCAAAAATTCAGCAGCTGGTATCTACATCTTTACACGCTCAGATATACAAGTGCACAAAGAGCAACTATACATTTGTTAAAGATAGGGAGTAGACTTGGGTATTATTGACTGTGGTGGGGACAGCTGTCGGGAGATGGTTGGCTCACCAGATGTCCGGGATGTTTTGTCAAGTACCTGAGAGACTTGGAGTTTGGGACACTAGTCTCCTGTGTCTGTGAGCAATATGTGCTGAGTACTCTGCCTTCCCAGAAAACAGAATTACCCAGGAGAGAGGCACTATGGGTTTCCAGAAGCAATGGGAGCTCTGCCAAGGTGCCCCCCTCCCAGCTGTGTTGCACAGCCTGCACAGGCTGGCTTGTGCTGTGCCGTGGTGGCCACATCAGGGGGCTCTGGGAAAGAGACTGAAGTTAAGAGATGTTAATAATAAAAGGTGGTTCTTCAGGACATGACCAGCTGAGGGATGTGGCACAAGGTGTAGGACGTGGAGTGGAGTTACAGAGTGGTGGTGCTTCCGGCTTTGCTTCCCATCAAACTCTTCACTTGTGTGCTACTAGATGATAAAAACTGTATCTTTCAATATTGTCGTCATCAGCTTTGGTGTTGTGCTGACTATATTTCTAGGTACATTTTTTAATTAAGTGATGCATAATTTCAATTTTTATGAGCAATAAGTTTGCATTTTTTCTGTATATCTGTTTCACCACCTAATGGTAATGACTGACAGGAATTTCCTTTCATATGTGGTTTCCTTTTCTTAATGGTGTTTTCTTCCTGTTACACTTCTGTGCATCACTTTACCTTTCTCTCTTTGTGGTCACAGATAGTCATCTCTTCAGATGTCTGACAGTTTTTTTGGTGCTATATTAACTGCATTGTCATCTTAGCAGGATATATGTATATGAATATGATATATGAATACTGGCACACAGTTGTTGTAAACAATGCTTCCTCTTTTTCTGTGGAGTAGTAAATACAAGAAGGAAGATAATAAAGGGAATATTATGAAGAGGAAAACAAACTTCTGCACAAAATAAAGTTTGCATAGGTGATATGAACAGCGTTTATAGCTCTGGATGCTCAGGGAAGGAGCTTAAATTTCTGCAGACTGGTGGAGTTTTAGCTATAGACAGAGGCTGCATGAATTAATGTATGTTCTGTAGGGAGACCATCTTTGCAAAATTGCTAGTGTCAGAAACATGCCATAGCACTGCTGTCTGACACATAAGGGAGACCCAGCTCATCTCAGCAAATCTATTTATGCCAGGCCTGAGATCCCCTACTATCAGGAGCACAGAGCAGCGTGTGCCCGTGTTGGAACATGGCAAGTGTGCAGACGGTATCTCACAAGTGGAAGCAAATGCCATCGCATGTGTGTGCAAGAGAGATGTGTGGAGAAGGATGTGTGACCGTTGCATTCCTTGTAGGGGCACACACTGTGAACAGCTGGGCTCATGACTATGCATCCACTAGACTTCATTCACTGCAAAGCAGCAGTGGCAGAATGCAAGGCTGGCGGAGGGATGGAGTTGTGCAGACAGCACAGTACACCAGAGCCATTCTTTCTACAGGTTTTTATGAGAACTACTTTTCCTTCCTGCTTATTCCTTATCCATTTCATCATGGCAGCTAAGATTTACTCACTTAGTAAAGTCTGAACATGCAACAATGGGATATTGAAAAAGCTGCGTTAATACTTCTTGTGTAATTATTTCATACTGAATGAGTGAATACTTATATTATTCTGCATTGTTCTGCAATAAGATAGCATTTTACACAACATTCTACCTAATGGAATGTATGTGAAATATTGATTTGAATGTATCAGTATCTTTAAAAGTATGATCAGCTCCCATACATCACAGTTATAGTGGTTATAATATCTCCTCCAGTCTTCCACTGCACTGGCAAATGATTATTTTGCCATGCTTGGTTTCTTTTTATGCCTGAAAGTTATACAGAATTATTTCCTTCTGTGTGTATAATCGTATCTGTAGAGCTGACTTTACTTTGAAATCATGACTTGCAACATTAGTATCAACACACACTGCTAATTCAAAATTAGTTTGTTCAAATTTTTTTTTTCTTTTGTTTTGTTTGGTTTGGTTTAGTTGATTGGTTGCTTGATTTTTCCCCCTGGATTGGAGAGATAGCTATAGAAACTAATATGAAGTTTAGTTTCTGTTTTTATATTGCCTCTGTACTACAACTGGCAAGAAAAAAAGCTACCTTTTAAAAATTATTATTTTGACAAAAGTTGTTATAACCCTGACAGGAAGTCCCATGTATTATGATCCATTGCAGAAAAGTGACAAAATTTTACAAAGAACATGTAAGATGAATTTTAATATCCCAAGGAGTTTCTGTCCCACTAGACCTTGAATTAAAGAATTCTCAGAGTTGCTTCCTCTTCCCTTTTTGGGGGTATCTAAGTTGTAGCAACCTAACTTTCACATCCTATTGAAGCCAGCACGAAGCAATGGTGCTTGGTAACTTCTATTTAAATGCATAAATAGCTGAGGCCTTGTAGGTGCCGACAGTTTGGTCAGACAGAGAAATCAGCAGCGTTCTCAGACTGCTCTGGGAAAGCTGCTGATTTCTCTCTCTGACCAAACTGTCGGCACCCACAAGGCCCAAAGTTTCAAATTTGTGTTTCAGAAACAAAACATGTACTAAGTGCATTTAGATACCAATATGCTCAACTGTGAGCCCAGAGCCAAAACTATCTCTCAGTCAACTTACTTAGCTGTATAGCCATGAACTTGCTTACCAGATTGAGGCTTTGATCCTCTGCTAAAGAATGTGTACTGTAAGGGCACAGCTGCATTAAATGTTTTAGCTCAGATCAGTCAAGTGGCTGGAATGATTCTGTGGATCTTCTCCCGCTAGCCTGCTTTGGTTCACACCGCAGAACAGAGTTGGACCATGCAAACAGGATTTCTCTTGGAAGAAACCAAGCCAGAAGACATGCTCTAAGGGACCACCTAATGCTTTCCAGCTGCCATTGCGCATTCAGTTCACGGGACCACACTTGAGGTACATACAGTACAATTATTTGCTGATTAAGAGTAAATAGGCAAGTCTTGGCAGTCAAAGAAGAGAAGTACGTTGGCCTACTTTTCACAAAAGAAGTGATTTTAGTGTAATACACATACCAATTTGTTTTAAACAATTGCATGCTCTTGAATTAACAGGGTTAAAAATCTGCTTTGGCAGCAGCTTGCTGAATTTAATTGTTTCTGAGGCAAGAACGATGAATGGGACTCTTTCTAGAAGTGGTTGCCAAAGGTAGTTTTTGTAATAGGCCAGCACTGCCCAACTGGCAGCGTCAGGACAGCTTTGCCTGGCCTGATGCCTTTGTGCCTGAGGAGCAGGTGGCTTCCTGAGCCACGCGTGGTGCTCCCGCCCCACTGCTGTGCCACCCCTCAGGACAGACAGCCACTGCATGAATCCTCTGCTGGCCAAAGCAGGGGCTGTCCCCCGTGTGGAACCCATCCCCTCCAAACGTCACTCATTGTGCAGCTGGGCTTTCTACACAGGTGCAATGGTACAAAATGCTTGCAGACGATTTCCAGACGGCATAAGGATGAATAGGACCATAGCCCAAGAGAAAACCTTACATTAGGATCTGAATCCGTGAATTAAGTCATAGCAATGTCACAAACGATTTTTAAAATATAATAAGCGCAAGGTGATGCATCTTATTGCATGGTAGGGGAGTGTAGCTACCAAGTCATAGACTGTGGGATCTTACACTGTTGGAATCTTCGCCACCAGTGCCACAATTGGTCTTGTCTTTGGTCTTGTATAGCATTTCTGTGCTTTATGTTTGCCTAAGTTTAAAGCAACCTGCTATTTTTCTGGATAGAGGAGTTAATGCAACAAAAAAAAATGCATAATGTCAGTAGGTGCTTCTGTTTATGGTATGTGAAGAATGAAACTGTATGTAGTTAAAAATGGAAGGATGGTAAAGCACTTCCCGTTTTCTGAAGTATCAGTTGCGTTTTTTGCTAATGCTGAGGTGCTGTCTGACATTCTGCCCTGTTTCTGTAGTGCTATAAAAACAAATGTTCTGTAGTTCTTCAGATAATTTGAGGATGAAGAAAGCAATAACAAGCACTGCATGGTTTGTACAAAATGACCATCTTATCTGGAAACTACACCTCCTGCTGAAGGATGATAGAAGGGCTGTACACAGCCTATTTTGTCTGGGGTTGGAATCACTCACTCCCACTGATACCAGGCTCAGCCTTGCATAGGCCACTGCCTCACAAAGTCAGACTATATTATACAAGTGTAAAAACAGGTGTTTTGATTGTGTTATGGGGCCATGGGTAATAGAAGAATGCTTTCTGCCTATTAAATGTGATGACAGAAATTGTTCCAGGTCTCTCCAACCATCTGGCTATCAAGTCTAATTTACAGCAAAGGTAGATTGCATGGCTTTCTTGAAAGAGGTGTTTTCCATTTCTGAATCTAGTGTCTTGATTTAAATAACTTTTTTAAAAGTGCTGCTTGTTTGCTTTTATAACATTGAAATCAGCAGGCATATAGCCATTTTCCATGGCCTGTAACACATATGTAAATATTGTTTAATTGGGAAATATGTTGTGTTTTTATCCCCATGCTAAGGTACATCTTGAATTTTATAATATTTTTCTTCTCTTCAAGATATGTATAATATGTAAAATAATTCCTTATTTAGAGCTAAGCCTTGAGAAGCACTGGAGGACCTGGGTGGCTAAATTTAAAAAAAAAAAAAAAAAGATAAATAACAACAGCATTGAATCATGATGGTTGTACTTGTAAAATAATTCAGACATGTCTCCAGAAGAGAAACATTGCATTTAACTGAATGTAGTACACATATCCTTGTAGGGTATATGCAAATAGCTTCTCACCCATAAGCATTGGTTCATATACACATAGGAAGAAGATGCAGAATGATTCAAATCTGATACTATATAAATAGCTTTGTGTTTTGTCTCTGTGTGCTCTGCTCCATTTTCTTTTTTCAGAAGAAAATTTACCACTAGAACACTGCTGGAGAATGGAATTCCCTGGTTTGCCTCTCTCAGCAAGCCTGCCTGTTTCAATAGAAGAAACAAACCAACCAACAAACTCGACACTGTTCTATGAAGGTCTGCCTATGTTGCACAGTTCCCATGGGGCAGGTCACTTCGGGGAAAAACAATAGCAACCCTCAGAAAACTGTGCAAAGGGTTTCTTAACTCTTGTACCTCCTCGACACGTACTTTGAGGCTGCATTTCCAAATGACTACTTGTCTTGTGTTGTGTTTTCAACAGTTGTCAGTTTGCTTGGTGTCAGGGGCTCATGGTGGCATCTGATATGCAGGAGATGAGGTAGCACTGAATTTATTTGGGCAAGAAAGGAAGGAGTTATGCAAGAGTAGCTTACCAAGCAGGTAAAGGTAACGTGGCATGGAGCTTTTCAAAGCAATGGTATAATAAAGTTTTGGTGTTCTAATTATTCCATATCTAACCACTGAGAAATACATGTTGCTCTGAATCTGGTTTGCCAGAGGAGATTAGAGGTGTTCTACCTAGCCTGAATGCAGAAGCAGTAAAACTCACTTTTAGGGAAGAGCAACTGTAGATAGATGGCTGAGTGGGAGGCATCAGCTATGGAAATGGTCACTGGAGTTTGGTGGCAAAAAGACATGTCCTATGTCTGTGAAAAGACATAGGATTGCAGGATTGAATACTTTATATGAGGCTCCACAATGAATATTTGGACCAGCTGGACCAGGACTCTTGAAAATAACCAAGTCCTACAGGATCTATAAAAGCTGTTGTCCAGACACATGAGAACAGCTCAGTGTCCTGTCTGGTGCCAAGCCTGCTGCATATGCTCATAACTTATTACATACTCCAGAAAATAATGTTTGGAGAAATGATTTCTGAATGATTAAGCTTCAGAAACGGAATCTGGGAGCGTGCACAATCAGCCTTTAAGGCAGGCATCCAGGAGAAAACAGGCCCGGAGCTTGTGGATCCTGCTGTATCACGCAAGTTACATGTGAGCATCCACATGGATCTGAAGAATAACACTATGCTTTGTTTATGAGGTAAATATTTGACTGGCCTTTCTGTACCTTCACCTGAATTACTAATAACTTACCATGGTGTGTCATTGAAGCAAATTGCAGCGTAATTATGATAATAAACCCATGCAGGCCAGATCCAGGAGGACCTTGCGGAGAAGATGCTGGAGCGTGCTCTGCTCCCAGAAGTGCTGACGTTACTGCGCAAGCCTTGGCTGGTTGAGGACATTTTGCAAGAACTGGTTCCCCACCTCCCAAACCTGCATTTTTCCCCCTTAGGCCCACATCCTGTATTGCTGCCTCTGCAGAGCCCACAGCTTCAGACACATCCGTGCCGCTTCCCTGTCTAGGAGCAGGTTGCTCCAGGCTTTCTAGGGGCCTGCCTCTCAGATTTGGTTGTCCTCTTGAGATTTCTGAAGTGCCTCTTCAGCAGGGGTGAAGTTAAAGCAGGACAGGTAAGAAATATGTGACTGCCGTCCCCCTCTGAGAAGCTGGAGGTGTAGTGGCCTCAGGGGTGTTTCAGCCCAGGGATCCCGATGTGGCCAAACCACCCAGTTCACTCTCCTGCCCCACGGGAAGGGAATGGGCCTCCTGTCTGCCCCAGCCTCACAGAGCTCCCCGCTGCCCAGACGATTTATCTACACTGAGCCAATTGCTTGTCTGCTGAAAGTGTAACATGGACAAGTTCCCCATTACTCCCTGAAGCTATGAAGAATATCAGAAGACTAGTGGGAAACTTCAGAAGTAGCAGTTCCTTCCACAAGCTGGAGATAAAATTCCCATTAATGATAAGTGCAGAAGGAAGCAGCCACCTGATTCAGCCTCTGCAGTAACATTCTAATCTTCCACCAGGCATATGGTTTACTGAAATGAAAACTGAATATAACCCACAATTGAGGTTACTAAACATACTTACATAAAGCCTTTCACAGCAGCAGCATATCAGCTGGTAGGGGCTGTTACTAGAAACTAAGGTTTCTTTGTTTCTTAGCAGCAGATGATTTCCTCTCCTGGGGCAATTATGTAGCCTAATTGCCTGTAATAATCATCCCTGCTAGAAGTGCCTTAATACCAGCCCGTCTCCTTTTTTGCACTCCTTACTACTTTCTGCTTCCAAGTAGCAGAGATTGACTTTACACAGTTAGAAAGCACAGAAAAAATTTAGGAATATATGTTTGTTCTTATCTAATTCCCCTCTTTGATGCTGTTATGGGTGCCTAAACTGTTATTAAAAAAATATCATTAAACCAAAAGACGACAATGATAATGGTAATTTTGAGATGTGACCTGTTCCTGAAAGACAAATTGTCTTCCAGTTGCTTACAGTTGTTTGGGGTGTGTTTTTATTTTAACACTTCTTTGTATTTATCCTTTTTGTAAGATACCAATTAGATGAGATGTACCAATGATGGACTCTGCAATGCTGCATTACAACAAGTTTTAAAAGTAAACCAAAAAAATCCCTAAAAAAATCATAGGATATACTGGACATTGGGAGGATGGATTAGGTAATATATCTTTGTCACTACTAAATTTTCTGGTTTCATTTAGATGTTACCAGTGTTTTCTTTCCTACAGATAATGCTGCAACAATACCTGATCATTCATAAATACCTTTTCCAGCATTTACATTCATTTTGACCAGTGAGCAATATAGCTTGATTTTTGGACAAAGTTCAGCAAAATACATAACTATACAGGTTCAAAACAAAGGTCTATACTGCCTAATATTTTTTTTTCTGTTGCTGACAAGGAGCAGATGTATAGAGATGTCTAATTTTAACTTAAACTACAGGAAGGGAGACAATTCAACTTTATTTGGAGAAACTAAAGAAAGAAACTATAACCAGAAATCTTTTAGAGACATGGGAATTGAAGTTCTATGTGTGTGTCAGAAAAAGGTTGGTTTTAGTGTGATTGGGCAGGGACTGCTCTCTGTGAAAACCTAGATGCTTGGATGCATCCAAGATGAGAATGTGGGTGTGTTCAAAGAAGAGGTAAAAATATCTTGCAACTTAGAAGTTTAACAAAAACATAAATTTCAATTCTTGAGATCCAGGTTCTAGTCCAGGTGTTTTCCAGTATTACCTAATTTCACCAACTAGAGGGTTGTACTACCTTACACAAGCTGAAGAGACCCCAGGGATGCAGGCTTTACACTACCTAAGAGTTACTTTGACAAGATGATCAAGTTGCTCTCAGCCTCCTTCGCCTACTGACCCATCTCAATATATAAAGCTGTATCCAGACAGGCATTAGGTTCTCTGGTAGTGGTGGGACAGAGGTCAGAGGAGACTTTAAAGGCAGAGGATGCAACTTTTTTCCTGAATTCTGAACTCAATCTGTGGACCTGAGTAAAGATGCAGGAAGACAGCTGTTATCTGAAACCAAAATTAGGTTTTACCTGTAAAAAATGCCATCTCTACTAGTTTTCAAGAAACACTTTCATCTTTAGGTGTTTGGCTGAGACAGTATTATTTCCTAGACCCTTGGTGTTGTCAGTAAGCAGGTAACCCTGAGCATTCAGGAATCCCAAGCTTATGAACAGCTGACAAAATTCTATCAAATAAAGCTGAGTAAATCTGGAGAGTTTTTTCCTCCCACCCACGTCATACAACAAAAGCAATGTTGGTTTGGGTCCTATCACTTCACATGTACAGGAGCACTAGTCACATTAGTCATTGCTGTGTGGCATGAAGAGAGAGATGTGAATGAAATTGCACAAGTGTTAACTCTAAGTTGGCCCTTTTGAAGCAGTCTGTTGTTTTCACAAATTCCCCCGAACAGAGAAACTCTTGCCCTTTCTCTAGGAACATTTCATTGCTTGACCATCATTTTTCTGGCATAAGCAGAACAGGTCTGGACATCTGAAACTGCTGAATTTTGCATCCCCCCAAGCAAATCAGAAAACCCAGCATGGATTAGGAGAACCTCTCCTCTGCATATGGTGCTATTGAACCAGGAACATGCAATAACACCAGAGAAATATTAAATTTTTTAGAAGCTTAAGGAACCGTGAGGCCTCTGTTTGTGAATGTATTTATATAGTAGGATATTGTTACAGAGTAGCAAGTCGGAGAGAAAGAGAAGCCACTGAAAGCAGTTTTGCAAACTGCCACCCTTACATAATTCACAGAGATTGTGCTGCTGCTGGAAAAGGAGGGATGTTGTGCTTGGCTTTGATAGGAAAGAATAAACATTGGACCAAACTGGTGTGGTGGTAGCTCTGTCCAATTCAAGGTGATGAGATGAGAACTAAATTTGTCACTTTGTGAGTGTCTCCTTTGGGAGGTTGCACGAATGCTTTGGAGTTTTTTTGGATTTATCCCACCCTTGACTTTCCCTGGTATTTGCATGATAATGAGAACTGTGAACTCGAGACTTTGAAAGCATCATGCCAGTGAAGTTCATGTTGCTGGGGGATCTGAAACACACAGTACCTATGCTGGATACCTTTTTGGAAGGTGTGGGCATGGTGTAGCCAAGATACATCCTTCTTTGTTAGGTAGGATGTAAACATCTCCCTTATGGTTTAACTGTCTTCAACTTTGCTTATGTTCCACTCCTCCTGGAGAATGTTTCTGTGTTTACTTTTGGTATGTACTTTTAATTAGAGGCAGCACCTAGGTCTTCATGTTGAAATATTAGATTCCTTTATGGAGGCATTGTGAGCAGCTCCCTTCAAAAAACACAGCAACACCAGAAAACCCATTTTAAAGGCACCTACTTATTTTTCTGCAGTGTGTGAAACAGGAAGTAGGGAAGTGTGTTTCAGATCCTGCAGCCAAACCTGAACACATCTTTTTGTAGGAAAGGGAATACTGCTCTTCCAAGACTTATAATCTACCTTTTCTACCACAATGATGATTCTAATATGCAGTTTTAGTTTTTTGAGTGTATTTGGGGGACTGAAACTCAGCATAGCATCAGTGCTGGGTACTCTGCATTCCTGCACAGTTACCTCAGCTGCTGTTCTCTTGCTCTCTCTCTCTCTCCCCAGCCCAGATGATTAGCCAACAAGTCTATCTATCTTGTAGGCATGTGGGTTGTCGCTCCAACTATGCACACTCACCCACACTCACAGTCATGCAGGCTGAAAAAGACAAAGGCATGTTTTCCTGGCATGGCAGTAATGCAGTCAAAATTAAAAATGAATCAGGGAAGAAACATAAAACTGAAATGTAGCCATTGTGCATGTGATTGCGATTCACAATTTTTTTCAAAGAGCCTGCAAGGTCTTTGACAGATGTGACCCCCCTTCAAGAAAAAACCACCATGAAGTTTGGGAAGCTATTTATTTATAAATTTAGGAACTGTTTACCCTTCACAAAAGTAAAGTGTAGGGCAGACCTGCTCCATCTGCTGCACGCAATGAGGCATCTGAAGGCTGAAAATGAGCAGAGCCTGTGAGTGGGTAAGCAAGCAGGGAGCCCCAAATACTCAAGAATGTCACCTTGAGGAGCCAAGAGCTGACAAAATTATGTCAAATAAAGCTGGAGAAACTTGGTGGGTTTTTCCCTCCCACCCAAATCATACAAAACAGGCAATGTTATTTTGGTAATTTTATTATTTTATGTGTACAGGAACACTGATCTAGAACTAGTCTAGTTAGAATTGCAATGGGTGCTAAGGGTGATCAGTGGAGACCAGCAGCCAGGGTAAGCCACTTGGCTGTATGGTGATGCTCCTTTGTTTAGAACTCTTTAAACTGGAGCATGGTCAAAAGTTTAGCAGAGCTGAATGTTGCTGTTGTTATTATTTTTTTTTATTATTATTATAATATCCCTGACCAGAATCAGACCTTGTGTTACTTACTGGCTGTGTATAGAGGGATATTTTACCCACAATGAAAGGACTTTTTTCCTCAAAGGTTTTGGAGGACTTAGCAAGGGAACAATATCCTGGCAAGTCTGGTAAAACATAAATGATTTCAATTCTGCCATTATGCTTTCCTAAAGATATTGTTGTACTTTTTTTTTGTTGTTGTTTTTCCTGTGAAGTATTGGATATATCTTTCTCTAGTGCCTTGGAAGAGATCTATTGGATGACACTGTATATACCTTGCCCTAAGAACATGGATGCTGTGAAGAGAACTGTGTCCAGGTTGACTTTGACTTTTTGAGAATCCTAAGCAAAACTCTGGGTCACTACAATCTTTCTGGAAAAAGAGTTCTGTGAGCCAAAAGCATCAGCCATATTGTTTTTAGGGTAAGCTGAAGGCAAAGACAAAAAGTCCTTTCTTCAAAAATCAACTGCTCATTGGATGATGCCTGCTGGTCAAGGTTTGGAACTCATGATAATTTTTTCATCTCTGTTTTTGAAGCCTTCCATCAGCTAATCTGGAGACAGCATTTCAGAGCAAAAGCATACTTCCAGGTTCTGATATCCTTCTGTAACTACACTCTGTGGAAAGAAATTAAACTCTTGATCTAAAGAGGAGAGTAGTGGGTCCACAACTACTTTTACTATGGGCCTGATTCATTATCTCATCTTAAGAAAGGAGAAATGAGGAAAGTAACTTCTTTGTGTTCTGTCTTTTGACACAGTGAGATGCATATCATCTCAAAATTTTAAACTAGTTTGTGAGGGGCAAATTCCTCTACTGGTTATGCTTAGAAATTAGTTTTGCCTATGTATTATTTCACCTTAGAAAGAAAGCCAAATTGAGATCCAGAACACTTTTCTCAAATATCACAGGCCTACAATTTCTATAACTTTTCTTCAAAATTTCATTGACAAAATATATTTAAACTATGAGGGCACTGCTAAAGTGAAACTAATTACCTAAAAAGAAAAAAGAGAAATGTTAAACTTAATTGTGTAACACTGAAGGAAATCAGCCATCAGGAAACAACTTTTGCTCTAGGGATGCTGTACCTCAAAGGAAAGAAGAACAATGGACAAGTAATATGTATTCTGGTAAGGAGGAGTTTTTGAAAAGAATGATTTTAATTCTGTGTATAGCAAAAATCCTCAGGGAGTATGAAGTAAATTTCTAAAACTGACAAAAAATATTTTGAAGGAATTCTTTACTTGTAAGCATGAATAAATAAATAATAATAATAAAAAGTACTTACAGTGACAGTTGAAAGCATTGTGATCTCAGCAATGACGGGTCTGAAAAGGTTGACCTGGGACATGTCCCTGCTCCTCCACTTCCCTCCTCCCCCCTGTCCCACCTAGGAAAAGACTCCACCAGGCATTCCTTGTAAGAAAAGTAGAATTATTGTGCAAAAAACTCCCCTGTCTTTTTCCTTTGGAGGAGAGGCTGGTCCATAGTTACTATGTGTTAAAAGGACATATGAAACCAATGGGGAAAGTGTGGTGGGTCTCATTTCCACCATGTCCAAGCTTTGGACACTTGTCCCAGTCCTGGCAAGGGGCAGCATGCTGGGATGAGAACAGCCTGTGTCTGAGGTGGGGCGAGGAGGTCATTACTGCCATGCAGGGTCACCTCAACAAGCTGGGGCTCATGGCAATAAATGTCAAACTTGCCATTGAGGATGGTATGACCCCATGCAACACTGTGAGCTGGGGGCTGATAGTCCAGAGCAGTTTCTGTGCAGAGAGGGTGGTGAGGGTCCTGCTGGCTGGCACGTTGACTGGGCCCTCCAGCAAGCAAATTGCACCCTGGCCTGCTTTGGGGGATGTGGTTTTTGCCTCTCTTCTCAGCACTGGTGAGGCTGCAGCTGGAGTCCTGCGTCCTGCACATGAAAGATACCGATAACTTGGAGCAAGTCCAGGCAATGAGGGGACTGGAGTGCTTGATCAGTTGATGCTGTCAACTCCCTAATGGGTGGCTGCAGAGAAGATGGGAGCCAAACTCTGCTGGGCCCTGCACAGCAGGAGGATGAGAGGCAAACTGCCATAAATTTCAGCAAAGGGTAATTGGAGCAAGCCCTGAAGAAAAACAGTTTTTTTCCTCGTGAGTGTTGAACGCTGGGCAGGCTGGGTGTCCCCATCCCAGGAGATGTTCAGAGCTTGACAAAAATGGGTCCTGGCCTCACTTTGAGGTTTATTAGCCCTGTTTTGAGAAGGATGGTGGACCTGATGCCTTTCGGTAGACTTTTCAAATCTAAATTTTACCCCATTTTTTAAATCTAAATTACCCATTAGCTTTCCTATTCTGCAGGTGCTCTGAGGGCATACTTATTTCTGGACCTTGATGCTCAAGGGAAATTCAGCTGGTTGATCACTACTCAGAATGGACAGAGGAGGAAAGCCTTGTTAAATCACATCCTCCTTTACCAATCTCCTGGAGCTACCATGAGTTCATTCACCCTTTCATCTTAGCTCCCAAAAGGCTTGTAAAGACAGATTTAAGGCCAGAGAAACACAAATCAGCTCTGTGTGTCATTGAGGATCAGGTAACAGAGCCTGCTAATAGAAGCCAAGCTTTTGAAAATTTATTTCAGGTGTGTACCCATGAAGGCTACAATTCTCTTGGCTTGTGCTGCTCCCACCCACAGGGCGACTGGAGAGTGTTTCTCCTGAAGAGCAGTGACTGATCTGCAAATGTTCAGAGAGCATTCCACACTGTGCTTGTCTCCTGCTGCAGCCAGCGTGTGGGCCTGCATGTGCAAAAAACATTAAAAGTCTTTTGTGCCCTAAGCATTCCCGCCTGGTTAAAGATGTCTTGGCCTCAATGAAAGCCATATGCACTCTACTCTGTTTTGATCAGTGCTTGCTGCTCCCTTCCTCGACATTGGTCCCCTGATGCTGGCTCCTGGCAATACTTGTCTGGCTCCAGGGCCTTCACTTGGCAGAGCCCCTGCAAATGCAGATATGGAAATTTGCACAGCCCATACCCCACCCTTCTGTCTCTTTCTCCTCTTGCATGCCTCACTCTTAAATCATTTCACATTTCCATGGATGCTCTCAGTCCCAGACTGTTCAATGATGTTACATGCTGTAGTCTGGGGTTCCCCAAATGCACTCCAAAAGTTACTCCATGTACTGTCTTCCGTAGGAAAACACACGTTGCCTTTCTCAAGCCATACTGGTCCATTACACCAGTTTTTATTACTTTACAATGCTAGACGCAATTGCACTGATCTGCACTTAAAGGTAGCAAATTAGCTCAAGTTGTTGACTTTTTCAGCAGCAAAGCATGCCCAGGACAAATCACAAAAAGTGATTTGTAATTTTTTATTTTTTATTTTTTGTGAGTAAACTCACAAACTCAGTATTTTGATATAGTTCAAAAAACCCTCTATATTTCTCAAATGTCAGCCAGATACAGCAATTTCTTCCAGTGTTCTCCCTGAGCCAGTGATTCCTTGGTTAGGCGCTGGATCACTCCCTATGGCTGCGTTCCTCATCTTTAAAAATTGGCAATCATGAAATCACAGAACAAAGCCCACACATTTAAGGTAAGTATTTGTTGTAGTAAATTGTTAATGTAAACAATCTGTGAGTCAGTTAAAGGCTAGGGCTTTGTCATATGAACCATTTACCATATACTTGTGAATTACGAAGGTGTAGCCAGAAGATAAATTCAGTTCATAAACAGGGCACACTGCTAAGCTTGCAATATGTTTTGCTGAGGATAAAATGCAAGCTTGGTGAAAAAGATATCTGTAAGGGAGGAGAAAAACCACAGGAAAATCATGGATTTAACGTTTTTCCTGTGTGGCAGGTCACTGAATTTTGCTCACTGCTACTGTGTTTGTACTGTATTTGTCTTTTCCTTTACAATAAGAGATAGAAGTTCAGGTTATACCCTCCTCTAATCCATCTTTTCCACATTTCCAAATATTACCCCATTTCCTTGTTATCAAAAATCTTTCAGGTTTCTAGAGTAGCATG
Source organism: Phainopepla nitens (assembly GCA_013400175.1). Lineage (NCBI taxonomy): Eukaryota > Metazoa > Chordata > Aves > Passeriformes > Bombycillidae > Phainopepla > Phainopepla nitens. The sequence continues at coordinate 93,977 of VXBQ01008812.1, read as the reverse complement.
TCAGGCTGGAAAATCTGCATCTTTGATCTTCTACAGCACTGTCTGGAGTCTGCTTATCTGTCCCTGCTCATGGACTTACGAGAGGGAATGACATGCAGAAAGTACCAAGTGACACTACAGTGCTTACATGCTACCAGACATACCTGAAATTCCCTGCTGGCAGAAGGATCAAGAAAACAGATCTCTCTGCAGTTCTGGCCTATGTTCTCTGTGTCCTGCTTATACAGCTTGAACCTAAGCAGGAATATCAGTCATGTTGCGCTGCTGAGGCTGGGAGGCTTATAACTTAATAAAGGGTTGCATCTTAAAAGTGAGATTTACTCTGTTCAGGTTGCCAGTAGAATCCTATTTGTGATATGCATTCTGCTCAAACACTTGAAAAATTTTCTAATTGCCATTAGAGTGGTGCACAGACATAAAGCTGATCCTTTAAAAGTTGCAAGTGTGGAGAAGGGGAGGAGTGAAGGAAAGATTTCTGGTGTAATGTTGAACAGACCTTTCTGTCTCGCTGTTGTGTCATTGCTAGTCCACCTTTGGGTCAGAGGTGAAAAGATGTGGGATGTGTAAAGTGATACTCTGGAGTAGGCTCCCTCCGTTTTCCTACTGGGATTTTCTGTGGGACAAGTAGGTGCATGTTTCCACATTCAGGCTAACTCCTCTGAGCATGCAGGCTGCTGGGGAGTGCAGAACTGCTCCATTGCCCAAGGGGAGCTGCCCCAAAGGCAGCCCAGCCAAGTCCCTCTCTCCATGCAGCAGCAGCAGCAGCTTCTTGCACAGGCAGGCATGCATCTCAGCAGCAGCCGCCGCAGTGAGAGCACAGTGGTTCAGGAGTAAAAAGGCTGGATCCCGGCAGTCACATGAACAGAACAATGCATAAACAAGATCTGCAATTACTTAGCTGACTCCCTTCCCCAAAGCTGAGCATAAATACATATTAGAGCAAAGCCAGACTGGTAGCTCGGTTATTTTTTCCATCCTTTGGCCAAAGAGGCTGTGGCGGCTCCATTGGGATCATGCATCCTCAGCATTCCTGTGATCAGTCATCAGGACAGCGTCTTGAAACAAGTGGTAAGCTGAAGCAAGCTTTATGGAGAGCTGCCAGTTTCTCTTCCTTGACATTGTTATTGCTACTTTTCCTGAGGAACTTTCCCTTCAAATAAGTGTCTGAGATGTGATGGCTAAATGTATCAACAGTAAAGCACATATATATGTGTAATATTTGAGTCAGAGATGTGTAGTAATTGTTTCACAACCATTTTGGTCTTGTATTAGAATTTCCAGGACACAAATTTTTCTCTTCTCATTGATGAATTTGCTTTCATGAAGGTAACTATATGTCCTATCTGTTTTATCTTGCTTTGTGATTTCCTTGGCCTTGTTTCTAAGCAACAGCTCCCATAGATTGAAATTCAAAAATTTACATTTCAAAAAGCATCCACCAGAAACCAGAGTGTAACCCGGTATTTCCAGAAGAGATACAATTGTTGCCTAGATTTCACTGAGATCATCTTATTTTGCAAAAAGGAAGTATGTTTTTTTTAATGTCCCAAATTCTTTCCTCTCCCCTTTGAAATTTATCCAGAGCACTGCGTCACTGTGTGTGCACTGCAGCCAGGCTCATGGCTGTGAAACATTGCTCAATGGGACAGTGAAACCAACAGATTTTCAAAGCATTGTGCAGGCAGATGGCAGTTCTGGGGATGGGCTGGCCCAGGGATCCAGGCATGCTGGTGTACCAGTTGGACCAAAGGCTGTGGGTGACATGGAGCCGAGCTGTGGTCAGCCGTGTGGGGCCACAGCTAGTCCTAGTAAAGAGTGCTGGCTGCCCCACACCACTGACCAAGGCTTGCCCAGGGTCCCAGTTGCTGCCAGCCCCCTACAAGGCTCTCAGGCCTGGCACTGCACACTCCTTAAAGAGTCCCAAGTTTGCTTGTTTCTAGGACTGTCTATTCAGCCTCATTTGGAAAGGGGTTGCAAAAGGTTTATACCCCGTGAGGACACAAAACAAGGCAAGAAAAGGCTCAGTGTGATGGGAGTACTGCCCTGTTTGCAGAAGGTCCCAGGTCCCTGTGCAGCTCCTGGTGTCAGGGCACCCCAAGTGTCCTCTGCTCCATCCCTGAGCCATGGCTGCACCAACACAGCTGTGTGGGAGGCAGTGCCAGGCAAGTTTTGGAACATTTAATGTATTTCTCTTTTCTACTGTGAGTCTCTCATGCTGTCACTATCTCCAGGTAACTTAGAAAACCTCTCAGCATCGTCCCTGAATGTTCAGCACACGCAAGGGCAGGGCTTCTCCAGTGTGCCAAGGGTGTCATGGTGCTACAAAAGTATCTCGGGGATGAGGCCAAGGAGATGTCCACCAAGGGCTTCACCAACAGGCACACTATTGCTTTTCTTTAGAGTGTGTGCCAGACTCTACTTTAAGCATGCCTCCTGCTAAATTCAAGATCTTGTACATATCCCAAACATTAATTAGTACGTTTATTTGCAACCACAGAGCATGACACACCTGACCTCTTTCCAGCTCCTCATAACCTCAGCACAGTGGCTGGGGCACACTGCTGGAGGAGGGGGGAAGGCTGTCCTTTCCACCTGCCAGCCCGGCTGCTGCATGCTCACACCAGGGGCAGCAGGACTCCTGCTTGCCTGGCTGCTCTGGTGGAGAATGCAGAACCATCATCTCTGCACTGCTGGCACACCAGCAGGCCCAGGCCACACAGACAACACCTCCAGGAATACTGCTGCCTTGAGGAGGTCTGGTGAGGTGTGAGGAGGAGCCTGGCAGTGCGTGCTGCCTGTCTGTGGGTTTTCACCTTCTGAGTCAATGTACACCAGCTAGTTTTGGAGCCTGTGGACCCACCTAGATTCACTTATGATGGCTTACTGAGGATACACTGCCTGAACAATTGTCTTAAAGCATGATCCCCATAGAAGCCAACTTGGAAAAGCTCCTGATGACTCGTAGCTGGCATTGAGTCACACCTATAAGTCATCTTTTCCAGACATCCTGACCATGCTGAAAGCCGGCTGAAGGGAACCTTCATAACTGGTTTGAGTGGCCTGCAAAACCAAGTGCCAGGGACAAAACCCTGGCTAACCAGTGGAGCTAGGAGTGTGTTAGTAGTCCAGGCTTCCTTTCCTGCATTTTGTCTATGGGCAGGGCAAGGAGTGGGTACAACTCCAGTAGTGTGCAAATCAGTCCCTACAGATGGTCCATTTACAGAAAGTCAGCTCAGCCATGAGGAGGAAAAGGTAATCTTTGGAAGCCAGGTTATGGTAGATGAAAATGCAACAAAGGCAGGGGGCATGGGGAAAGAAAAGGGTGGATACAATGGGTCTTACTTTCATTACAGTATAAAGCAGAAGCACAATGAGTGAGACAATTCACAAGTCAATATGATACCGACATGGCTATTCAGATTTTATTTTGCAGAAGTTTAACTGTTTGTACCCTGGAGTTGAGACTTGTGCTGGTGGGAACAGCAAGCATTCCAATTTTACATACTCTGCAGGAACATAAAAAGGAGATAAATCACATATTTTATGGGAATATAATGGCATCTAAGTAGACATTCAGTAAACTTCCTTAAAGCAGTTAAATTTATCACTTATCTTCTGTCTGCTGGAATACCAGTAGTATTCTAATAAAAGGTTGTATCTGAATGTTTGATTTTTTAATTTGGTTATAAAACTGTCAGAGAAATTCTGACTGATCTAAAGTGAAATTTCATTTTACTTTCCTTGCAGAAATTATAATCCAAAAATTGTCTCTTCTAGGTCTAGCAAAAAGCGATTTCTGACACAAGATATATGTATCATCCCCACTAGGGAATTTCTAATGAGACCACACAAATGAATGTCTAGAAATTATTCACAAAAGAGCATGCACTTATATTTCTCATGTCTCCAGTGAATACTCTATTCAGTGTTATTATTCACTGTTCTTCATCAGGCTGTCTCAGTCTCTTCTGTCAAACTCAATTTCCCTTGCATGAAGCAAGAACACACGTGTGTGTTTTGCTCGCTAGACATTCAAAGCCTTAGTTGCTAATGTAGTGTGTTTCATGATCACAACACAGGGCTGGTTAAAAATCAGCAGTCTCCACATGGTGTGTACTTTTGGTTATCCATTTCATCCAGTGATTATTGAAAGGTTTCAGGAAGGCAGTATAATGAAAGACTGATGTTATTGCAGCCACTTGCAAATGTGCAGGTCAATATGCAAAGCAGAGAAACATGTGAGGTGCAGGTACCCCAAATTTCCAGTAAGTGAGCTCAATCAGCACAGGAAAAAGTCTGTCAGCAGCTACATGTGATCAACCCAGAGAGCACTAACTTTCCCTGTAATGCAGCAAAAGCATATTTTTTCTTTAGTTCTTCAGCTCGGGGAGCATGAAGGGTGTCACTGGTTTTAGATGCTGGATTAGGACTTTAAACACCACTCACAGTACATGTCTATATCAGGCAGTGTCACAAATCCAGTGGCTCTCATTGCTCAAAGTGAGAGGCTAAATGTCTGCTCCCGTATCTGACAGATCAAAGCCTTTCTTCGTAAACTGTTCGAGGTGAGAGGTGTGTGGTATTCTGTATTTCCTGAAAAGCTGATCTCTTTTGGAAATTAGCAGTGTTGTCTGGTTTTTGATTGGGATAATGTTGTCACCTCTTTCTATCAAGAGAGCTGCTGTAATTTACAATTTGGTTTTCAGTCTAAATGGCTATCTTTTCAGTCTCTGAATGTGTGTTTTGCTAATATGCACTTCAAAAATGCACTGATTCTGAAAATGTCCAAAATGTCCCTCTAAGCCAAGTAGTTTGCTGGCATGGTCTTGAGAAACAAGGTGCAAAGAAGAGGGAATTCATTCCCTTGCTTGAATGGGTGGTGTGGGCACTGTTGGGAGTTGCTGCCCAGCTTCTGCCACAAACTAATCTCAGCAGCTCAGTTCATGTTCTCTGGTCTCTTTAGTGCCAAAACAGGACAGGATAATTAAATATTTTGTACTCCGGCCTTGCTGCAAGGTTTGTTTGGCTCACTATATGCCAACAAAGCTTGACAACCTCCAGCTCACCTGATACACCCAGGAAGAGTGTTTTATCTCAGCCACTCTGGGCTCCTTCTTTAGCTGCCAGCTGAAGAGAATCACATTTCCTCAGTGCATCTCAGGTCTTAGTTCAATACCTGTCACAAGCTGCCGAACATTTTCTGTTCACTTTAGAGACAGATTAATATATTGGGGCAATCATCTGTTGCCTAACATTGGACCATCCCTTCGTTTTTGCAATTAACTAAGATATATTCAATTCTACCTAGTTCCAGCACAAAAAGATCCTTGCAGGTCATCCAGATTATGCACATTAACATTCATTCATTTCCTCATAAATGGCTTCAATTAAAACTATCAGGTCCTTCCTTCCTCTCACATCTCAGCCACTAGAACCAGGCAATGCTTTCAGTGAGTACACAGCCTTAATCACACATATATGGAAGTGAGGCTGGTTATTCCGAGGTACTCATGGAGCAGCACACATCCCATTTGATAAAGTTCACTACTATACAAGTGCATTTCCCCAAATATATTTCATTGAGAAGAACAACCAAATACATGGAACTAGTGCTCCACTATAAGCACCCTTTTGTGAACCAAAGTACAGTAATGTAGTAGCTCTGATTTTGTTCTGTAGTGAAAATGCTTGTAGAAGTGTAACATGGAGTGGTTTCATTTGTACATGTCCAACAATTGTCTGATTATTCAGACTGGGTATAATTTATTAGCTTTATTTTCCTTCCTTGTTCTTAGCAGTGTAACCATTGCTTTTGCAATTTTATATTCCGAAGAAAAGGGTGGTAAAGGCCAACTAAAATAGTTAGGAGTTCTAAAGAAAGCAGCTCGCAACTATCTTAGTATCTAGTATCTCTGGAAATTCACAGCGTATTTCAGCAGGAGTCTGTCAGTCCTGAAGAGGTCATGGTATTACAACGACCATGCTGACCTTAAGTTGGTTTGACTGTGTTTTGGGGCAACTGTTATGTTCCTTAAATGTCATGGCAAGCCAAAAATTTTGTAGAAGACGTACAAGCTGAAAAATTTCTGTATATATGGGAGGAAACCATGTTCTATGTGGAAACAATGTCTGTTTCCCAGATTGCATCTTCAGGATTTCTGGTTGTCTTACACAGTGTTGCAGGTGGAGCGTTGAACTCCGTGGTGCCTTTGCCATGTGTTATTTTGGTGAATCATGCTAAAAGCAGTCTGGCTAACTGACTCCGAATTAGCATCCTGATTGTGAGACAAAGATTTGGCAGATAATCTGCTAAAATGCTTAAAGACAAATGACTGGGAGTCACATCACTTTACACTATAAAAGTCCAGTCCACTTTCGTACAGTTAGGTTCTGCTAATGTATTCTTTCTTGGAGTGTGTTTATGAAGTTTCCTCCCTTGGATAAGGAGATGCCAACCAAAGATTCTCCTCAAGGCTAGGAGAAAAAGAGCTGCCCACAAGTGTTGATATAGGTTAATTACATCTATCTCTATTTAGTAATTGTTTCTTTTTAGCTTTAATATAATTACTTTAATACAATTGTATTGATATAGTGCACTATCCTATCCTATCTGTCTAGAAGCTTTACCTTTTATACTGTGTAGTAAAGAATTCAGATGAAGATGTTTTGTCTAATCATAAATAATTCATATTATATAAATACATCTGATTTGCCATCTCTAAATCCTGCTGGAAAAAGTGTCTTAAACTGTGACAAAGTCTAGGTGTAAGACTGGGTCTAACTGCACTCAGGCTCCTCTCTGAGCAGGAGTTTAGAATGCAAGGGCATCCTTGTGGCTCAGCAGCATGGCTTCTCTAATAAACTTTGTATGAAACTCCTACCCACCTCTGACACCTTGATAATGTTATTCAGGCTCTGAGTAATGTGAAAGCCAGTAAAAGCACTTGGAAGAGAAAGCGAAGGTCCTTTGAAAAAGGGATCTTACAACTGCCGTGGGAGGAAGTGATATTTCTTAAATCCCATTACTGCACAGGAAACAAAAAACTGCTGGAGCAAGGAGGATGTCAAGGCACCAGAGCCTGTTGCATGTTTTTCTGGTGTAGACTGAGTGGCAATATTTGCAGGATAGGCAACAAGACACACTGCTCTCTCATTCCAGCTAGCCTCCATCTCATACTGAGTTGTTTCCAAGAGCAACTCTTCTTTTAACCTGTATGTATAAACCCATTAACTAGTCTAAGAGAAAAATACCAATGTACACCCTGTCACCTGCTCTTGGTTTCTAACTACTACTTCAAATATCTGCCTTTACAAACAACCTAGGGCAGAAATTGTTAACAAAGTCTTTGCCACATATCCAGCTGTACAGATGCCTTACCCATCTTGTCTGCATATGAATTCCATGGGTTTCATGCAAAAAAAATTATTAAGTTTTTCTCCTCAAGGCTTGGGACAAAGGCTCATTTCTCCCTCATGCAACTGTTCCTGTGGTCTCCATGGCTGTTACCTGACTATTTATGGAGGCAGAATTGCATTTATTCTGTGTACAGCTTGTTCTTTGGTCAGTCTGGTAAATAGCAATATGTTGACTTTTGCTGACAGTATTTTTCTTTCAAGGCATTTTTGATTGTTGCTGATGAATAGATCATTATTATGACTTGCATCTTGGACACTTAAGGTGTGTTTTTAAGGGACAGAATAGTAAGTCACTTCACCTGTTGTCTGGGCCAAGAAAGATTCACTTAGCCATGCCCATCTGAAGAGGTGCAAGAGTATTTGCCACTAACACAAAAGTCTTCTTATAGGTCATGAAAACCCTGTTGGGTAGTAAAGTTAGGTTGATATTTCTTTGCGAGGAAGACCACAAATCTGATGGCATTTCTAGAAAAAAGTCTCACTGACTGTTCTCACCTGTCTACCATCTCTGAGTGCTGGATTTCTCTCTTGTCTGTTGCTTATGGAGTGCAAACCTGGGACTTTATCAGGAGGTGAGTTGTGGCTGTGATGTCTAACTCACTTCAAATGAGTGTGAATGGCAGTCCACAGAGTATGGAGACAGAGACCCTGTCTGTCAGCTTGCAAGGAAGCACTAGTGTTCCTGTGCTTGCTGTTGCCACAGCAAGCCTCAACTATCNTACATGCGACACCAGTGATATTAGAGTGAAGCATGAATGCAGCTTGTAGTAGAAAAGGGAGGAAAAGCTGTTATGGCTATTTTGAGAGGGGAAGATAGCTGAATGCTACAGTAACATGATAGGAAGTATAAACAGAGAGATGCTGTGAACTGAAGAGGGTGAGAGAATAAAGCCAAAAGTGAAAATGAGAGCTCTGGAGTAGTTCCTCACAGGATATTGTTGTCTATTCTTATAGGAATGGGGAAGAAGAAAGTAACTAGCAGGCTACTAAAGGGCCCCTGAGGTTTTTTTTCAGACATCTCTGTGTTAGTTTACAGGGCAGGCAGTCAGCATAAAAAGTGGATGTGGTTTCAGTGAGCAGAGCTAATCCAAGTAAGAAACGAACACTGTTTATTCAAATGCAGTGAGTGTATGACTATGCAAGTTCACAGGATGAATTTCCCAATGTCTTGAGAGCAGTACTGAGAAAAAGCACCACAGCTTTGGTGTGACCCCAGAGAGAACCCTTCCTCCCGCAACAGCTTTAAAAAGTACTGATTCAACCATTGCACTGCTGGCCTGCAGGGAAGTGTGAAACTAATGCTGGCAGGTCTCCTCCCCGAGATCCTCATGTTCCCTGTGAGGTTGCCTGGGCTGTCATGGGTCTGCAGGAGGGCAGCTGAGAAGTGCTTTGCACACTGGCAGCCCAGTGGTGCTAGTGCTCTCCTGCCATGCCCTGTCCACCTTTCTTACTTCACTACCCTCCTTGTCCTACAGCCTATAGGCTCATGCAAGGTGTGTAGTGATATTTTTCACTTGTCCTTGACCTCTGGGAGCAAAGAGTTCACCACAAACTGGTCAGTCTCTTGAGAGCAATTCTTTAAAAACAGAAAGCTCAGACTCAGCACTGACTGCCATGCTTCCACTCTCGCTTTTACTGACTTAAAGCAGAAACAACTTTACAGAGGAGAAGGATACTACACCTTTTAGGAAATGAGAGCATGCTCATTTAGCTACTGGTCTCTTTAGGTCAAATGCAGTTTCCCCTCCTTTTGGCCAATGTATTTTACTAGAGATTGGAAGCTGGGGAAGAGACTAAGAAATAAAAGGAAAGGGATTGTGATATCAGATCTATGTGGCAGGATTAGTAATGAAGAGATAAAGCACCAGTGCCAATTTTGCTGAGGGGCAGCAGTTGAGGGGCAGCACAGTTTTTCGTCTTTCTTTGCTGAGGGGCAGCAGTTGAGCCTTCACCTATTGCTCTACTGATTCATGAATGGTCCAGCCCTTCAGAGTGATCCCAGAGTCAGCCCTTTGTGAAAGGTTGTGCTTTTTATTTATTTTTCCCCATCAGCAAAGCATAAAGGGCAAGGCTTGCATATTTTTTTTCTTTCCCACTAGTTTCCTGCTCTCCCAGCATTGCATTCTGTGCTGTTGCTGGCAGGACACCATGTTATTGCTACAGCAGACCAAATGCAAACTTGCCAGCATTGTTGTTTATCATTTAATCAAATTGAGTATGTTCAGCTTCATGAAGGGCCCTGAGAAGTCATATTTGTTATATTTATTAGCTTCCACTAATTTGGAAAATGCTTGAAGCTGACTTTACTTGTTGGCATGAGAGAATTATACCATTCCCTTCCACTCTTGTTCTCTGGTGAAGTCTTAGTCTCTCCCTGGGTCAGTGACAAAACTTTATCCAGGTAAAATGCTATGTCCAAGAAAATGAGGTTGGTGTGCTGATGGGAGGGGCATGGTGGGGGAAAAAGAGCGGCAAGAGGGATGTAGGGTAGGAATAAGTTAGGGTAGTATCCTGATAGCTAGAAAACATAACAGTTCTTTCAATGAGCAGCTTCTTCTCCCTGGATACAAAGTGCTGATAAATAAACCCCCAACAGCAGCAATGCTTGCAGAGAGAAAACAGCTTCCTGCCTCCCACAGTTACTGATGACTAGGACAGCATCTAGTTATGATATTCAGCTTGGCCTTGCTCATCTAACACTGCACAGTCCTGTTTATGTACAAACTGTCCTATGTTGTTGCTTTCTCTTTAGAGCAAAAGAGGTTCAGGGCAGCTGTGGGAAACGACAGAAGTAATACTGTGAAAATTGCACAATTTACATCGTTGTTTGTCCCTTTCCTCGAGATCCCTGTGAAAACAAAGTCTGCTGATGATCATGAGAGGAAGAAAACAAATCTTGGTTTCCTTTTCTGCAAGCACACGGGGAAGCTGGCACTTGATTAGTAACATGCTGCAAAATAGCCCTCTGCAATTACAGAAGCTACTGGCCACAGACTGTGCTGCTCAGGGTACTCATCACTCACATCCCAATAACTATTTCCAGTGCTGACTTTTCAGGCACAAAATACACTGCAAGAACTGGAATCCAAAATACAAAGGACTCTCTCCTTGTTTTCTTCATTAAAGCCTTCTCAGTGTAGCATCCTGGCATTGGGCAGTAGGTGCTGAACCTACTGTGTAAGCTGCATGATTACAACGTGTTTGGAAGCTGTTTGTAAATGTGAATTTGGAGGTCAATCCCCCAGCAGCTACACTAACACCCTTTGAATTTCTGCAGCATTAAATGTGACAGCTGCCACTCTGCCCACTGTGAAGGTCTGTCTAACTTCCTGTTTAACGGTGCGAGTCTGGACACGGTCCTCGTGTCCACTCAAGGAGAATCAAATGGAGAGAGGAGGCATCCATGGCTCACCCCTGCTTCAGCACAGCAGCCAGGGAGGAAAGCAAAATTGCTGTCAAGGAGCTTCGGTCAGGCAAAAATCTCATCCACTTGAGTATACTCACACAGACCTTGAATTAACCAAATATACTCAGAAAAAATATAGATGCGATTTGTAAACTGACACTCCGTTTAGCCAGTGTTGTCTACACAATCACAATAGGTGATTGATCAACTTCTCAGCGCCTTACCAGTATGAATTTTTCACCTCCACAAGATGGGTTATCAAGGAATCTTCATTAGCTCTGCCATGACCTTTACTAGAGTGCAGGTGCACTGATTTGATGGACACACAGATGCACATATTTACAGATGTAGATTATTGAAAGATCACCTGCAAGTATGTGCATATTTTGTAAAAAGGCACAAGTATGCATGCAGTGATTTCTTTAAAACTATGTGTGGAAATCTTTTTTGCACATGTACTCATACACTCAAATTGCACTGGCATTATAGGTGAACCTGTTCTCAGAGTGAAAGGGAAGAATAAATGCATGGTACTTCTTGTTGTGATCCACAGATTGTCCTGCAGACCAAGTGCAAGTAGAATTACAGAATAATTGTCTGGAATTATAGAACCAACATCGAATGGTTTGGATTGGAAGACACCTTAAAAATCATCTAGTTCCAATCCCCCTGCAAAGGGCAGGGACACTCATCACTAGGCCAGGTTCCTCAGAGTACCATTCAACCTGGACTTCCAGGGATGAGGCACCCACAATTTCTCTGGGCAACCTGTTCTTGTTCTTAATTATCCTCTGAGTAAACAACTAACAGCTAATCTAAACCTGCTGGTTTTTAGTTGAAAGCCATTGGCCATTAACTTTTCACTGTCTGGCCTTATAAAAAGTCCAACTTTTTCCTTTTTTTAAGGCCATTTTAGGTACTGGAAGGCCATAGTTAGTTCTCCCTGAAGCCTTCTCTTTCTTCAGACTGAACAACCCCATTTCCCTCAGCTTATCTTTGTAGGAGAGCTGCTCTATTCCTCTGATCATCTTTGTGGCATCCTTTGGATCCACCCTAACAAGTCCAAGTCCTTCTTGTGATGAGATGGATTCAGGGTTCCAGGCGGGGTCCCACCAGAGCAGAGGGGCAGAATCCCCTCCCTCCCCTGCTGCCCACACTGCTTTGGATGCAGCCCAGGACACGTTTGGCTCTCTGGGCTGTGACCTCATCCTGTTGGCTCATGTCCAGCTTTTCATCCATGATAAACCCCAAGTCCTGCTCTGCGGGGCTGCTATCAATGGGTTGTTCTCCCAGTCTGAGTTCATGTCTGAGGTTGTCCTCACCCAGCTGCAGCACCTTGTACCTGGACTAGTTGAACTTTGTGAGGTTCTTCTGGAGCTATTTCTCATTTTTGTCCAGGTCACTAAATAGATATCCTCTAGAAATTGGCTTTATTTCTGCAAACTGATTCTTAGGAAATTCTTTTCTTGAAGATGAGTAGTCTACTCATACTGGAAATGGATTGAAGGGACTTAGGACTTTTGTTCCAAAAAAAATGGTTAGGAGCACAGTTTGACATTTGGAAACTAGGGCCAGAATAAATGTATCTCCTTTAGTCTCACGTAATTAGGCTGAAACACAAGAACATGGCAAACACTCTCTCAAATGGGGTTTTACATAATAAGACTGTTTTTCTGGCTTTACAGTCTACTTACCGCAGGTAGAAATTAATTGCATCTTATTTCACCCAGAGCAGCCACATGAAAAAACATTACGGGACAGACAGTTATGTTGATCTTATTGCCTTGTTAGAGGACACATTGGGTCAAGGTAACCTTTATTGACAAAACACATTTTAAAGCCCTTGGCAGTGACCGACCTCCTTCAGTCCACTGACCTAGGACTGTATTTTAAAAAAGTGAACACCATGTCCATAAACAAGAGCACATGTGAAGGTATGCCTGCCTTCGTTTGCAGTCACTGCTTCCAGAGCTAAAAGTGTAAACTATTTTAGTGGACTGATGAAGGCTGCAAACAGGGATTTGTCTGTAGAAGCATTTAAGTGGCACATAGGACTGTGGCTACTTTGGTTTAGAAGTTCTCTGTATATCGTACTTTCTGTGAATCCAACCATAAATGCTTGATTAGAGGTTTTCAGATTGTGAGAATAACAGAATGACCTAAACACTTCTCAGGGTTTTTAAGGTGGGCTGTGTGCATCTTTGAACAAAAACATTCACATGCAACTCTTGATATTCCTCCACGTTTTTAAAGAGACTACAGAGTTGTAAGAAGTGGCTCATCTCCTCTGTCTTCAGCATTTTTGCTCTTTGCTCCCCAGCAAGGTGCTGCACAGTATGTAGAAGCAGTAACAGCATTGCCCCCCTGGCAGCTAGAACTTCTGTCAGAGCTCACAGGCTGAAATACATCAGCAAAAGAGCAGCAAAACCCTATGCCCCATGCCTCCTCCTTAGAAAGAAGCTCTCTATTGACACTGCTAGTGTGTGTGTTGACTTTGCCTTGCCTCTTGTGTTTGCTGGCATTTGGGAATCTGCTGCTGGGTCAGAGAGCAAAGCTGCTGTCGTTGGAGGCATGAACTCACCCACAGTGAGGGACAGAGAGCCCTGTACTGGGAACAGTGTCAGAGCCAGATGGTTATTTTTCACTATTCCCCATATCCCATGAGTTTCCAGTAGCAATCTAAGTGTTTGCTCTTCAGACCCTCCAATCTCACTATTCAGGGAATTAATGTTGATGTGAAATTGTAAGATGGGGGAATGTAGGTAAAAGGCTGTTACTAAATGGCCAGTTTAAGCAGCCTGCAGCTCCTGGCAGTGATGGTTTGAATCCCTGAGTTATCATGAACAGCAATAGACATCCTGGTTTCCCGACAGAAAGACAAAAAGACCTTCAGGGACCTGTCTCAAATGTGCTTGAAACCAAGCAAATGGATTGCTGCAAATATGCAGTTAAAAAGTCTACTGTGAAAAGACTACAAAAATTTCTGATTCTCCACTTATTGAACTATCCAGCTTTCTCCAGCAGGTTTAGCTCCCTTTGACAGCTAGATCCTTCCTTGCACAAACTTTGTCTTTATGCAGAAATTGTTAATCCACGTGTCTAGAGCATCAGCTTGTTGCAGAGCAAGACTTCTTACAGCTCCTCCTATTTTTCTCTGAATTTTCTTACAGGCTTTGCAAATGATAAGCAGCACATTTCAAAACTAAGATGGGCAAAAAACACAGATCTTGCCACAGGACAAAACCTCGGCAGATGCACATATGAAAGGTTTGCTTTCCCACTTTGCATCTGTTTCTGGAACTAAATCTGCCTGTTTGTTCAATTGTTTACTCTTTTTTTAAATTACTGTGATACCTGAGGAGGGGTTGTATAATCATTTGCTTCTGCCTAAACAACTAGAAACAATTTTTTGTCTTTCCTTCGAGAAGGCACCATGGCTGTCAACAAATTCATGCAGATCAGGTGACTCAGCTCTCAGAAGGTTATGTTTGAGCATTAGGTCCTTCCACTGTCTGTTTCTGTGGGTGTAGAATAGTTGTGTTTGCAATTGAAAAGTAAGAGCTGACCATCTCTATATCTGTACAAATGAATCTGACTCAGAAATGTTCTTCATGGCCGGGTCTGAGTGCAGACTCAGAACAGTGCTCACGACTTACCTTGTCAGTGAGCCTCATTCAGCCTGTGGTCTCTTCAATGGCAAAATCAGTGTAAGCAGATACCAGTCCCTGCCCTCTGTTTTTGCCACTAAACACACCTTGTGCCACACTTAGCAGCTCCCTATCACAGCTGCAGCTACGTGGGAGTGAACACTGTGCTGCAGGATTGGACTAGCCTTCACTGGGTCCATAAGGAATCACGATAAACACCGTAGCTCAGCTGTGATAAAAATAAAAGGAATCAAATTTAGTTTCAAAATCACTTCTGATGCAATCATTTTTTATGAAAACAGAATTGCACCCTGAATAAACTAAAGGCCATATAGTGTGAAATGAATAAAAAATTCCAGTAAGACAGAAGAAACTAAGGTGACTGTTCTATGGTGCAGAGAAGAAAAGGATGATTGTAGAAGGCTAAAGAGTATTGCTTTGAATATTGCGGCCTCTTTCTGCATGCTGCATTGCAGGTGTCATCTTTAATAATTCTAGCGCAGTCAAAGAGCATTTTGTGTAGTGTGAGTGGTCCAAAGAGTGCCTGATGACTGTCTGCATAAAGTGACTTGCTAATAGGGTGCTGTCTCCTTCTCCCCATTTCTACCCCTGTAGCTAAAAATACTATCCACATTTTCCTAAAATCATTTTTCCATGGAAGAAATGGCAGCAGCTTTTTGATCAATAATTACATATATGGCCATGAACTGGAAGGGAACACAGACCACAAAGACCAGGGGACATCAGTTTGTTAAAGGCAGAGTGCCTGGGCTGTGTGTCCTGCACTCACCTGGGACCATGCCAGGCTGCTCAGCCACAAGTTTAGCTCAGGTTTCTGAGGGAGATTCTCCTCTATAGAGGGAAGAACTCAGAGCAGCACAAAAGCATTGTAAACAACTTTGAGAGATCCAAACATAAAACAACAGATGCTTATAAATTTTGTTGTGATGTTCAGCAGCATCTTTTGGATGACCTTCCACAGAGTGTCAGGGGACTGTCAAATTTGAGCAGGCTTCTCCATACACTTGCCCTTGGGCCACATCTGGGCAGAGGGAAGAGTGATGCCTCTCCTGGTTGTTGTCAGGCTTCCAGTCAGGAGCCAATATTGCCAGAATCATTCCTTCACAAGCTCTGGGGATTGAAGTATGGCAAAACTGGAAGAAAAATGTGATTTTTTTCACCATCTCAGTAAAGAAA
>VXBQ01008812.1:63208-73798 GCA_013400175.1 Phainopepla nitens | reverse complement strand
GGGGGGGCTTTCTGACAATGCTGCATTTCAGAGCACGTGCTGCCAACTGTTGCCAAAGGCACATATATGTAGATATTACTTCTCCTCGGCCACGGTGCTGCCTTCCTCATTGTTCAGTGCAGGCAGGCGGCAGGCCCCAGCTGACAGCTGTGCCTTGCGTGTATCGCTAACAGCTGCCTTTTCCTGGGGGGAAATTAAAAGATTAGGGGATGTGGGCACGTGCTGGCTTCTGGAGATGGAGACAATGCTTGATTTAGGGTGGAACTTGTCTGCAACGGCCGACAAAGGAGGGAGGCTGGAGGGAGGCGAAGGGTCAGAGGGGCTCTTGCTTTGCGGGAGACAAAAGGAGGGAGGAAGGAGAGGAGGAGGAGGAGGAGAAGTGAAAAGCGGCTGCGGCAGGGCTCTGAAAAGGCTGCCTTCGTCCAGCAACAGCTGCTCCCACACAAGAAATTTGAGACGGTCCTTTCACAAACACAACGGCTGGCAGAAGAATAGGGAGGCCACACTTCACCAAAAATGAATCGTTTGCAATTGAAAAGGGGGACTGAGAGCTGCTAGTGTTTTTAAAGGTCTGCATCTAGACGACTAAGAAATGATTAGTCAAAGTACATCACAGAACAGCGGAAAAGTGTGCCGCAGACCAGAGGGGGAAGTAAATCCCTGCCCTGCTATTAAAAGTTTATGCAACAGCTATGCTCCACAATAAGCATTATGGAGGAAAGCATCCACATACGTATATGACTATGCATATATCAACTGTGACAGTTTGCCAGGCTACTGGCCTTGAACTGGAATCTAGTTTGTTGGTACGGTTGGAACAGTTTGTTTGAAATTACTACGACTTGCACCTGCTTGAGAAATGACAGGACCACTCACATCAGAAGAGAGCAGAGCCACACTGAGTGTGGTGGTGATTTGCCTCCCTGTCCGATCACTGCCCCAGATAATGCTTGTGAAAATTCCCGCTGGGAGGGGCTACTCATAACTTTATTAATACTTCTGTGTTGGAAGAAAACAAAACAAACCCTCACACAGGGAAGAGAAATCAGTTCACAGAAGGTCTCTTAGAGCATCATCCTTATTTCTTCCCAAGGCCAGGGTATGGACTCTCTGGGGTATATATTAGCTTTAATAAATGACAAATAAATATTAGTCCTTTTCCAGACGGTTCCGGCTAGTCAGTAAAGTTGGCAGGTACTCATGCAGTGAGGTTTACCATTACCCTCCTTCCCCACGTTGCTTTTTGGCAGTGAAGTGCTTGAATATCTTCACTTTAAAATCTGTGATTATGTGTTTACTGATTTTATGGGGACAGTGGTGCAGATTTTTAAGGGCAGCCTCTGCAGTGGCACTAAAGCTTTCTGCAATAGAGTCAGCAGCCTTTGCACAATTTAGTGGCAAGTTGTTACGTGGTTGACTTTCTGATGGATCATGTTATGAGGAAGTATTGTTAGAAGGAAGTAGCTGAAGGAGATTATGCTGTGCATTAGAGAAGGTAATTTGAAGAATATGGGTCAGGTAGCAAAAGAACAATAATGGCAGGGAATTTGTGAGTGCTTTATACTTTAAAGATGACTTTGCAATTGACAAAAGCAAAAGAAAAAAAAGACAGCTGGCTGATGATGGTCCTTTAGTCATCAACACACTTCCAGGTAGCTAAATTAATTTTCTTGAAATCTATGGCATTTTGAATACAGAAGAGTGGCTGAAACAGAGTGGGATGCCAGTTTGTGGTGCATTGTTCATGTGGTGCACTGTTGCTGACAGAGACAGCTCCTTGACTCTGTTTTGTTCCATGCACAGGGAAAGGTGTAGCTCACCAGACAGCCCACTCTTCCCCAAAACTATTTTTCTATCTTTTTGTGGGGGGAGGAGAACATTGGGAAAGATAGAGACTAGTTTGAACTGGTTAGATCACACTGATATAAAAGGCCCCTTTTAACAGCAGATGTTGGATTGTCATTGGTGTGATATAGTGTGACACCTTCAGGGCAGACATTTTTGTAGTCACCATGTAGAACAGGATTACAGTCCTGCCTGGAATGTGCAGAAAGTACTGGCATAAGTCTCAGAATTCCGTATATCTTGTTGACAATTCCTAAATATCAGGAAAAAATTATTTTTGTTTCATGGGATTACCTTTTTATTATTAAATAGAAGAAATTGCTTTATTTACAGCATATATTCAAGCCCTCCAGTTGCACTTTAGACTTTTCCCAGTTCTCTGTAAAAAGATTCAATATAGGTTAAGCTAATAAAAACTTGTATTATGCCTTTTTTTTCTTTCCTGAGCCATTTTCTGCTTGTTCAAAGTTTAAAAAGTGTGATTTGTGCTAAAATATCAGAGAAACCATATTCTACCTAATCATTATACTCTTCTCCCCAGAAAAGAAGGACAGAACTTTAGATGATAAAACAACATGGGAGCATGTTTTTCATGTCTGAAAAAACGGAATATAAAGTACAGAAAAAATGTGCTGAGGATGAAAAGTAATGCGCAGGGAAACACTGTAATGCAAGGATATATATTTTGATCTTGTTTGAACTAGAAATGCAAGAATGTCCTTTGATAATTATATAGCACAGACTTCTCTTTAGCCAAAAAATTACAGCTGGTGAGACAGCAGTGATGGCAGTGGAAACAACCCAATGTAAAACAGGTGTAAGATGATAGTGTGGGCTGTAGTCACTGTAGAATAAAAGTTGAATCACTCTTGGGCATACAACACAGGTGTCAAGCTAATTCTTGGCAGCTTGCCAGAAGCACTGCTATGTCAGATTTTTGTCATCGGGGACATAATCCATAGTCAAAAACAAGCAAAGAAAATAGCTCAAGAATTAAGAGGTTAATCTTCATGATGTTAACCTGGGGAAATACTAGTTGTCCTATTATCCTGTCTAGCTAGCAAGGGCTGAGACTGTACTCTGCCATCTTCGGTGTTTGCACGGTGTTTGTGTGCTGTCCTGCTCAAAGTACACACATGCAACTTCTAAAAAGTTAAAGCAGGGGCCAGTCTTCTGCAAAACATTAGGAAGAGAAAAAGACCTCCTTAAATAACACTGCAGATAAATAATAAGGCTGCAGAAATGACAGTGGATTTAGGATATAGTGCCTTGTGAAATGATCTGATTTAGTGGTAAATGTAAAAAATGCAGTTGGCCTAATGCCTTCTTCTGATCTAGCAAGGGACTCCTGACTGGCACCTTGTGTACCAGTTGCATTGCTTTTATTTGGTTACAACGATAACCACTCACACCCCTCCAAAAAGAAAACCCCTGAAAAACCCAACCCAAAAAGAACCTAAATGAAGAATTCACTGAGAAAAATATGGAGAACAAAAAATGTTACTGGCATTTATGAGGACTCTCTTGCCTTTTAGGGGGAAAAAAAGTGGTAATACAGCTCTTTCTAAACAAAAGTAAGTGGTAATGCCAGTCCATAAAGCACCATCTTTTAATTGCTTGCTTACTGAATTTTATGACAGTGTATTGTTCATAATGCACAACTTGAAACTGTTCACCTTGTACAGTGGGAAGGGGCATGAAATGCAAACCCAGAGCTGAAACCTTTGGAACATTAGTTTTTGAAAAAGGAATGAGGGGTCTCACTGCTTACTGCTATCTCTATACAACAGATCAAACCCTCAGTACCAGCAGTCCCTGTTCAGCTGGAAAAGAAGGTGAGAAGTGAATAATGGTAATGAATTCATTAATGCTTTAAAATTACTGTTAGGTGTTCTCTCTAGAAGAACTGTGTCAGGATGAGGGTGTTCAAGCTGGGAACTGGAACTGATGTACACGTTGTACAAAGCTAGGTTTTGTGTCTTGTCTCCAGAAGTGTTTTCAGCTACTTAACTCTCTTTGAAGTATGAGTCTCAAGTCCGCAAATCACTTCTTTCCTTTGTTCCCAGGAGCAACAGCACCTCTGCTCTGATGTGTTCAAACATACTGTACATCCATACTTTTACTTTCCCCCTTCTAATGATACTCACACACCACACATATCAGCTTCAGATTTAAGGAGCCTGAGGTAAAAACTACAATCACCATGCAATATTTCCTCCATATGCTACTACAAGAAAATTGTAGAGAAGGCTTTGTTTAACGTGAAGTTAATTTTCCTGTGGACTAGGTTAACTCATTAGTAGATGACATGACTGCATTACTGCCTCAAAAGCAGTGCTGGTAATTAAGAGCAGACAGTTCTTTACAATGCACTGCAGAGACAGCAGCAATTCATCAGAGACATTTGCAAATTGTGGCACTGTGTGCTCTTTGCACAAAAGGCACAGCTGCCTGCAGATAACATCAGTTCAGCAGCGATGGGGTCCCATTTGTTTTTCTCTGTGTCTCTTGCTGTCTCATTTGGGGTGAATATCAGCTGGCTCAATCTGCTCAATCTCCAGGCTGGTCTTCTGGGAGGCACAACCCTCTGATCTGAGGAGCAATGCACTTGTTTGTCTTGCTGATTTGGGCAAGCATTGCCCAAAGGGAATTCACCTGCATCTTAGCTACAGGCTCTGGAGAGCTGTGAAAAAACAGTTGCGCACCCTTGTACAGACCTTTCAGGGATGTCTCAGTGTTTCACATTCCTCATACTTGCAAACGTTTGCAGCAGCGGATTGAGCATTTGTTACGGCTAGGGGCACAGACACTATCAACTTCAGTGGTGGCTGCCAAGGCAGTGAGAATTACTTCATGTGTGGTCTTTCCTGGCTTTCTTGCTCTTAATATATGTCACATAATGTGACAGAGTGCATCGTTATGTGGACTTTGCCTGTTACTGTGTGGGTAGTTACAATGGCCACATCTGTGAAGCTCCTTGCTACCTTTGTCCTTTTCAGCTTGAGGAGAGCAGGAAAAGCCAGAAAGGAGGAAAGCAAGTTGAAACGTGTGTGGTTTTGGCAGTGAAAATTATTCTGTTTTCTAGCTAGATTTGTGCATGTTTGGGATAGCACGTTGTACAGCAGTGGTTGTCCTCGGGACAAAAGAGCAGCGAACATTAAAAACAAACTGTGCAGAACAGAAAATACCAACCTGACAGCTAATCTAGCCTACTGCCTATGTTTCTCAGCACAGACAACAGGAAAGAGTGCAGATTCCTTCCCATTGTTCTATTCTTCTGTGTGAAGGTGAGTGGGGACCCTGGGACCAGGTGAGCACATTCCATTCCTGTTGAGTCTACTGGATGCTGAGAACATATATGTTTTTTGACCTCAAACGTCACTGTGCATTTTCACACCAGTAGCTTCTTTCTTTAAATGTCCAAAAGCCAGAATTTGGTCTGTGACCGAAGCAAACCAGCCTGGAGGGCATGATGCTGCTCACTGGGACTTGGTGTCTCAGGGCAGTGGAAGGCAGAGGCTGGGGGCCGGCCCGGTACACATCCGGTTCTGTGCCTGCCCGCCCACTGCCACGCTGCTGCAGTGTAAACTGCACACTTGCTCAAGTGCTTCTGATTGTGCAGTACCACAGCCTGTGCTTTGAACACCCACTGTCTGTGATACTTTTCCAGTGACTCTGGAGGAGCTCTGATGACTCAGTTTCAGCGGAAACTATCTAACTAACTGTTGTAACTACAATAAGCATCTTTATACGGATGCTACCTGCTTGAACTTGCTACAGGTACAACTACCCACCTCTGCTCAATCATGGATAAGGAAAAAAGATCCCTCAGAGAGAAACCCAGTACTCATCCCGTAAAAACCAGATGCCAGTTATAACATATGCAAAGCTACTGTGCACGGAAGTGATAAATCATCTCGGGTGAGGCATATATTGTGGTTTCCTTGAGTTTCCCTGCAAGAAAACCCACAGTTACTATATGACCATGGGGTGGAAAGAGAAAAAAGCCCCCATATTCAACACTAAGGTCTAAAGACCTGAATTTTCTACTTCTGGATCATATAACACCAGTTTATGTGTTTTATGGCACTGTGAAAATAAGACCTGTCGTCCTCTATCTACTGTACAGCAGCACAGGATATGTCCTCAGCTTACTGGATTACAGCAAGGTAATGTGGTGGCTCTATGATATGATTTAAAAAACTTGTCTTTGGTGACAGAATTCTAATTGTGACTCAAATGACAAGTTTTCCCTCTGGTGAATTTAGCAGATCCTTTAGGAAAATTTGTGTCTTTATTAAAAATTTGTGTTGACTTTTACATATCTAAAATGTTGTGTGTGACACACAAGCGGGCTGCCCTGCTAAATTTTTGAATAAGGCAGGAAGGAAGAAAAAAGCAGGCGAGATAAATGAACTTTACAGTTGTGATAAGGTAAAAAAGTCACTTTTTTTTCATCACTCCTTCATGCTGAGAAAAGGAGATGGTGTGGCTGACATTCTCTGCATCCTGTGAAAGGCATTGAGATCCTTACTCTTGTGAGTCTGAAGAAAATGAGGCCTTGGGTGGGCTGTGTGTGCTGTGTCAGACAACTCAGTTGGCTCCACATACAGCTTCTGGAAAATCCTTACTCGAACCTGAGTTAAATATGACTCCTTGGGTGAGCCTGAGCACTTGACATGGACTCAAAGGACTTTGTGTGGGAAGATACAACCTCCTGCCTGGGTACTGCCAGGCTAGGGGCTTGCCCGGGACTTTCTGGCTTCGTTTTCCATAAGTGCATGACCTAACAGATACATACACATGTACATATCCTGATCTCTTCCTTCAATCCTGGCCCCAGGTCAATTTCAACACTTTCTAAAAGGAAATACTGACAGTGTCTTTGTAGACATAAAAATTAAGTGCTTTCTTTCTGAAATTTTGCTCTCATCTCTACAGAATCCAGGGTAAAAAAAAAAACCAAAACAAATGTACAGAACTATCTCTCAACTTACACAATGCTTGGAATAAAATTTCTCTCCTTGCTAGTTATTTCAGACAAAAAGCTTTTGTATCCATTGTCCCAAACCTGCTGCAATCTTTTTGCTTCTTCTCAGATTTTTTTTCCCTTCAGAAGCTTAAGCACAACTGTGAGAAACTGTTCACTACTGCATGAACTATGGGCTAAGTGAAGGAGAGGAAAAGTGAAGATGCAGAACATGCAGAAGAAAAGACACAAAGTCTGGCTTGGACAGTTTGGACTTGATCATCCTGCTGTTTGCAGCAGGCCTGATGACCAAGCGTGTTGGCTGCATTTCAATTTGTGGGCCAGCAACAGTTTAGTCCCTTCCCTCTTCTCACGTGTCACCCTGGTGCAGTGTGACTATCAGTGCTAGCTTTTCTGTTCCGAATGTGTGTCTGTGTGTGCAGGAAGTGTGCGCACGTTTAGTGAGGTGATGCCTGCAACTGAGCAGAGGACAGACGGATGAAAGTGGTTACGGGCGCTCCTCTGACTCTCAAGAATCCTGCTGTGCTGCTGCACTGCCTCCGTGACTCGGATCCAGCAGAATGCCCTTTGCCTCCAGTGTATGGTAGCTTACACCTCTGCTCTGCAGGACTGCTTCGGCCTGCAGCCCTGGGGCTGTGCTGGCAGTCAGCTGGAGCACAGGAGGAAGGAAGGGTAGCACAAGCTGTTGTGAGGAGAGAGGGAGCCCATGCTCTGAGGTGCTGTCATGATGGCATGAGGTATATATCCTGGAGAAGTGGAAGAAAGAAAAAAGTGGAAAAAGTGGTGATGGGGAAGGGAGCTTGCATGCATATGTTTGGTAAAGCTCAGGGAAAGTCAAGTACAGAAATTGCGAAATTATCTGAATACAACCACATAAATATATTATACCCTAAAACAACATGAGCAATGACTTATCATTAATTACCATTAGAGACCATTTAGCCAATTTTGACTCAATGACAGTAATCCTTGTTTTAGGAGTGAATGACTGTACGTATCTGGGAATTCCCTTTTTTCTCCACACTCGTACCTACATTTCCTTCAGCAGCTCAGTGTGTCCTTCCTTCAGTTGCTCCAAGTACTTTTCCATGAACTTGAAAGTCCTGCTCAGTGATTGCTCTGTCTGGTTGAGCAAGGTAGCTCTGCGGAGCCCCAGGCCTCTGAGTGGTAGAGGTTTGCAGGGTGGTGCTCTCCAGAGGGGTTGCATTAGCTGTGTTTGTAGCACTCCACACCCTGTCTAATCCAGTGGGGACAGGCAAAGCTTGGGGCCCTTGGACAGCAGCTTCCGACAGTGCAGCACTTTCTGTGTTACTGGGGTCATAAACGAAATCACATTAATGTGTGCACATCAGAAATTTATGTCTCTGCTCTCACTAGGCTGTGGGTTCAAGCCTGCTCGTTGCTGGCAGTCAGCAAACTGATGTTTTTCTTCCCACTTGTTTTCTACAACTGAAAGATCTGCTACTTTTTAGCTCAGGTGTAGCCCTCTTTCAATGCGAGTAACACGAATCCTCGCCGGGCCTTGTTGAGGTTTCCAGATTAGTGTTAATCCTTTCCATAGGAGTGCCCTGTTCCGGGGTGGGTAGGGGAAGACCTGTTAATGCACAGTTTTTCTTAGTCACTTTCAGAAGAGGGATTGAAACTAGGTAAAGGTTCATGCTTGGACCAAGCCCATGTGGCTGGAGCTCCTCTCTGGCTGTGTCAGTGCATGTGAGTCATCCTTGAAGCAGTGCAATCCTTGCTGTCAGGGTATCACAAGATCTTGCATGCTCTCAGATTTACTGACAAATGGAGCTGAATCCTGCCCCAGGTAGGGAAAGGAATTTTTAGCCATGCTTCTGGTTCACTTAAGGGAATGACCAATTGTAGTGAAACTGGGATGCCATAGATTTTTTTCTGGCCGAAGGCTGAGTCATGGGATGTGTGAATATCTGCCCCATGTAGGGGCCGCGGCAGCTTGAGCCTCCTTTTTTGCAAGTGCCGTGAGTGAGGGCAGCAGGACCGAAAAGGCAGTGGTCTGGTCTGTGTTGCATTTGTTTCTGCTCAGAACTGTGAGCCAGAAACTAAAATCTTGGTCTGATTGTAAAACAGAGTGTGTTCTGTGTAAAGATACAGCTCCCAAACACTTTGTGTTTAGCCATAGAAAACTGACTGACTAGAAAACTGAAGAGAGGCTTCGGAATAGGAACTGCAAGAGGAAGTATTAGTGAGACATGGTGGGTTTATCCATGTCAGGACAATGGCAAAGGCAGAGGTATTGGCTGGAAAGCAATTGCATGCAGTACTAGTGGAGCAACAGTGGACACACACAAAAAGGAGACCTTTCCATGTCTAATTTGAACAATGTAGATGGTGCCTTTTCCCTGGTCTTAAAAAATTGAGAGCCATACATGGTTAAAGCATAAAGAGTTTTTACCTTGGTATTTCAATAAGATCCTTATTGGTGCACCCCTTTGCCAAGGTAGAACGTGCCGCAATGCACACACACGATAGATCACTTATACAATTTATAGACCTTAAAAATTAGCATATCTTAAAAGGATGCCCCAGTGGGAGGCCTGGATGAATAGTGTGATATTCCACCATCCATAAAATTCCTCTCTGGATGGGCCAAATTTCTATTTTACAGGATATGTTTAGAGAGGGCCTTGGTTTCCCAAGATAGCGCAGGGTTTTCTGGCTTCCTTCTTATGAGGCCTTTGGGATTTTTGATCTTCTGGCATAATAAAATACTAGGACTATGCTAAGTTATCAGACTTAAGGAGTTACAAGTATGCATGCTAAGAATACTGAGGATACATAAAAGTTATATAAAAGGTGTAAAAAAGAAAAGGCAAAGAATCATTTTGGCGTCATAGAAATCTCCCTCCTTTTTGCTGACCTCTTCAGTACACCTGAGCCTTCCCTTTCTGCAGTGAACTCAAAACCAGTGTGTGAGTGGTGACCAGTACTGTCCTTGCAAGGGGGATCACAGCAGGAGATGGAGAAGGGACAAAGATATCCTCAGCCTCCAGGAAAAAAACACAAAATTTGAGCTTTATTAGTAGAAAAATGGAGGTCGTGGAAGGATAAAAGCAGCTGCATAAAGTGGAAGAGTGCCATGATGTTATGTAGTGGGTAAGGAAAATGATCACAGCATCTGTGTTCTTCCATAGAGTGGAGCATAGGGGATGTGGAAATCAAGAGTAGCCAGAGAGGCCCATGACGTAGACAGGAAGAAGAGGGCTCTGAGTGACAGGCTTAGCAGCAGAGCACTGGAGAGGCCCTTGCACTTACCTCTTAATGTTAGAGCAGTGGCCAGAGCCCTCAGGGAAGACATTAGAGAGAGGTTTGGAGAGGAAAGGTGAGGCAGGTCTGTGAAACATCACTGCAACAGTGGCAGATAGCAGCAGAAGTTTCCTAGTTCCACACAGACAGCATTTTACATGAATGTGGCATTTCCCTTCCTTGATGAGGCTACCCACTTCCTGAGGAGTCAGTGCCAAGGGGTTTTCTGCCTTTCCCTCCTGTAGAACGGCTGTGAGCACCCTGATGATCTGTCTGTCACCACAGCACCCCATGCTTATTCTCAGAGTGTGAACAGGTTGAATATGCAGTGTAGGTGCAATGTACTGGGGAGGAAGGAGCTGGGACTGGGGCCCAGAAAGAAAGCTTCAAGCCCTCCCAACCTCTGCCCTGTACTCTTGTCTATCAGATTATGGGTTTGTCCTTCCTTCGTTCCTTCCTTTCTTCCTTCCTTTCTTTCTTCCTTCCTT